>OY757190.1:49217166-49536142 GCA_963583895.1 Melanophora roralis | reverse complement strand
AAAAACATTTTCAAGAAACAAGTAAGAGCGTTATATTTGGGTGTGCCGAATCTTATTTACCCTTAAAATTGGTCTTCTAATATACCCAGCCGAGTTATTTTGTACTGCAAATAATATAATAAAAGTACCTTGGGCGAGCTTTAAAGTCGTTCGTATGAATAATAGAAGTAGACAAAAAAGGCTTGAGGTTGAGAGTTTTAAAAGTTTTCGACATTATTCATATTAAAAGTTAATAAAAGTTGTTAATTTTCATTGGATGTTTTAGTCACCCTGCTCCTCTCCAACTTTTTGCCCAAAATGTATGAATTATTTGATTATTACTTTGTGTATAACATTCGAAGTCGATAGCTGTTATAGTTTTCTAGATGTAGCGAATCTAAAATTTCATAAAAATTGTTAATTTGTATGAGAACTACCCCTTTACCTGGCCTCACCAAAAAAAATTGTTCTTCAAAATGTATACGTTTTTATCCAATTACCTTTTGTAGAACATTTAAAGTCAATTTCTGTTTCAGTTTTCGGGGTTTGGCGTATAGAAAATTTCATAAAAATCATTAATTTTTATTGGGGCTACACCTTTCCCTGTCTTACCCAAAAAACTTGTTCTCAAAAAACTCGTTTCATCCAATCACTTTTCGTAGACCACTAGTAGTCGATAGCTGTAATAGTTTCCGAGATAGAGCGTTTCGAAAATTTTACAGAAATTGTTAATTTGTATTAGAGCTACCCCATACTCACCCCCCACCCAAAAAAATTTTTTCTTTAAAGCGTAGGTTTTGTTGTCCAATTACTTTTTGTAGAAAATTTGAGGTTATCTATTACAGTTTCCGAGATATAGAGAATCGAAAATTTAATAAAAATTGTTAATTTGTATGGGAGCTACGCCTTTTTCTGCCCCCACCCAAAAAAATTTTTTTTAAATTGTGGGTCTTATTGTACAATTACTTTTTGTAGAACGTTTTAAGTCGACAGCTGTTATAATTTCCGAGATATAGCGCATAAAAAATTTCACCAAAGTTGTGCAACTGTAGGAAAACTACCACTTCCCCTGATCCTATCTGAAAAAGATTATCTATTATTTAGGTCCCTACTTTTGGAGTATCCGTGCCAGGTTTTGTGGCAAGAATGACTATACTTAATGAGACATATAGGGATATATGCACGGATTTTGTCCTGAAAAAAATGGGTTATTTTGGGTTGTTACGGATTAATTATGTATTTTTATTTTTTGATTTTTAAACGTTATTTTGGGTTGTTACGGATTAATTATGTATTTTTATTTTTTGATTTTTAAACGTTATTTAATATTGTTATTTAAAGGCACAGTTGAATTCTGGTAAACTTCTATTGCGTATTGAAGTTTACCATGTAAGTAGTCAGTATTTATTTGGTTACGGTAATCGCTTGGCTTCACTAGTAGCAACGATTAAAACTTTTAATTAATTATTATTTGTAGCCTAAAAGAGGACAGAATAGAGTAAGTTTTTTTAAAAAAGAAAAAAACCTCTTGTCATACTTTAATTATATTTAATGTATAACCAATTTCAGATAATAAAACGCACCGAATTGTAATACAAATAAATTCATTTTATTTGAACACACTTGTTTTATTATTATTCTGAGCTTTAACGCAAATTAAAGTTGCCGCCGTAACATCTTTTATTATTCTATAAATAAAAATTTATTTAATGCCGCGCCGAAGCAATCGATTAATGGAGAAAGAAATGTCTACAGACGGAAAAGATAGTCCCGCAATGTCACCAGCCGATAGTGACAATGAAGAAACAATGATTGAAGTAAAGAAACCATCTGTTGCCGAACTTAAAGAAGAAATTTTTGCGCTAAAAAAGTCATTAAAATATTTGATGGAAGTTTCCAGGCCTTTACCTTCATCAGCAAAAAAACTTTCGGAGATTTCCCAATCACCCGTTGTGACAACCTTTGTGAATGTGTTGCCTAATACAGACGCTACATTGCCTGCCGTAACAACCAGCGATTTATATTCAATGCCTAATACAGATGCTACATCGCCTGCCGTAGCAACCAGCGATTTATATTCAATGCCGAAAACATATGCTACACCGCCTGCCGTAGCAACCAGCAATCTATATTCAATGCCGAAAACCATCACCGTGCCAGCATCTACAGCGCCGATGCAACAACAAAAAATTAGTATGCGTGAGTATTCAATGCCATTTCATTATAATTTGCCCCAACATTTTACTGCCCCACAAATAACTATGCCTACACCAACCTCTTTGCCCTATTTTACTGCACAATCATTTGTTCCAACAACAACCTCTTTGCCTTTTTTGCCGGCAGCAGTTAACACTTCACAACGTTTAGCGCACATTAATGCAATGTCCCAGCCGCGTATGACACCTGTGACATCAACATATTTGCCTACACATTTAACAAGTGCCTCAAAAAATATGCCGGATTTTCAAAACACAAACGATTGTCGGCAGCTTCGTAAGCTTCACGATTTACCCGAATTCTCGGGACAACCCGAACAATGGCCTATGTTTATTGTCGCATATAGCGAAACTACAGAATATTATAATTATTCAAATTTAGAAAATTTAATACGTTTGCAAAAATGTATAAAGGGAGATGCCAGGAGCAAAGTAGAAGCATTTCTAATCCACCCTGATAGCGTAAGTCAGGTCGTAAGTACACTTGAGTTTCACTATGGTCGGCCTCAGGTTTTGATACGCAGCCAGATTGCTAAGGTTCGTGCCTTTCCAGCAATATCTGAGAGAAGAATATTTGAAATAATAAATTTTAGTACGATGGTGTCTAATTTGTCTACGTTTTTGATAAATGCAAACGCAACCGCTCACCTAAATAACCCAACACTGATGGATGAGTTAGTTAATAAGCTGCCGCTGAATAAACGCGAGGAATGGACAAAACATTCAGTAAATCGTCTCGGACCTTACCCTGGCGTACATGATTTCAGCTTATGGTTACAGGAGGCGGCCACATACATTTCCCTTTCACTTGAAACCGACACCAGTAAAAACGATGTTACATATAATAAAAGGGAGAAAATAAACTCATCATTTATGATTGTTGCTGAACAAAATCGACTTACCCAGTGCCTTATGTGCCATCAGAATCATCAATTGTACCATTGTGACAAATTTAGAGAAAACCCAGTCAATGAGAGATGGCATTTCGTTAAAAGTAACTTTCTCTGTTTTAGTTGTTTGCGCGCTGGACATAATTCTATGAAATGTAAGAACAGGCGTCAATGTGGCTTATTAAAATGTACAAAGTATCACAATTTATTACTACATGAGCCCGTAAATAATAAAATAAACGAAAACAATGTATATGGGTGTGAAGTAAACAACATAGTTGAACGTCAAAACAATAACACAGTTGCGCATAAAAGTAACAATAAGTTTGTACGTGAAGATAACAACACAGTTGAACGGCAGATAGACAATGTAGTTGAACGTGAAAATAACATGCCGAGAAGTAATGGAACAGACAATGATACAAATAATAACTCGGTTAATACGATCGTTGAGAATTCCCCAAATAAAGGGTCGTTATTTAAGTACTTGCCAGTGAATTTAACCGGCCCAAAGGGTACGATAAAAGTAATGGCATTTATAGATGACGGATCCAAGATAACCCTGTTAGAGGAAAAAATAGCAACTACAATCGGATTACAAGGGATGCCAGATAATTTATGCCTCGGATGGATAGAAGGTAGAACAAGTAATGAAGTATCGAAAAAGGTTAATTTGGAGATAAGTGGTAATAGTGAAAATAGCTACAGTTTCCAAATGAAAAATGTATATACCACAAAAAATTTGAAATTACCTTCTCAAAGCTTGCAACTCGATAACTTTAGGGAAATGTTTCCAATTTTAAATAAATATGTTATTGAGGACTACATTGATGCTAGGCCAAAATTGCTGATTGGTCTACCTCATGTAGGCCTTGTTCGCCCATCCAAGGTAATAAATTTAGACAGATGTTTCGCCTTGCACCAAACAAACTTAGGTAATGTGATCTTCGGTTCGAACGAGGACACGGCGGAGGCCATGGTGTGTAAGATCGATGTGGATGTATTGGACAATATTCACAAGGGAATCTTAGAGTATTTCACGCTTGAAAATTTGGGTATTAAGCTGTTGGAACCAGTGATATCACGTGAGGAAATCCGAGCTGAAGAAATACTTTTTACTACTACAAAAAAAAATGGTCTCCATTTTGAGACTGGCCTTTTATGGAAAGATGGTAATTTTGAGAACAGAGAAAGCTATCAGATGGCGTTAAGCCGTTTACATAAAATGGAATCCAGAATGAGTAAGGATAAGGAACTTGCGGAGTGGTACACAGCAAAAATAAAAGACTACGTTGAAAAGTCTTATGCAAGGAAGTTATCGCCGGAAGAGGCTACAATTAAAAGCAGTCGTACATGGTACTTGCCGCACTTCGTTGTTACGAATATGAACAAAGATAACAAACGGCGCCTTGTTTTTGATGCAGCCTCGTGTGTGGATGGCGAATCCTTTAATTCCAGACTAATGAAAGGCCCCAGAAAATATCAACCTAAATCACTTTTTTCAATATTGTTTAGATTTCGCCAGAGAAAAATAGGAGTTTGTGGCGACATAAAGGAAATGTTTCACCGTGTAGGAATCAGAAAGGAGGATCAGGTGGCGCAGCGTTTTTTATGGCGTGATGGTCAGACTGAGAGGCCTCCGGATGAGTATGTCATGCAAGTTATGATATTCGGGTCTGCTAGTTCTCCATGTTCAGCCCAATATGTTAAAAATCTTAATGCTGAGATGTATAAGGATACCCATCCCAAGGCCTTTACTGCAATTGTTGATAATCATTACGTAGATGATTATGTCGACTGTTTTGACGATGTGAGTGAAGCCATTAGTGTTACGGAAGACGTGGTTGCAATTCATCGCCAAGCAGGTTTTGAACTAAGAGGATTCGTTTCAAACTCCAGAGAATTTTTGGCTTCTTTAAATAACAGTGAAACAGTCAATGACGACCTAGTTTTAGAGAACTTATGCAAGAGCGAGACTGGCACTGAAAAAATTCTGGGAATGCGTTGGAGGCAAACCGAAGACAGTTTCTGCTTCGTTATGAAGTTTACAAAAGTCCCAAAGGCTGTTCTAAGTGGAGATAGAAAGCCAACGAAGAGTGAGATGCTGAGCCTGACCATGTCAATATTTGATCCCTTTGGGTTTCTCGCCAACGTTGTCATAAAATCAAAAATTCTGCTACAAGAATCATGGAGGACCAAAGTGAACTGGGACTCTCCCATTCCAGACGAGATCTATTCAAAGTGGTACATATGGTACAGGAGCCTATGCGATATAGAAAATATTAAAGTCCCAAGATGTTACAGCCAAAATTTGTTTCGTGGTGGATCGGAGGTTGAACTACACATATTTGTAGACGCCAGCGAGGTGGCCTTTGCAGCCGTCGCCTACTGGAGAATATGTTACAATCAAAATGTTGAAGTCGTTTTTATTGCGGGAAAATCACGGTGCGCTCCTTTAAAGCCACTTTCAATTCCACGCCTAGAATTACAGTCTGCAGTGCTTGGTGTAAGATTAAAGGAGGCGATCATATCCTGCCATGACATAACGCCGACTAACATTGTCTTTTGGTCGGACTCCAAAACGGTCATAAAATGGGTTCAGTCTGACTGTAGAATATATAAACAATTCGTCGCGCACCGTATCGCAGAGATATTGGATTCATCAGAAGTCGAACAATGGCGGTGGATACCTGGCGTACTAAATCCTGCCGACGACGCAACAAGGCCACAAAACTTTTCGAATGAGTATTTAACATCCTGCTGGCTAAATGGCCCTGAATTCTTAGCAGATGAAAAGAAATGCTGGCCAAAACTCCCAGATAACATCGAAGAACATGACTGTGAACCAGAAAAAAGAACAAAATTTGTTTTGACAATAAACGAGGGTTCGTTTATTCCATTTGCAAGGTATTCGAATTTGGTTAGGCTGGTCAGAATGATATGTTGGGTCAAACGTGCTGTTAATATTTTCAAGATGCATGGTGCAGGCCGAAAGGTTATGGTCACAGAATACGAACCACAATTGACTGCCAAGGAGATCGATGAAGCGACAGAATATTTATGTAAAGTTGTTCAACGAACCACTTACTCTGAAGAGTATAATCAGTTGAAGGAAAATATGCCTATCTCAAAATCTAGCCCGCTTTTTAAACTTACTCCGTTTTTGAGTGACGATGGCTTGATACGTTTAGCTGGCCGCATCGACAACGCTACTTGTGTTGCCCGTAGTACAAAGCAACCCATCATACTGCCTAAAAATCACATCTTTGTAAAGCTTATCGTTCAACAATACCACAACGATTTTAGACACCAAAACCAGGAGTCTATTTGTGCAGCAATTCGGATAAGGTTTTGGATACCGTGTTTGAGACAGTTGGTAAGATCCGCGAAAAGAAACTGTCAAGTATGTAAGAATATGTTTGCTGTTCCAAGACCACCATTGATGGGCCAACACCCGGTGGATAGGCTTACCCCTTACGTGAGACCCTTTTCTTACACCGGCTTGGATTATATTGGTCCATTTTTTGTTTCCGTAGGCCGACGACGCGAAAAGAGATGGGTAGCTATATTCACCTGCCTAACAATAAGAGCAATTCATTAAGAAATTGCAAGAGATTTATCGGCAGATGCAGTTATTTAGTGTATACGAAATTTTATAAATCGTCGAGGAGTACCTGTACGGATAAGAAGCGACAGGGGTACAAATTTCGTTGGGGCAAGCAAGGAAGAATTTGTATTTGGTGATGCGAAGTTACTGGATGAGTGTGCGCAACGGGGCATAGAATGGTTGTTTAATACCCCAGCAAATCCATCGGCTGGCGGTGCATGGGAACGAATGGTGCGCTCTGTGAAGAATGTTCTTGGCTTTACACTCAAGGAAAAGGCCCCCCAGGTTGAGACGTTCCACAGTCTTCTTATGGAAGCGGAAAATTTGATTAACTCGCGGCCATTAACACACCTTCCAGTTGAGAGCTATGATGCAGAACCTTTAACGCCCAACCATTTTCTTATTGGTTGTCCAAATATACTTCAGACACCAAGTGTACCAGAAAGGGTTTGTCTGAGAAAGCAGTGGCAAATTCTTCATCAGCTAAGGCAAACATTTTGGAAGAGATGGGTACTAGAGTATCTTCCGGAGCTAACCCGCCGAACAAAATGGCACGGGCCAGTTGAACCTATTAAAATAGGTGATGTTGTCATAATCTGTGATGACAATGAAACGCGTGGGCAATGGAAACGGGGCTTGGTTGAGGAGGTGTTTCCGGCAGCAGATGGGCAAGTTCGTTCAGCGGTGGTTCGAACAACATTGGGCAAATTAAAACGGCCAGCATCAAAGCTGGCGATACTTGACGTTGTTGGTGAGTCTCCCGAGTCGACACACGGGGGTCGGAATGTTACGGATTAATTATGTATTTTTATTTTTTGATTTTTAAACGTTATTTAATATTGTTATTTAAAGGCACAGTTGAATTCTGGTAAACTTCTATTGCGTATTGAAGTTTACCATGTAAGTAGTCAGTATTTATTTGGTTACGGTAATCGCTTGGCTTCACTAGTAGCAACGATTAAAACTTTTAATTAATTATTATTTGTAGCCTAAAAGAGGACAGAATAGAGTAAGTTTTTTTAAAAAAGAAAAAAACCTCTTGTCATACTTTAATTATATTTAATGTATAACCAATTTCAGATAATAAAACGCACCGAATTGTAATACAAATAAATTCATTTTATTTGAACACACTTGTTTTATTATTATTCTGAGCTTTAACGCAAATTAAAGTTGCCGCCGTAACATGGGTTCTCGCTTATATTTCGGTTAATAGTAAACCGATTTTGCTGATTTAAATAGCGATTGTCTGCGGGATATTTCTAACAGTTTGACACCAATAGCTTTTCTGTATCTTTTTATTTGACTCTGGAAACTTGATTTCAACAGACGGACAGACGGACATATATATCAACTTCCCTATCTATAAGGATCCAGAATGTATATACTTTATGTATATACACTATGTAAAGGGTATAAAAATGCAAAAACAGCACCTGTTCTTTTAGTTGTCCAAGTTCTGTATAATTTGTATCTGTGACGAGGTTGTTCAAAGGAAATGTGTGGTGGAAACATGCTATTAAAATTTGTTTAATTTTTTTAGGATCTAAGGAGCGTGAGCTTAATTTATAGGCTTTTGATTGGGAAAGTCTTTTGCCAAAATTCGCAAGAACGGCGTCCATTTATATTTGCAATTTTTTAGTGCAAAGATCCACAAAAACCCGTAAGCGTGTGCGGGCTCTCTGAGCATTGAAGAGATTAAGAATACGAAAATTCGTTTTGTGGTCTCTTGTGCCAGACGACCAGCTTTGATTTTTAAAATGTTTAAAATGGAAAAATTTTTAAATTACATTGAATGCCTGGTTTAACTTATATCTGCAAACCTTCATTTTCGTTATAACAAATAGTTAAAAACAAAATCAGAGATAAGCTAAGTAATACACATGTCAAAGGTCTGACCCGCATAATATATTGTCAACGTACATTTAACGTCTATGAGATTTTGCAAAACTAAGAAGTATGGCAAAATACTTCGCATTTATGATATTATGAAAATTTTACTTTAACATAAGCTGCTTATCTTTTAATATTACATTCCAAAACTTTTCAATGTAATTCCATCATAGTTTAAACTTTAAACTATGGACACCCTGGTACCATAAAAGAAATAATTGCGCTAAAAAAACATTCAGCACAATCAAAACATAAGAATGTTTGCGTGTGCCGATGCCTGTTTTAGTGACACAGTTTATATTGTTTTCGAAATAAAAACAGCAGGTTTCTGAAAAACTTTCTCTTCTAGCCGTTTATTCAAACTATTGAAAGGGAGCGACTGCACCACTAAGTATACGAAAACTTAATGAAAACCTGAAAATTTGCTCCACATTTCATATCTTAATAAAATTTTTGAAAAAATTTTTGTGCTTTAAAATTAATGCGATAAAATTTTAACATAAACTTTTAATTAAAAATATTAATATATGTTCTTTTAGTTCTCAATATAATTATTTTGGTTCAAAATAATTGCTTTCAATTTTTAATACTTTAATAAATTTTTAATGGATTTCTATAAATATGTTTGCATGATGTATATAAATAGTTTCCCATTAAACAAAACATTAAAGAATTTTCTTATAAAAATTTTACTCCACTGCATTCGCCAACTCTTGATAAATTTCTGTTTAAAAGGGGAAGAAAAAACTGAAATAAATATTTGTTCCTAAGTTTGCTTTTAAAGGTCAATAACTATATTCTACTTTTATAGTTTTAATTTAGCTAAAAGGTTTCGTTTATTTATTTTTTTTTCTTTAATTTTATTGAAAGTGTTTTCTCTTTTTATATTTGTTTTCTATTTTTTCATCAAACGCTAGAAAAAAATGAGCAACGCGTTTTTGAAGAACTGAATTTAACATTTTTCGTCTGTAAGAATAAGCCAATTAAATGTGATAAAATAATTAAGGAAGTAAAAGTTGGTCAAGTTTGACCATATTATACCCTACACCACAATTACGTGGGGACTTTATGAAAAAATAGACCGATAATATTTGTATTCACTACAATAGTTGGTGGCATAAAGGTTAGAATGTGTGCAAAATTTTGTCAAAACAGAGCAATATTTAAGTCATATATGAGCCGTTAATTTTAAAAACGGCATAAGTCAACTAAAAAAAATTAAGTTAATGGCAACACTAAATACTATTAAACGGTATTTTTTTATACCTTTAAATATCTCGACCAAGGCACACTCAACCAGGTAATATTAAGAACCCAGCTGATTAAAATCAATTTGACATTTATACGTTATAAAAATTTAATTTTATATGAAATTTTTAATTTTTCTGACATTCTACCATTCAAACACCAAAAGGAAATGCAGAGGAAGAATTTTTGGAGTTCGCCTTGAGTTTACCTTGTTGAATGTGTCTTGATATGGACTTTAAAAAAAGGTACTTATGCCACTTTAAAAATAAACGGCTCATATAGCCAAAATATTTATTCCGGGCCTATGCCAAAAACTGAAGCGGTCTTTACTAAAAACAACAGAATTTGTTTCAATAAGAAATGCTTGTCTGTGCTAAGTTTCATAAAAATACTTTTAAAGTTGCGACCCTTACCTTGATCACATGAATACGTGGACACCCAGACGGCCGGACGGGTATGCTTAAATCGACTCAGGAAGTGATTCTGAGTCAATTGGTATACTTAAAAGTGGTTACAAACATCTGCACAAACGCAAAATATCTCTACCACGTACCTGATATGGGTATTAAAATTAAAGTAAATACTAAAAATCTTGCAGTAAAAATCTACTTAATAAATGGACTTTATTTAAATTGGATCACAGCACTTTACAATTTTTTTTAAATTTCTTTCAATTTATTTTCTATTTCTAAAATGTTTGTGGCATTTAGCAAAAAATCACTTTTTTTTTTAAAGGAGAAAAACGTAAACATAAACTAATGTATTTAAACATGAGTGTCATAATCACTATTATTGTCATCATCAAAACCGAGCAGTTTGACATAAACGTCAGCCTGCTTGTGTGTCATATTCACAACATTTAGTTATAACAACGAAGAACTTGAATGAAACAAGAAGAAAAAAAATCGCGTTACATCATCAGCCCATCATGTTTACAAACTCTTCATCAGCTTCATCTTTATCATCCTAATAGTTGCTGTCATTTGTTGGTGTTGCTGTCGTCATCAACAACATCGGCAATCGTAGTATGTGTCAAAAATAACTACGAGCAACAAATGACACATGATAGACAACGCAGAGATTCAGAGACGTTTTTTGAATACAAAAAAGAATATAAGAAATCATAGTGTGGGACTTCAAAAAGTGGCTGGGATTTCTTTTTTTTTTTTTTGTGAAAAAACTAGTAAATTGAAATGTAAGGATAGATTAAATGAATGCAAATACAATGTTAACTATCAGAGATGGAAAAAATGAGGATCATGTTGTACCCTTTATTCCTTTTTTATTTTACAGGATATTATTTTTAAATTTTTTTTTTATTTTTTTTTATATATTTTATTATTGAATCTTCGCTTAAGCGAACTAACAATAAGTATTCAAATCTTAAAACTAAGTTATTAATACTAGTCCAGTCAGTACCAGACTAAAATTTAAGTTCTCATTATAAAGTTAATTAATTTTAAAAGTTTCATCTAAGAGCAATAGTATCCCTTCTTTTTAGGCGGGTGTGCCCACTATGTTGCAGGATGCTTCGAGCGAGCGGATTTGGATGTGTTTCCCACTTATTTAAATACTTTTACACATAGTTTAGGATTTCGCTTTTTACTAGTGGAACTTCTAGATTCATTTGGATGTTGCTGTTTTTAATATATCAAGGAGCACCAGTTATCATTCTCAGAATTTTGTTTTGACGACGTTGTATTTTTTCTATGTTAGAGGCGGAAGCATTGCCCCATAATTGTATACCGTAGCACCAAATTGGTTTTAAAATCGAGTTGTAGAGTAGAAGTTTACAATCCAGACGTAGCACAGAGTTTCTACCAATTAGCCAGTGGATTTGAGCAGCTTTAAGTTTCATTTTAGTCAGCTTCGCATCTATATGAGGCTTCCATGTGAGGCTGCGATCTAGGTGAACACCAAGATATTTTGTCTCGGTTCGTTGAGGAACCATATGGTTGTTAATAGTGAAATTAAAAATTTGAGGTTTTTGTAAGTTTTTGAGAATGGGACATAAATAAACAGGAGCATAGAAAAAACAATAACTCAACTATCATAAAGAAATTAATGTTTATATTTTTATATAATACCTCATCTTTTTAATGTTAAAATGTATAATAAAACTATTGGGCTTATTACGATATCTGTGATCCACTGTTTCTTGTTGGCACCACAAATCAGTTATATGAATTTGATTTGCTGTAACCCGTACTTTGTTAATCATTCTTGTAACATGGTTTTGCTTGTCATATAATCATATGTATAACACGACGAAAATAATTAAGATGTTTTCAAAAATTCAAGAAGGCGGAGCATTACCATATAAAATTTATATTTTTATGATAAAACTATTTTCTACACAGAGGAAAAAGGTGTTCTAAAATAATGCAGTGGTTTAAAAGATCCGTTTACAAATATAAAACCAAAAGTTGCCAAATAGAGAACAAAAAATTAAAAAATGACGTACGTTGTAAAAAAGTAAGCAACCTGTTCCCATTTAAACAAAAATATCAAATATATTTTTACAATAAGTTTGTATGTGCGTGCCACTCAAACACGTAATATCAAGAGCCCAGCTGATTAAAATAATTTGACAATTTAACGTTTCAAATAATAAATTTTGAATGAAATTTTAAATTTTTCTGACATTCCACCGTTCAAATACAAAAAGTAAATGCAGAGGTCGAATTTTTGAATTACTGTAACCTTGTTTAGTGTTCCCTCCCAGCAAAAACTTTACTTACAAACTTTTATGTAATGACTTCCTTAATTCATTATTTTGTAGCCTTAATCGCTACTTTTCTTCTAGTTGTTATTTGATTTATAATGACTTATTAAAAGCACGTTATTATCATAAATCAAATCTATTTGGTTTACTTCAACAGGTCAAGTAGAACAAAACTTGTTGTTTTAATTTGCTATTTTACTTTTTAGAGCAAAGTATCTCCGTGGCCTAGTGGTAGTGCGCTGGTGTTTGAGTGCGGAAAGTCCCTGGATCGAATCTTATCTACGGTAAGTACAAAGAATTAAATTTTTAAATTTACAATTTTAAGTTTATAAAATAAAATTAACAAAAGTCTTCTTCTTATTTTAAAACTATTTGCGACTACTTACTTTTTAAATTAAATCATTAAAAATATAAGTGATTATTTTTTTGGGGTATGACTACCAAAATAATATCGGATTCGTTTGTAACGCCCAAAAATAATGTTTTGAGATCATACCGGTCAACTCAAAATCACATCCTGAGTCGATTTAAGCATGTCCGAATGGCTGTGTGTCCATTAGAGGCCAGCCAAAGACGACACTAAATAAGGCATCATCTCGAATTTTCAATTCATTTCATATACCTTACGTGTGCACACACAAAATTAAGTACTGCGTTGTATTGTTTGCCATCTCTTTTGTTTACTTAACTTAAATAAAAAATATATTCACAGTTAAGCACATTTAAGCAAACAACCACGGCACATCAATTCATCATGATCGCACACTTCCATTTAGATTCATCTCAAAACTTTACTGTTGGCGGGATGTTCCTGGTGTGATAGTTATAAAAAACGGGGGTTGATTTTGAATGTTCATATGTATGTAATGTAATGTAATAACGCATGAGTTTTATATTGATTTGCCTGCTTGTGTATATGTTTGCTTGTGTACCCACTCAACATTGTGTGTATTATTATTTGTTAACATAACAACAACATAACTCTTAAGTCTTTGTTGTTGTTGCCACACCATAGGCACAGTAATTTTTTTTTATCGACCACAGTCTCGACACCACTCTTTATTCTTAGCTACTCTACACTGCAGCACAAAAACTGTTTTAGCTACTCTACATTTCAGCACTTAAACCGTTTAACCGCACAATAACACAAGAATTAGAAAATTATGCGGTTCTTGAATTAGCTTGAATAGGACTTGGTGCAGGTCTCTAGTGTCCATGTATTCTTTTAATCAAAGAACAGGACGCAATTTTAACGAACTTTAAATTTTAAAGGCACTGACACGAAACTTATTATTTTTGGTAATGGTTGGTCCATTTTTTCATATACACTTCTTAAAAAATTTTTACAGTAACTGACTGTAAGTTATTTGGAAGTTTTCCGTTAAGTTGTTTTTAAATGAAACAACAAAAAAATTTTAATACAATATATTTTTAAACTGATTTGAAGGGTTATTCAAAGCCACAAATAAACAAAAATACTGATTTTTAGTGGAAGTTACTTTTGTCAGTTAGTTTTAAGTAACATTTTACTTTGTAATTTTTTTTTTGATACTTTGTGTTTTGCTGTAAATTACAGAACATCCAGTTAGTTTTAGACGAAAATCTCAGTTAATTTTTTAATGTCTGAATTTAAATTAAATATTTTGTTAATTTTAATAAATATCTTGTTGAACGGTTTGTAAAATAATATCCAGTTATTTTAAATAGATTTTCAGTTGATTTTACATATATAACTTTTTGAGTGTATTTCCTATACAAATGTTGTACCGAAATTAGCACTTTGGGCTATATCTAACTCGAATATTACTCTATTTTGGCAAAACTTTTCACATGTGTCAATCTTAACGCTAATAACTTTCAAAACGAACAATAGACTGATCGGTCAATTTTTTGATAATGACCCCATACAATTGTTATTCCGGAATCAGCCATTGGGCTTTAAATGTTCCAAAAATTAAGTAGAAACTATACACCTGAATTTAGTCAGGAAATCAACAAGGAGGTATCCATATATTTCACTGGTTACATTAAAAATTCCCCATTTCTAATTCTAAAGTTTGAAAAAAATTTGCTTTAAATTAGATTCAAGAAAAAAGTCATACAGTAAATAAAAGTTTTGCATTTGGAAACAGAAAATTTTAAATTAACCCTGATAGCCTTTTTAGCAGAGTGATTTTAATTGCCGACGAGCGCACATTTTAATTGTGCAAGATGCTTCACGCAAAAGAAAATTTTAAACCCAGATGGTTTATCTAAAAGATCCTTTCACAACTCTACAGGAGGTTCGCTTGAAATTTGTCTAGAGATTTCCTTAAAGATAGTTATAAAAATCATTCAGAGTCTTAAAAGACTTAAAATGGATAATTTAACAACCCCTAAAATGCTATTACTTGTTTTTTTTAAAAGGTGAACACATTCGAATGTGTTTTCAAAAGCGAAAATAAACAAAAAACTCAACATTGTTTTGTAACTGCATCTCTTAAAATTATTTGTAAGAGCTAGTTAAAATAAAATTGCAATAAAAAATAAGTTATTTAAGATAAACGTTTTGAATTATAAAAAAAAATTATATACAAAATTCTTAAAATAAAATATATTCAAATCTTTCAGATGTTAGCAAAGCTAGAAATATTTTTTTAAGAAACTTAAACCATTTCTATTTGTTTATAACTTAGGTTTATTTTTTCTATGAAAATATTGAAACCAGTAATTTTTTTTTGCAAATCTTTATTTTTTCTGAAAAAATTATCCAGTTTCTTAACAAGTGCCTTAAAAAGTAACTGTAAATCGATAAAAATTCATTGCCCCTAAAACATCTGAATTACTTGATGCTGATATCCATAATTTTCTTAAGCCCGGCCTTTTTCAAACGAAATTAAAAGTAAGCAACAATTTTTGCCTAACTAAAATTAACCCTTTCGACCCCAAAGTTGCTTATAAGCAACTTTCATTTTAGAACCGTTTTATTTGAAACAAGAGAAACTAACTAATCAACGCACACATCAAGTAAGTTAATTCCAGTTCTAAGAATTAAAAAACAAACAAAAAAGTGTAAGCTTTGTAACAATCAACCTAGCTACGAAGCTTTTAGTTGTGTAAGGTCAGTCAAAGTGCAGGTGTCTAAAATTTAGCACAAAAAGTAAATATTAAATAAAAATATTTCCAAATTATATATGAAAAAAAAAAGTACGCAGTTTTAACAAAAAGAGGTGAAATAAAAAGCTTAAAATACAAGAATAAAAAAAAGTGGACTAGTGAAGCAGTTATATTTTTTTGTTTATTGAAGTTGCTTATAAGCAACTTTGGGCAACAGTGGTAACAAAAATATTAAAACCGAAGAAAATGGAAAAAGCACGCAAAGGACTTTGTGAAGCTGATATAGAAGCCATTCTGGAGTTTGATTGGGATAAGTCTTCTGATGAAGAGTGTGAAGATGATGATGTGGAGTTTTTGGAGGATGGCATGAAAGAAGTTTCTGAGAAAGGGGAAAAAATTGAAATAGACTTGCTGGAAGACATCGTCATTGAAGAAAATGCCGAAGAGAATGAGGATAGCTGCGAACGTCTTGTGATTGAAAAAATAGATTTGTCGACATTACGTTGGAGAAAAAAGCCATTTGAAGTAAAAGATGTACCATGCGAAAAACCTATAGAAGATGTGCAAATGGTAAATAGTCCAATATGGTATTTCAATTCGTTTTTTGATGATGCTCTGATTGAACTTATTGTAAAAGAGACAAACTTATATGCCCTTCAAGAGTCCGGCTCTGAGCTGAAATGCACTAAAGAAGAAATTCGCCGATATGTGGGGATCTTATTATATTTGGGAGTAATTCGGCTTCCAAATTACAAAATGGCATGGTCCCAAGATCTGAAGCTGACTGCAGTTACTGATTCACTACCACGTAACAAATTTGAAAAAATTAAAAAATATCTGCACTTTAGTGACAAATTGTAATGATAATAAAACAACTTCTTACGTTAAAGGAATAAAACAACTTGTTCCGTTAAAGGTTATTTATTAATTAATTTCTTCTACTCGTTGTGTCTCACCAACAAGTAGGCAAGACACACACATACACTTACACTAGTTTATAATAAACTTACTGGCTAGCTTATCGTCTACCTTAATTAGCGTGGGAATCTGTCTGCTCAGCATTTTACATGAAACAAGCAGACAGAGCTTATGTGGACATGGCTGCACTAAGCGTGAGCGTTTGGTTACATGCTGAAGGCATGTTAACCACGAATAGTCAAACACACTACATTTCCCTTTTTTACAAAAGGAATAATCAACGGAAGGTTGATTATTCCTTTCAGCATGAAAAAATTTCCTTATTCTAATGCTATATCAAATTAGAAATTTCAGAGCGGGAAAGTTTACTTAGTGCTTGGAAAAACATTACAATTACAATAAAACCAAACACACTACATTTCCCTTTTTAACAAAAGGAATAATCAACGTGAGGTTGGTTATTCCTTTCAGCAAGAAAATACTTTAAAAATTATTTCTTATTTTCCTTTAACAACTATTCATTATTTTCTATAAGAAAATTTTATTCATTATTTTCCTAAAAACTATTCCTTTAAAAATTAATTTCTTATTTTCATAAAAAACTATTTCTTTAAAAAACTATTCCTTTAAAAATCTATTCTTATTTTCCTAAAAAACTGTTCTTTTAAAATCTATTCCTTTAAAAAATCTATTTCTTTAAAAAATCTATTCCCTTAAAAAATCTATTCCTTTAAAAAATCTATTTCCTTAAAAAATCTATTCTTATTTTCCTAAAAACTGTTCTTTTTAAAAATCTATTCCTTTAAAAAATCTTTTCTTATTTTCCTAAAAAAACTATTCTTGTTTTCCTAAAAAACTATTCTTATTTTCCTAAAAACTATTCTTATTTTCCTAAAAAACTATTCTTTTAAAAATCTATTCCTTTAAAAAAATCTATTCCTTTAAAAAAATCTATTCCTTTAAAAAAATCTATTCCCCCCTTTTCCTCAATGTCAACAAAATCCGATAATCTACCCAATTAATCAGTAGTACCTCCGTACAATATTGCCCTGTTCTTATGGACATGGAATGGTTTTCCATTCTCATTTTCCAATTCCAGGTTACCCCTCTGGTCGAGTGAAATCACCCTGAACGGTCCCCTGTAAACCATGTCCAGTTTGTGTCCCGCTTCATTACGAACCAGGACTAAGTCGTTCCCGGCCACTCTGGACGGGTTCGCCTTTTCAACAGATTTCATCTGTCTAGTCAGTTTAGTATCCTCCATAAACCGAGCGGCTCTCCGCCACGCCAACTGCAGCCTGAATTTCACCTCTTTCTCATACGATCCTACGTTGTAAAGTGGATCTATTCTTTCCCCACTGGTAAACCCCAGGGATGGTGGGAGTTTCCCGTAGACGAGTTCAAATGGGCAGTATCCATGGGCCGTGGATGGGGTTGTGTTGTAGCAGTATGCAAAGTACCCAAGCCACTTGACCCAGTCGGAATGATCGGGCGAGATATATGATCTCAAATACTCGTTGAACGTTCTATGAGACCTTTCAACGGTTCCGACGGTTTCGTGATGATAAGGAGTTGAGTTAAATTTCCCAATTCCCAGGAGTGAGCACAGTTCTGATAACGTCTGGTTCATGTACTCGGTGCCCATGTCTGTAACTATAGTAGTCATCGGGCCGTATATCAGGATAAAATGGTCCATAATTGCCTTTGCAACCCTTCTGGCCGATTTATCCTTGACAGGTATGGCCACCAAATATTTCGTCAAGTCACACATCAGGGTCACCGCGTATTCATCCCCAGAGTCGGACCTTGGCAGGGGTCCCACTGTATCTATCACGACCCTATCGAATGCTTTCAATGGAGTCGGCGTTACCACCAGTGGTTCTTTGCCCCTCCTAGCCGACTTATTCCGCTGGCATGCCCCACAGGCCCTGACGTACCTGGCTATATCCCTCGTCATGCCCCTCCAGTGATAATAGAGTCTGATCTTCCTAACCATTCGCGTGATCCCGGGATGTCCACCCGTAATGGGATCATCGTGAAATCTACTCATGATTTCCATTTTCCTATCCCTAGATGTAATCCTCTCCAATTCAGGTATGAGCACTATTATTAAATTTGAATCTTGCAAGACCTCGTTCCCTTTTCTCTTGAAGGTGTCTTTATCTGTCCCTAGGACCCTAAGTTGACTGTCATTCAACGTCAGTCGCATGATTGTCACGCCCGTTTCATCAGCTATTCTTGCAAGCTTTGGAAAGAGGTAGCCTAAGTCTACTTTTCCATTAATGACCGAGTCATACAACCTATTATCGGAAAGCACTTGCCGTCCTTTCCTGACCACAATTCTATCCTCACCAAAGTGCAATAGTGGCGCTTTACCGTGCTCTTGGGCACTAATTGCCTCGTATACCTTCACTCTAGGGTAGTCCTTCGGTCGAGGAGTATTATATCCTCCTCCGGGGCATTCTCCGTCATTCCTTTTCTGAGATCTAGTCGTAACCCTCATCACATTACCGACCTCGATGTTCCTCACATCGGTTATTTCAATCCTCGAAAGCGCGTCCGCAGTATGGTTCTCCTTTCCCTTTATGTACTCTATCGTGAAGTCATATTCCTCGATATCTAACCTCATTCTCGTCAGTTTAGACGAGGGGTTCTTCAAGGAGAATAGGTATGTCAGCGGTCTGTGATCGCTCCTTACCATAAACCTCCGGCCATACACGTATGGTCTGAAATACAGAATCGCCCAGTGTATCGCGGTCAATTCCTGTTCTATGGTAGACTTGTTACTTTCACCCTTCGTGAAAGCCCTTGATGCATAAGCAATCGGCAGGTGTAAGCCATTTCTCTCCTGACTCAGGACAGCGCCGCAAGCGTGTTTGCTGGCATCTGTCGTAATACAAAATTCCCTAGAAAAATCGGGGTATTGGAGAATTTGAGGGCTTATGAGTTGGTTCCTAAGATAGTGAAAAGCTTCCTCACATTCCTTAGTCCATACATACGGTACTTTCTTCCTGGATAGTCTAGTTAGATGCCGCGACGCGGCTGCAAAGTTAGGGATGAATCTTCTGTAATAATTACAAAATGCTACGAAGCGTTTAGCTTCGTCACCATTTTTGGGTATGGGGTAGTTAACTATTGTGGCGAACTTGCTGTCGTCGGGTAAGATGCCCCTATCCGTGCACTTATGCCCCAAAAAGGTCACTTCCCTGGCGAAAAATGAGCATTTGTCCGGATGTAACTTGAGATTGTATTTTCTGCAAATGCCGAAAACATCTCTTAGGTTTTGCAACATATGTTGCGAAGAACAACCTATGACCACCAAGTCATCCATATAAACGAATGCCTGGGATGGGGACAATCCGGAGAATGCTAGCGACATCATTCTCTGAAAAGAGTTCGGTGCTATCTTGATACCGTAGGGGAGCCTCTTAAAGCGAAATGAACCCTTTTCCGTAGAAAAAGACGTAATGTCTCTTGACTCCTCTTCTAACTCAATCTGGTGAAATCCAGTAACCAAGTCAACACATGAAAAGAATTTTGCCCTACCTAGCTGATCCAGTATGTCGTCTATCCTAGGTAAAGGAAATTTATCCGCAATTAGTTTTTTATTAATCCCCCTGTAGTCTACCACTAATCTCCATCTTTTCTGGGTGGAACCAGGTAATGCCTTTTTAGGCACTAGTAAAATAGGGCTATTATACTCCGAATGTGATGGTTCCACTATACCATCCTTTATCAGCCTATTCACCTGTATATCGACCTCATCCTTGTGCGCGTGAGGAATCCTATAATTCCTAATATATACCGGCTGTTTATCGTGAAGTCTAACTTTCTGTCTATAGAAGTTATTGCAGGATATCTTGTCGCTTTCTAGAGCAAATACATCTATGTATTCGGAGCACAACTTCCTGAGGTCCTCATGAGCATAGTGAGGAAAGTTCCTAGACAATCTACTCAACTTCTCCCTGTCCTTAGTGGGGTTGCTAACCGTATGGGCTATTATATAGTCGTTCAGACTCTCTGAGGTCACATTGCAATTCTCAATTATCAGGTCCTGGTCGGTAGTATTAACGATCCTGGCCAATGGCTTGCTCGCAGTCGTTATCGTGCTTGCCACGTATACGCCCTCTCGTATCGTCTGTTGGGGTATTAGGACCTCCCTCGAATCAGTCGTGACCCTTACCTGTCTAATTACCTCGGACCTGGCCGGTAGTGATATCGAGTTTACTCTTGGCCCATTTTGCATAGGAATGGCTATATCATATGGGACGTCCCTAGTTCGTAGGATGATCCGGTCTCGATCATTGTCAAAATCTAGAATGCAGTTATATTTTCGGATAAAATCCATGCCTATTATGCCATCTGCCTGTATTGGGAAGTTATCCTTCACCACGTGAAATTCGTGTGCTATCAGAAGGTCCTCGATCTTCAGATCTGCTTTCACTCTCCCGAGTGTGGTGATGAGACCTTGTCCAATGCCGTTAAGGCTTGTTCTGCTATTGCAGTTTATAGGCTCGTTTAGAACCTGATTATGCTTCACAATTGATACATCAGCGCCTGTGTCGATGAGAAAGTTGCACACAGTATTGCCAAGAGATGTTCTAATTCTGAGGTAGCTACAAAGGGTTAGGTTTATCGTTCGAATTCTATTGTCTATTGTGCATTTCGGGGGGTCTGCTCGTTTCCCGAGTCGTTCTCGGTCACGCAGCGTATATTGTGGGTACGTCTGATATTGTCACCAAAACCCCTTCGGTTGCCGTTGTCCCGATGGGACCCTCCGTAACTGTTATTACCGCCACCACGGTTCCTGTGGCCATCACCGTCAGCATTCCGGTTGCCATTGCCCCGGTTACGGTTGCCATTATTACCCCTATTACGACTTGAACCGCCGTAGCCCCTGTTACGCCCAAAGTCGTGGTCATAATTGCGATTCCCAGAGCCCCTCTGGTCGTAACTCGCGCGGCCGCGGAATTGATTCCCATTAGGTCCGAATGCCAATATGGAGTTAGGTTGACCATAGACTTCCGTGCAACTCTCCACGAACTTCGCTATGGCCCCGTTCAAGTCAGAGAAAGTACCTGACTCCATGATCAATCGGACTCTATCGTTAGAGGCATTCTTCACTATGGCCCTAACGGCCGAACGGGTCGCGTACGTACATGCAATGTCAGTGGGGAGACCATCGCCGATATACGCGGTCTCAAGTTTCCTTGTGAGATCCTCGATCTCCTTCGCGTAATCGTTCGCGCTTTTTCCCTGCTGTCGTATGTTCATTAGCTTGGCCGTAACGACGTCCACTGATTCGCCCCTGATTGAACTCCTCAGCCTCGTTATTATCTGTGCCAAGGTGGTCTCCGTAGAGATGAGATTCCTGGCCGAACCTTTTAGCTTCGTTTTCAAGAGGTTCACGGCCGTTGACTCGTGTGATTCTTTAATAGAATCTACTAGAGTCAGCGAATCGATAAAACTTTGAAGGTTCTGTGGTGAACCGTCGTAATCAGGTATCAGCCTGGAAGCTGTATTTAGGAATTCTACCTCAGTTTGAGGCATGGTTTGTATCCCACTATTCCCTTCAAACTTCAATCTGGGTATTTCCTCGTGTAGGGAGGATGGTATTGTCAACCTTATGCCCTCACGTAGGGTAACTGAGAGAAGTTTCTCTCTTATCTCAGCGAAAAATGCTTCGGCCGCTGTTCTGTGGCCCTTTGTCAACCTGTTATAGTTGACGTTAAGTAATATCCTTATATTCTCTGCCTGTTGCAACAGAATTTCAACGTGTCTGTGCACCGTTTCTTCCCTGGTATCCCGGTCCGTATTCAGACACTTGTAGGATCTCAAAAACCTCTCCCTAAACAATCGTGCCTTATAGGTTATGTCCTCCCATTCCATTCATACACCGTTCCAGAATAGCTATAAAATTAACTGGAGGGACTCGTAAGTATCGCAGTCAATAACTAATTTGTCAATTACTCACGGAATTTCCCTAAACCTTATCTAAGTCAGTCGCCCTGCTGACGTATCTTTTCCGCAATGATCTCTTATGTAATAAGTATATCTTCAGTAATAAATTAACGGCGCTTATAAGGGTCAAGGCTATTAATATGTACCGCAGTGAGTCTAACTGTGTGGTGTGGTCCACTATCTCTACGTTAGTTATTACGTTCGCGTTTGGGTTTTCTAATTTCGAACTCGTCTTACCCATGTTTGCGATTTAAGTTGTAACGGATCAAAATTGCATTTCATTTATTTCATGGTAAGTGAATGTCCTTTCAAATTAAAATAAATTGTCCTATTATATGTATTCAAATTTGGTCGGCTACTGGAGGGACTCGTAAGTTTCGCAGTAGTCTACACAGATTATCAAATAAATTTAATTAAAAAATCTCTATATTTTATAAAATTAATTATTTCAGTAATTTTAGGTCACTATAAATATCGTAATAATAAAATATTCAAGGTTCCCTGTTTTTCTTCTCTTATATCAATGAATTGTTAAAAACAAGGAAAGGTAATTCAAACATTTCAATATTTATGTAAATACGCAAAGTAGGAAAATGTAAAAATGCTATTACTTATATATTTGATAGGAGTCTTATTTAAAAGTTATTTTTAGGATTCATTGAAGTTTATATATATATGTAAAAATTAAAATTGAAATTTATAAAACAATTAGTTCAACGAAACTATTAAGCAATTTAAAATCATTTACAAAAAAATATTGATTTAAACATGTTTATTTAAAAATAAATTTGTAAAAATATTAGAATCTAAATACTTAGGCTGATGAGGATTAGTTGGGCTCTAAGGAGTGGATGGATCCTTTTTGGTAGTGGACGTGGTGCATTTGTTGTTGAATGTAATGTAATGAGAATAAAACAAAACTTTGAGGGGTTGATGGCTGTCACAACTTCTTATGGCGAATGGTGTTTTTGCGTATTATAGGTGCATTAATTTTATTGCATGCTTTATTTGACTTTATTTGTTCTCTTTTTTTCTTTTTGGTAAAAATAACCCTTTTAGCTTAAACTTTTAATTTATGTGTTCTGTTTTTGGATTTATTGTAAATTTTTTTTCACTTTTTTTTTTCGCTCTTTTGTTCTTTGGTTCCTTTTTTTTTTTTTTTTTTTAACACTTATGTTTGTTAATTGAGTCTTTTTAGTGTTTTTCTAAATGCATGTTTATTTTATATAGTTTATTCAAATACAATTTTGGATTTTCTAAAACATCACATTTGTTCTTTTTATAGTTTTTCCTTCTTGTGTTATCTTTATAAATTTAAGTTTTGTTCACTTTTTATTTATAACTCCCATTATCTTTCTTGACGGCACTTTGCTTTTAATAATTTACATATATTTTAAACAAATTTAATTTCACGTATGTGATTATGTAAAGCAAATTTTTTGGTTTATTCGATAAGTAGTTTTTTCCCACATTACTTTTTTTTTTTTTTTGTGTAATAGTCTCCTGGCAGGATCGCCATGTAATGATAATAAAACAACTTCTTACGTTAAAGGAATAAAACAACTTGTTCCGTTAAAGGTTATTTATTAATTAATTTCTTCTACTCGTTGTGTCTCACCAACAAGTAGGCAAGACACACACATACACTTACACTAGTTTATAATAAACTTACTGGCTAGCTTATCGTCTACCTTAATTAGCGTGGGAATCTGTCTGCTCAGCATTTTACATGAAACAAGCAGACAGAGCTTATGTGGACATGGCTGCACTAAGCGTGAGCGTTTGGTTACATGCTGAAGGCATGTTAACCACGAATAGTCAAACACACTACAAAATCACAGCAACCTAAGAAAGATGATGCCAACTATGATAAGTTGTACAAGATACGTCCCATTTTGATGATGCTGAAAGATAAATTTAATAGTTTACCTCAGGAGGAGCACCAAAGTATCGATGAGCAAGTCAAAGCATATAAGGGTAAGTTAAATTCTTCACATAGTCAGAAATATATATTTTTTGAAATATGTATTTTAAATATTAAGGAAAATCCGCATTTAAACAATATAATCCTGCTAAGCCCCATAAATGGGGGATGAAAATGTTTACCCGAGCAGGTTCATCGGGAGTTATTTATGACTTTGCTCTGTACGTTGGTGAAGGAACTTGCCCCTCATATGGCCTTGGGATATCTTCCGACATCGTCTTATATTTGGCATCCTCGGTTCCAAAATTTAAAAACTATAAGCTGTATTTTGATAATTGGTTCACGTCGGTTAGCCTTCTTGTATCCTTGAAAGATATGGGCATATTTTGTATCGGGACTGTCAGAAAAAATCGCATGGGCAACTGCGAACTGAAACCGGAATCTGATTTGAAAAAGCTTGGAAGAGGTTCTTACGACATGAAGTGTGAAACAAATCATGGAATTGCTGCAGTGCGTTGGTTAGACAACAAAGGAGTGCAGTTGCTATCCACATTTGTTGCAGATGAGCCAGTGGGAGTTTGCCGTCGTTGGAACGCAAAAGAAAAAAAATTTGTGGATGTTCCAAGGCCAGCTATCGTGTCAGAATATAACAAGCACATGGGGGGAGTTGATCTTTCAGACATGCTAATGGAGCTCTACAAAATAAATCATCGCTCAGCTAAATGGTATATGAGAATATTTTACTGGTCCCTGGGAACTACGGTAACCAATTCCTGGCTTTTATACCGCAAACACCTTAAAATAGTCGAGCCAAATGCAAAGCATATACCGCTTTTAAAATTTCAGATGGAAATAGCAAATGAATTGCTAAATGCTGCACCATCAACCTCTAACTCGGTACAAAAGAAAAGGGGACGACCCAGTGGAAGTATTTTGAGCCAAGGGGAACCAGAATCAGCACCATCCTCTCCGTCATCATTTTCGTCAAGAAATAGTTCCAAACATCGCAAAATTACCCAGGATCCGCCTAGTTCCAAGAGGTATGACGAAAACGGCCATTGGGTGGTGTGGGGAGAAAAAGGTCGGTGCCGCCTTTGTAAGACCGGCACAAATAAATTTTTTAATAAAAAAAAATAAAAATTTCAATAATATTTTCAAAGGTTTTTGAGGGAAGCTTCAAAATCTCTAATTGATATTTTATTTTAAATTCGCCTTTTTTAGTTCTATACTCTCATCTCTGTTTGTATTATTAAAAAAATTCAATTAAATTATATCTTTAGTGCTCTTTTCATTTGGGCCAAATTTTCAAAAAGGATTTTATATTATACAACAAGAAGGACAGAAAGGCAAAACAAACAGACACATTTTCTTGTGTGTTTATGTGGGGTTAAAACTATTTTTACTTCTTACGTTTATAAAAAAGCAATTCTATGATAAAATTTTATACTCAAAGGAACGAAAACAATGATTTGAACAAATATATGGTAACACACAATATCTGTTATTCCTTTGTTATTCTTTTAACTTTGTTTGTGGTTGCGTTTATAAAATAACTTTGTAATTGAAATAAAAAATAGTTGAAACCATTTCCAAGCCCAGATAGCGAGTTTTGGCTGGATACTGTGGATGGATGTAATGACTGACTACCAAATGTTTTTTTTATATTCTTATTATTGTCTGACGTGCATTTGTTCGACTATGGAATTTTCACACGCAAAGTTTTACAAATCCAATTATGAGAATTTAATAATAACAGCAAATTGTATGATTGTCTGTTTGTGTGCGAGCAGCAAAAAATGCATAACAATATGGGGCCGTATATTTGCAAATACATTTTACAACAATTTATGAGTTTTGTTTAAAGGGCAATCAACTAACAAACCAAAAGCCAAATTCATAAATTTGTAATTAAAGAAAATGAAAATTAAACAAAAATGAATAAATATTAAAAACAAAATTTGAGAGATAAGACAGGATAAATTAATTAAACAAAATTGTTTCTAGGGCTTTTAATTCTGTTAAATTAATAAAAGCAAGAAATTATAATTTTTATTTGCAGCTGCAAAAGCAAAGAATTGCTTTTTCTGAAGCACCATCGCTGTTCAGTATTCTCAAAAGTATAGAAAAATTTTAAGTTTTTAATTTTTAAAACAACAAGTTGACTTATTTGGAAAAATTTATAATTTGTAAGCCTTTGAAAATTCAAAATTTAATTTAAATTTAAAATGTTATTAAAAAGATTTTTATTAGAGCTACATAAAAAATCCACTTCTGTACAGTGTTTAAACTAGTAAGAATATGGTGAAATCCAAACTTTCTGTAAGTTGCCTTCTGTTTGTGTAAAGTGTGATAGCCTTTATGTTACAACTAAGTTTGAAAATTAAACATACGCAAGTACTACCATATAATTGTGAATAGGCTAATTACGATTCCTTATTACTGTTATTCCTTAAGCCATTCCTATACCTTATATACTATAAAATGGTTTCTTTTGTAAAATAATTATTATAAACTTCCTTTAGGAAACACTGTTATAAAATTCTAGATTGTCAGTTTTGAGAATATTAAGTCGGCAGTAAATAAACAATTAACAAATAAATATAAACAATTAAAAAACATTAATAATATCAAGAATAAAGATAATAAATATGTATGAATTTGCATATGTTTACATGCAAGGTTTAATCAGCCAGTAACACAAAAATGCATTTAGTGTCAGCAATTATGTTTGAAATAAAACATCAGATAAATGTTCACCTCTGTAGGCCTCATTGAGCACATTTTTTATAACATTCTCACACATATCCCCACGAAAAGAAGTCCAGAGCAGTCAAATACGGCGAAATAACTTTTTGTGGAAAGATGTCTCGCAGTAGCTCCATTGTTATTCTGGCTGCATTCGATGTGGCACCGTCTTCTGATACCACAGGTTAACCAAGTACAAAGCATGTAGTTGTGGCATTAAAAAGCTTTCAATCATATCACGATATCGGCCCTCATTGATGTCACCTTAACGCTGTTTTTAGTTTCAAAAAAGTAGGATCCAATGATTCCTTCTGACCAAGTTAAGCACCAGAATGTCACTTTTAATGGACAAAAAGGTAACTGATAAAGAATCTGAGGGTTTTTTTTGCCAGGAACTGACTATTTTGTTTATTATCAAATGAAAATGGGACTCCACCCTCGAACGATCTTTACCAGGCTTAGGAATCATCTTTACTAAGGCAACGAGCACACCCACATGCGGATGGAAAAAATCTTTGAAAAAAAATTATTGCTGGTCGCTTTCTAGTGATATATTTTGAGCCTCCGACAAAAAAATGACAACGGCACTAATATTTGCTAATATAACTTATTGTTTTAACTTTCATGAAGAGCCTAAAAAAGCCTTGAACCTTGAACTTTTCCTAGCATAGCATTTTAATTCTTGCGAAAAAATAGTCTCACATTGAAGTTACATATAAATGCAAAATTAATATTTATTAAACTAAGGGCAGTTCAAATTTATTGGCTAACTAGTTATTGTGTCTTTTGATTTGCAGTTTGATTTTGATATTAATTTGGCGCTAAGGAACACTGTTAAAGAGCCCTATTTAATACAAATGTTAACGGCATTAACACAAAATTTTACAAATGTTGAATGTTGCTCTAATGTATATTTAAAACGTATAAACATAAAAAATATTCACGAAGATCCTCAAGTTCGGCCAGTTAGTTCCGTAATTTTAAATTATGTAAATAAGTATTAATATACTTTGGCTCTATGAATTTCAAAATGTATGAATAAATGTAATGCATACTCGTTTAAAGAAAAAAAATTAAAATGGACCCATGATAATTTTTGTTATACCCATACCACAAACGTGTGTACGCCTAATTTGTAACGCCAAAACAATAATGTTCTAAGACCTACCTTCAAGTTTATCGATCGACTCAGAAACACTGCCTGAGTCGATTTTAGCATGTCCATCCTTCGGTCCAGCTAGGTGTCCATGTATTCCTGTAATCAAATTACAGATCGCAATTTTGAATATATATTTATAATATTTGGCACAGCTAAGTCTTGTTGGCATTATCACATATTCTGTTAATTGTGGTAATGACAGGGATATTTTTTTAACAGCATCCATGCAAATGCCCTACCGAAGCAAAAATTTTGGGCTATAGCTGTCTCGAATATTATAGGCTTAAAGAGATTCCCAGGAGTAAAACATTTATGGCAGCTACAGTTAGGTATTGATCCTTTGAAAAAATTTTAATTTAATGGTTGTGGACATATGTTAAGCAAAAGAAAATATTTCAGTTAAATAATGATTTAAATGTCACTTTTCCCATGAACTTGATACCCATGTTAAACATCTCATCTGTTCTAAATATTATATATGCGTAATTACAGGAAAAAGTTACGTAACGCCAGAACGGACTATTTTTGTGGGAAATATAAAAAATTTTATATTTATATGTGTACAAGTTATTAAAAAAGTCTCTTCTTTCATTTTAACTGTAATTGCAAAAAAAAACAAAAGCTTTCCCCTGAAAATAATTATATGGCATCTGGTGTTACGTTACTTTTTTCCTGGAATTGCCCATATATGATCTCCCAGGCGATCGGACATTATGTTTAATTTTTGTGTGTGAAAAATATACGCATAGAAGCGAGTTCTTTGAACATTTTTGTTTCCATTATAAAGAAGTAAATATGTATGAATATGCATATTTTTATATATAAATAAATTTGTATTAAATTTTTTTGTTTGTTGATTATATGAATGCAATCTTTTGTGAAAAATTAAAGTTCAAAATTTACATACTGTTTTGATTTGCAATGCATTTAAATTTCAAAATCAAGAAAAACAACTGGATACTGAAAAAATCCCGAAAATACCGGATTCCAGGACTTAAGAAACTAACCCTGTAGTTACACATTGTTAAGTTTTCGTTGATAGCGTATGAGTAATATTTGTAAATAGCAGAGTTAAAAATTGCTCACTCACTTCTCATTCGTGAGAACGAGTGTGAGCGCTGTGTTTACTGCAGCAATTTTTCATTAATGAATGAGTTTTTAAAAAACATTTTGTGCCTTCTCACTCTCGAGCGAGAAAAAAAATTTTTTTTTTTCACCAGTCATAAATGAGAAGTGAAAAGAAAAAATATTTTTTTCTTTTCACGAACATAAATGAAAAGCATCAAATTCGAGTACTTCTCATAAGTGAGAAATCATAAATGAATTTTTTCGCGAAGCATTCATAAATGTGTACACATAAAATTTTTTGGTCATGTTACTGGTGCTGCCATATGTAAAAATTTGTTGCATAGTTTTTGAAATGCTTAAAAAAAGTAGGAATAATTTTTTTTTTTAAAAACATGTTATTAATAAATTAAAAAACCAGGCACTGTTATACGTTGTGGTTTATTTGCATTTATTTAACTTCATTTCATTTAAATTTTTCAATGAATCCGATTTAATGATTTTAGTAATAAAAATATGCGGTTAAGGTTTCACAAAAAGGGGAGCATTACTCCAGTGACAAACAAAAGCATCGTCACCATTACTTTGTATATCTTGTTTGTGAAGTAGTTTGTAATGTCTTTTGATATTTCCCTTCACTTTCTAACTAAGTTCCTTTTTGCACGATTCTATTACGCAAATACTTTTTTTGAAGATGCATCGTACAACACATATTTTTCAAAATTAAATTGTCTTTTAGGCATTGTTTGTTATTCACTTCACGCTATTTAAAATCCAAATAAGGAGCTTTTACAAACGTTTAATGTTTATATTGCAAAAAACATAGAGCTGTTACACACACTCATGCAAATTTTAAAAGGATTGGAAAAAATTGCATTCGGCTTTACCACCATTAGAGATAATTGTTCATCATTTAATTTGTTTGGGATTTTCCACTAATTTGGAAAGTATTTAGTACCTGCCTGTCTGTCATCCTTTTAGGTACTGGGTATATTGTTACAAAAAATTGTGGTGGTTATTATACAATACACACGCAAATCTTTTTATGTACAACAATTTAAAACTTTACCTTTCAGGTCAGTTAAATAGAACCTAAGAGTTTAAAGGAGTTCCATTTGCAAAAGTAAGGTAAATTAAAAAAAGAGCAGTTACGACCTTGAACACAATGCACAAGAAATACTTTTTTTATTAGAAAACGTCAATTAAAAATTTGGGAAAACAGTTCAAAAATATTTTTAAAGATTGCTACGAAAATTTGTGTCAGTGAAGACTATAATATTTCTAAAAAATCACAACATAAAATATAATGTATTATTTAAGTTTCTTAACAAAAACAATTTTTTTATAAATACATATGACTTTTTCACAATAAATACTGCTGTAAGTAATCCTTTATGTTAATATTTATTTATTATTGTTTATAAACCTACATATCGATTCTTCAGTATAAAAATGAAGTAACGCAATTCTTTTAAAATAGCTTTTTTGCCTTACTCTGGGAAACAAACGTAATTTTTATTATAAATTTGTGGTTGTTATTTTATTTAAAAATATATTTCTTTTTTTCAAATAGCATCAAAAGTCACTTAATTAAAAATATACTCAAAAGACTGATCAAAATATAGGTGTGTAGTATTTTTTAAATTTAACAACATATAAGTATATACAAGCAGCAAAATAAAAAAAATTTATGTAAATGCAAGAATTTTTTTATTCTTATTGGGAGTACAAATTTCACACGCTTAAAAAGTATTTTCCGGCAACTCTGTTACAAAGCGTGAAAAATATTAAAGCAACACTCGCACTCATAAAAGAATGAATCGAAAGTAAAAAGAAGAAATTTCTCATTCATTTGTGAGTGAGAAATAAAATTTGGTTTTTATTTTTCATTTGTGATTTGTGAGCGTGAAAAAAAAAACGACAAACTTCTCATAAGTGAGTGAGGGTTGGCAAAAATTTTTTCACGCTCTTTTATGAACGTGAGAAGAAAAATTTTTTTTTAGGATTTTTCGCTCTCGAGATTTTTCATGAATGGTGTTTTTTTATCGCTCACGCTTGAGAAAATTTGTACTCTGGTAAATAGTAACAAGTACACTCAAACTGTACTGCATACTATTATACCATTTATAATTTTTTTTTTCAATTAAATGCGATTTTGTTTTTACAAACTAAAAGCTTAAAATTTATTTTACTTTAATTTATTGGTGGCCTAAAATTTAAATGAAACTAATAATTATTTTTTACTTTACCACTAACTAAAATTGTGATTTAATGATTTGTTTTTAATTTAAATTTTACCAACATTTTTTTTTTAAATTAGCAAAGCCAAATACGAAATTAATATAAAATTGTTTAAATTAACCGTAATAAAAAAATTTTAAATGTGTGTTTGTGTGTGCCTGTTTTTCTGTCTTTTAAGTTAATTTAATATCATTTACAACCGCATTTCGCTAATTGAAATCTTATTTGAAATTAAATGTACGTGAACACCAAAACTGGTTGAACAGTAGCCAATATAATAAAAAGGCAGGAAAAAGTGAAAAGACGATGCACTGTGGGTTGAAATGTTTCGAAAGTGACGCTTAATTGAATTTTTTAAATTAAGTTTTTGTATTAATATTTGGTAGTGAATAAAACAAGATAAAATTCTACATCACTACGTAAATTTTCAAGCATCTATCTTGTCAGCTGAATCCGTAGTGACGTGTCAAAATTAAAAATTTTTTGCAATTTTTTTAAAAAGCGAAAAAGGTAAAATTTTGCATTAAACGAGTCCGTAATTTCCAAATTTAACGTTAACAAAGTGTTATTTTAAGAATGGAATCTTCAACTTCAGGTATTAAAGCTTACAAAAATGATGTAGTGTTTTTTAAAATATGTGTGAAAATATTTTTGACGATTTTTTTAAAAAAAGGTCGAAAATTGGTCAATTTTTGACGTTTCGTGAACCATAACTTCTAAGTTTGTTAAGGTTGGGTTTTAAATCATATATTTTTTAAAAGTATAGAATCTTAACTTGTGAATACAAAAAAAAAATTGTGGTTTTGTTGCTCCATTTTTTGCTATTAACATTTTTCTGTTTGAAGTCGTGTTTTTTCAAAGTCATGTATTTAACGTTCGTTCAATGCTTACTGTTGTTGTTATTGTTGTCGGAGATAGGTGCGTGAACAAGTTTCAGTCATCTTTATTCACAAGAGTGTTGAAATAGTTTTGTATGACTCCTACAATACATAATATTTTAATTCATGGTCCCGAAATAAAATAAAATATGTCCTTTTACCGATTGGAGAACTATCAGAAGAAGCTCAGGAAACCAGAAATAAGGATTTTAAAAATTATAGGAAACACTTTGCTCGCAAATGCAGCCGAGAAATATCGAATGAAGATATTCTTAATAGATTTTTTCTCAGTTCAGATCCATTCATATCTAGTATTAATTAACAAAATGAGTGGAAAGAAAAGCAACAATTATAAAATTCTGAACTACTTTTGCTTTTGCTATTTCCTATTATTTCTCAAGAAATATGTACCTGATGGTGAGAGTAATTATAGCGAAGATTATGATGATGAAGTTGAGGATTAACATAATATGGTTTCTTTTTAAGGGTATGACAATTACTAATAAACAAAAAAAATTTTAAAAATTTTAAAAAGTAACGAATTTTTTCAAAAAGTTGTAAAATTCTCGAAATCCTTCAAAACCCAAATTCAGACTTTAAATTGAAATTATATTCATATGTATGCAAAATATATATTTATTTTTTAGAAAGAAGAAAATTTAAGTTTTTGTTTGCTTCTCATTTTTGAAAAAAATCACTTTCAATTTTAAAATTACGGTGGAAGTTCTGAAACAAACTATAATTATCCGAAAAATAAAAATGTCTATAAAATCGTAAAAAAAATTTTTTTCCGTGTATTTTTTTTTCAGAATATGTCTTTTTATGCATATTTAACGATTTAAAAAAAACCAAAGAAATTTAAATTACGGCTCCGATGAATTAATCGCTACTTTCGGTGTCATCGAACCCGATGGATGGACTGACTGATTGACCGGCATACTTAAATCGAATAAGAGAGTGATTCTGAGTCGATCGGTATACTTGAAGGTGGGTCTCAGGCCATTACTTTGGGGCGTTGTAGACATCTGCGCCTTATACCCCTTCCACGTTATAGATGTTTGTACCTACACGAAACTTGCTGCTTTTTGTAATGACGTAAACCTCATGTGAATGTTCTCCTTTTTTCATATTTTTTTTTGCATATATACTTCAAATGCAATTATTAGTGCCCTTACTAAAAGGTAGTTTTTCTGTTGTACGGATCAGCAAAAAGTTTTGCTTGATAACTAGTATACCAAGCAAAATTAGGATTGATCCATTCATTTAAATCGGAAAGCAATTTTGGTAGTGCCCTAATATAAAATTATATTCAGTGTTAAAATTAGTAGCGCATCCTTGGGTGTGTGTTTGGGGATGGATATGTGAGCAATTAATATTAATGTAATTATATGTACGTAATTAAAACAAATTAATTTTATGCCTGATTAAAGTGTCAAATGTTAAATGGTTGGGAAAAACGAATGAACAGCCAATTCGGCCGTGATAAGTATCATGTGTTTTTATTGGAAGAGGAAAATTTTCACACATCATCATGCACTTGAATGAACAGTTCTTGTTAAAAGGTAATGTGAAAAAAAGATAGGGAGAAAAATATAATAAATTTGGAAGAATATCATTTTTGTAATAATTTGTTTGTTGTTCGATTCTTCTTTTTTCTCCTCGAGTTTTTTGTTTAAACACCAAAATGCAAATTAAAAAGTATTTTTAAAAATTTTAACTGAAAATCATTCAAAAAACACAAAGTTTTAATAATAACAATAGTACTAAGACCACATGCAAAACCATTATTTAATAATAAAACATAAATAAATTATGTTTTAATTTTCTACAATAAAAAGCAAAGCTAATGCTTAATAGATGTTATGCATGAAAAACTTTTACTATTTTCCCAAGAACAATAATAATATTTTAAAATAAACAAACCCCTTTTGGTTATAAAACTTTTGTTTCTGTTATTGTTTTGTGATGCTTTTTTTCTAAAGTTTGAACTTTGCTTTTCGATTAAAGCTATTCAACATAACAATTTTAATTGAATTGCTGTTTAAGAATTTTTAAAATAAAAAGAAAACATTCTACATTCTTAGATGTAAAATAAATTAAAGGGATACTGAAGACAAGTTCCATACACTTAAACACTTGTCGAAAATACTTTTGTACAGGGAGATGAAAAAGGATTAAGAGAAAACAGATTTTTTAATGAAATATTTGCATTATAAGAAACCTAGAATCCAACTTCCGCACACATGAGTGAGTATATTTATACCCTTCATATTATAATAAGTGTACATACTCCCGTTAGTTTATCATTCCGTCACGGAATTTTTTAAATTAGTTTAGCGTTATTTCCGGCACCTTTAAAAAAGAAATTGATATCATATTCGTAAAGTGTAAACCTCCTTTTGTTTCAAATAAGAAAAGTTTTGAATCAAAATTGTTTGAAGGGAAATAACATACAATACGACGCACCCATATGTATGTATTTGTGTTAGAATAGATATATATATATATGTATATATGAAGCCGAAATTTATGGTTTTATTCAAAAATGCTTTAGTACTTTAAGCAAATGTACGTAAACACTTACGCACGTTTACATTCATTAACTCAATACCTATAGTATAAAAGTACTTAAGTGACAAGTGCAGTCACAAACTGCCAAAGAAAATAAGTGCGGAGCAAAAACTACAAAGGTATTTAAAGAAAATGGCCCATGACTTTTATTTTATTCATTCAGCAATGATGGTGTAGAATTTTTCTCTCCCCGCCAAGAAGAAGTGAGAACATCAATATCCCGGATAAAGAATAAAAGAGCAGCAGGACCCTATGGCTCATCGGTCGAGCTATTTAAATCTAGAGAGGATGAGTTGGTTAGGAGCGTGCATCAACTTATCTACTAGAAAATAACCTCAGTGTACAATGACCCGTTTATAAAAAGGAGATGCAACTACCTGTGCGAGTTTTAATGGCATAAGTTTCTTGCTCATTGCAGACGAGATACTGTCACGTATACTGTGTTAAGAATTAAAGCTCAAATCGAAGAAATAATCAGCCGTTACCAATAAGGCTGTAGACTTGGTCAATCTACCACAGATCAGATATTCACACTACGCCAAATTTGGGGAAAACCCATTGAAAGCAAATCGAGAAATATCATCTTTTCGTCGATTACAGGGCCGCTTTCAATAGTCCGATTCGGAATACCTTTAAAGCTCATTTTATTATGAAGGATGACCTTAGCGGATACAAAATCATACGTTAAGATCGGAAAAGGTCACTCTGAGCCGTGTAATATCCAACAGGGCTTCCAAAGAGGTTAAAACCTGTAGAGCAACCTTCTCAATATATTATTAGAAAATATTGTGCGTGATGCAGCAGTAAATATAAATTGCACAATTTTCACAAAGAGCTACGTATTGCTCGCATATACCGATAATATCGATATCATGGAACGTATTTGCTAATGGAAAAAAACAAATCGATAATGCGTGACTCCTTCTTCTTCCAACAGAGAGAAAAATTAATTATAATCAAAACTAAATCCCCTAACTGATATATGTGGCATGTCCTAATTTGCTCTTTTAAAACATCCTCCAACAGGACCAAGATCATAATTTTGAAAAGAGGAATACTAAATCTCTAGGATAAAATTATCAGAAATATAAAAAAAGAAATCAAACTTCTTTGTTAGAAGGATTAATGAGTTACTTGCACTTACAAGCCTTTACTTGGTAACAAGTTAAGATTTTATTTAAAATTTGGCAAGAAATAAATCAATTTAAAAGAGAAAGAAAAAACACTTTTTCAGCGTTGTTGATATCAAATCAATTGCAAAACTAAGTATTAGGAGTTGAGATATTATGGTCTCATAAAAACTTTATGTATGACAAGTTTCGTATTCAAGAGAAAAGCTAAAGAAATTTACATTTTACCTCTCTAACTAAAAGTTTTCATGAAAAGCATTTTTTTGAATAAATATATATAAATGCATGTTCTTTAAAAAAAAATTGTGTCTATATGAACATGTAATTTGAGTTTAGTACGGACGTGCTGGATACTTTTAACACATTACGGACTTGAAGTGCGTAAGAACTTTTGACTTCTGTAAAATTTTTTACTCCATAGAGAATTTAAGGCCTTCAACTATGAGCAAGTTCATCTAAATATTAAAATGTGTAGGTAACTACTTGCATAAGTAGGAATGTTGTGTTCTATCTTCTACACATACAACAACATTAAATCAATTTGAAAGTGCAACGTGTTAAGCAAGTTGTCTAAATGCCTTAAACATTTATCACATTTACATGTTGGCCATGTATTCCTGTAAATGCCATACAGTAATGTTCATGGACACATACAGAAGTATATACATACATACATGATTGGATACACACATTCATTCAAGGTAATAAGTACAAGACATTACATTAAATGTGCATGCAGTTGCTTTAATTTTCTCTTGTTTTTAGATTTTTGTTCAACTTTTTTTTCACAGAAATTGAAAAGGGCAATAGTTTACAATTTTTGTGTCATAAATAATTTGTTATTTTTTTCTTTATGTCATTGGTAATAATATTTGAATTTCAACTTTAATTTAATATTAAATGTTCTTAAAATAAAACACGGTTCAACAAATATAATTTTTGAATGCTTAGGAAGAATAGATACCTATGGTGCATTAAAAAAACATATTAAAAGATTTAATTTTTTAATAAAATAATTCTTAAATTTTCAAACTTTTTTGTCTCTCTTACTGAAGATTATATTTATAGATTTGAGAATAAAGTAAAGTTTAGTGTAATAAAGCTGTAAGACCTTAACTCTTGATTTATGTTTACATAGAAGTTAAAACACATATTAATTTTTATATTATATTATGAAATAAATGTACGACTTCTGCAAAGCAAGGTCAGCTCTGGATGCCATTAGCTTGGCAATAATAACCAAAATTTTGGTTAGTCATAAATTCAGCAAAATAGAATCATTTGAATCATTTTTAATTCCCATTGAGGAAATAAGTGACAACAGTTTATATTTCAAGCATAACATGAAGCGCCGTCCTTGGCCAAAGCTCCGTAACTATTTGACAGCATTTATTAATCAATTGGTGTATGCTGCTGGCATCAAACTATAAAGGCTGCAAAAGCATTCGAGTTCGAACGAAAAAAAAGATAAAGAAGGGAAAAACCCAAGGTCCGGAGAAAGAACCAAGCTGAAGAAGATCTCGCAAAGTTTTTGCTAGAAACTGAAGACAAAGCGTATTGGATTGATGTTAATGGAAAACTATTTCAAATCATTCTATTAACCTTAACGGTTGATTATAGCCATTTAGTTAAAAAACTAAGTAAGTCTACTTTTGGTCTTCATCTAAATTTGAAAAAAAATAACTAAGCAAGCTTTCATTGCTCATAGTCAATAGCGAGGAGCTCGAAAATGTAAAATCGTTTTGCTACTTCAAAGATACAACCTATATCACAGACGGATCATATAATATGTCTCATGCTAGCCGCATAATAAAGGCCAAAAAATTATTTCGAGCATTGTAAACATTATCAAAGTTACCACATATTCAATTAAAAACAAACCACTACCTCTTTTTTTCAAATGCTCGCTATACCTTGCTTTGTGGATAAGAATTATGTAAATATAGTTCAGAATATCCTTAAGTAATAATTACAAAAAATTATGTGGATATTTCAGTCTAACATTGTCTGTTACGATTGCTTTTGAAAAAAAGCAGACTAAACACCAATCCGTCTGGGCATTGCACAAACGTGAAGCCTACTTCGCTATATCTTTAAAAGATGAGGAACGTTTGAGGACGACAATTATAAAAGTTTTCGACATAATTCATATTAAAAGGTTAATAAAAGTTGTTAATTTTTATGGGATGTTCTAGTCCCCATGCTCCTCTCCAACTTTTTTTCCAAAATGTGTGAATTATTTGATTATAACTTTTTGTAGAATATTCGAAGTCGATAGCTGTTAAAGTTTCTCAGATGTAGCATATCGAAAATTTAATAAAAATTGTTAGTTTTTATGAGAGTTACCCCTTCCCCTGCCCATACCCAAAAAAACTTTTTGTTTTGAATGTAGGTCTTATTATTCTGTTACTTTTTGTAAACATTTGAAGTCAATTTCTGTTATAGTCTCCGAGATTTAGCTTATCGGAGATTTCATAAAAATTGTTAATTTGTATGGGAGCTCCCCCTTTTTCACCCCCCACCAAAAAAATTTTTTTTTCAAGGCGTAGATTTTGTTGTCGAATTACTTTTTGTAAAGCATTTATTGTCGAGACCTCTGCGAGACCTCTTTCCACAACCGGTTATTTCAAGGAATAGTGACATTGATTGGCCTCAACAGTCGCCTGATGACTGCTTTAGACTCTTTTTTGTATGGATTTCTGAAAATCAAAGTTTATGCAAACAAACCAAAACGCTGGAGCAACTTAAAAAAATATTCGTTATGAAGTTAATGAAATTCAGCGTGAAATGTGTGAGAATATAATGAAAAATGTGTTAAAAAGGGCTCGCATTTGTGAGTCTTACAGAGGTGAACATTTATCCGATATTGTATTTTATACATAACATTAATCAATATGAGATCCATCCTCTTTCATTTAGTCACAAATTATAAATAAACAAAGTAGTATACCTTGCCGGCGGACACCCTGTATATGCTTTCGTGTAAACATAAATGCCCGAAAAATGACTGATAGAAATCTATTAAAACAGTTTTATTAAATTTTCTTTAAATAAAAGATTTAATGCATACTTAACTCCTTTTATTTGTAAATATTCAAAATAAGAAATTCTTCATCTTCTTGACTGGCTTTCCACAACCTGGTTAGGTTTTTAGCCGAGATAAGACAAGCGCTTCGCACTTCTGCATTCTTTTTCCAACTTCTGATTTTGGTCCTGATCTTTCCAATGGAGCCTCTGTGGTACTAATGACGAGCATACAAAATCCAAAATGTCGCACACTTTGAACTAAGTATTAATCATAATGTTTAATATAAAGACCAGCTTCAGGTAAATCCTATTCATGTAATAAATTATAAGAATATATGTATTTAGATACATATGGGCATTTCCATGAATATGTCAACCACGGCCGGAAAAATAAAAGTCATCAAAACTTTTTTTTAAATATACCAAAGAGCAATAAAACACTTAAATTTTATTATGTAAAAGTATTTATAGCTAATTATAATTTTAAAAGAGCAAAAATAGCAGATTAAACTGGTAATCTCTTTGATCAATTTCCAGAAATTGAAATTAACTATTTTGTCTTAACTAGTGGCTAAATTAAGTTAATTGTAATATTCCAATAATACTTTAAAAATAATGTTACAACATCAGTGGCCAAGTTCCATTACGAAATTAAAAATTTAGAGTTCGAATAGCGGTATTTTTTATAGATTGCTTTGAATGATATTCTAATGTCACGTACGTAATGCAAAAACGTTATTTGTCGTCATCATTTGAATTCGACCGGTCGCAAGTATTTAAAAATAAAAGTTCAAAGCAAGATAAATCTCGCAAGCAAATATTGATCGATTTTTTTTTTAAATTTGATGCAATAAAAATTTTATAGTCTTTCAAAGTTTGTAGCATACGATATTGTAAGTAACATAATTCAATTTAATACTTTCAAATTCCTTTATAATTATAAATATTTTATTAAGATGGGTAAAAATAGCTATGAGACTACAAAGAAATGAAGGGAGGACTTGAAGAAAAACGAAGAACAAATAAAGAAATACCGGGAAAACAAGGCTGAAAGACAGCATATATATCGAAAAAAGTTCGCAGATGTAGCCAAAAAAGACAAAAAAAATAATTAACGACGAATTAATACACAATAAGTTTGATGTTTACTATTTTATTACAAAAACTATGCTTGAAATAAGCGAACAATATGAAGATATATCGTCTATATACATATTTTCTGATTGGAATAGCGCTCAATTTAAAAACAAATTCATTTTAAAAAGTATTTCCTCTTTTGTAAACAAATTTAGCTGCCAACATTTAGAATGGAACTTCTTTGCCACATCACATGGTAAAGGTGCAGTTGATGGAGTAGGTGGTACTGTTAAAAGAAAGGTCTGGCAAATTGTAAAAGCAAATAAATTAATCTTGCCAGATGCTTTCTCATTTTATGAATGTGCTCATAAATATGTGGAAGGAGTTAATTTGTTTTATGTTGCTACCGAAAAGATTGAAGGGTTTTCTGCTCATCTCCATGAAAAATGTCAAAATGTCCAGCCCATCCCAAAAATAAGAAAACTTTATTCGTTTACTTATCATGATAGTCAGTATATAAATGTGTCTCGAACTGCGTATTCAGTAAGAGAAAAAATTAAAATTTAATAATTAAGTGTCAGCGCCCAAGTACATAGTGTATAGTAAGAAATGAAAATAACCTTTTATTGTTTTTATTGCTATTATCACCGAATAAAAATTTTTTAATCCTTTTTAAATTTGCTATGTATACGTATATTAAAAAACCTATTTTTTCCAGACAAATACTATAAGAGAAAAATCTGTCACATACGGTATGTCACGAACGATATTAAGATTTGTTCGTAACAAAATCATCTAAAAATCTTTTTGTATTTAAAAATTATGGATTATCAAGGAAAAATATTTGGCTTGGTGTAAGAACTTAAAGGAAGGAAAAAAACTTTTACAATTCGCAGATTTTCGTATATATGTGCATGCACCTCGACATCACTTCCGTTTTTTGTCACGTATGATATGCGCCTTTTACGCCCGATATTTTGGCCGGCAAGGTTTTCAAAGTCATGATTTTTTTTTACCCTCTAAATGTAACATATTGACGAAACAATTTTTCAGTTACCACTCTTTTTGAAAAATCTACACCACTTTGTAGGCGTACAAATGTCACGTACGATGACATGGAAATGCCCATATGTATATATGTAAATGTAAAAGCAAAATTTTATTCTAAGTTTCAAAAAAACATTTTTCATTATGAAGCTTTATATAAAGCTAAGGTTGAGACAAAACCCATAACCTCCGCGATTCATTTTTCATTTTATATATATTTGTATGGTCATCCTTATTGTCTGTTTATTTTAATCAATCATTTACATACATTCATGTTCGTCAGAAACATCGTCCTCATCACCGTGTTCATCATTATGCCCAATAAGGCCCTAGGATTTTTTTAACATATTGCTCTATGGGCTTTAACCACACAACCACTTTATCATTTCTTATGTTTTCCCTAGAAAGTAAAGTTTTTTCTTTGGTAACATATACATAAGGGCATGCCTAGTTAAAAGCTAATGGTAAAGGTTTTAAAAATCTTTAAAATCTTAAGCAAATTTACTTTGATAGATTGCTTCTTTCGCCTCTTGCAAAAAAAAACATCACCCTTAAATGTGTAAGTGAAAATGGTGGAAGTATTTGTGCGTTTTACTTAAGGAAGTAGTTGTTGGTTTATTATTATTTTAAAGCCTTCGTACCCCAAAAAGTATCTGACTGTTGCTTTTGGCATTTGATGATTCATCAATTATGTTTAAAACCATCAAGTGGCCGTGTGTTAAAGTTTTCTAAATGTCTTGACGTGAGCTCGTAGTAAGGTATTCAGGGCTCATTGATTTTCAAGTTGTTTTATTTTATTTTACTTGTTACCATAGACTTTAAGTTTTTTAAATTTCCTAAAAAAAGTTTTGCAACTTTTTAAAATTTTTATGTTTTATTTTATTTTATTTTATTTTATTTTATTTTATTTTATTTTATTTTATTTTATTTTATTTTATTTTATTTTATTTTATTTTATTTTATTTTATTTTATTTTTTTATTTTATTTTATTTTATTTTATTTTATTTTATTTTATTTTATTTTATTTTATTTTATTTTATTTTATTTTATTTTATTTTATTTTATTTTATTTTATTTTATTTTATTTTATTTTATTTTATTTTATTTTATTTTATTTTATTTTATTTTATTTTATTTTATTTTATTTTATTTTATTTTATTTTATTTTATTTTATTTTATTTTATTTTATTTTATTTTATTTTATTTTATTTTATTTTATTTTATTTTATTTTATTTTATTTTATTTTATTTTATTTTATTTTATTTTATTTTATTTTATTTTATTTTATTTTATTTTATTTTATTTTATTTTATTTTATTTTATTTTATTTTAAATTATTTATTTTCTTTTATTGTGAATTATTTTCTTTTTCTTTAAGGCGTGAAATTTTTTTAACAAAAGTTTTTATTACTTTAAGAATAAGATGAAATTTAAGAAAATAAAATGTTCGAGATTTTTTAATTTAACGTAATTGCTAATTAAAGTTTTATAGAAATTTTGTATTAAATTAATATTCGAGAGGTGAAACTTAAACAAGATACATATATGACTTTTAGTAAAATGCTGCCAAATAAAAGGATTTTATTATTGTATTATTTTTTTAATTTACTAAAAAACTCATGCTCATTAAAAGCTTTTAATGAAACAATGTTCGATCATCATTAATGTCAGCCGTTTTAACAAATGATGTCATTAAATTTTTTTTTGAAAATATAATTTTCCTTTTTTTTATCACATTTAAAAAGTGTGTTTGTTGCATATGCTTACATTTTTTTAATGCTGCATCTTTTTAAAATATTTTTTTTTAAGCACATTGACACTTAACGCTAAACTAATTTTTTTGCTCAACAGTTTAAGGAAGAACGAAATTGATGACTTTTTTATCAACTTTAAATTTAGTTGTTTGTTTTATATTCATCCAACAAAGGAAACGACAAAAAAAAAAAATACACAAAATGTAATGAATTAACATTGATAAACTGTAAGCAATGATTTGAGATAAAAATTTATATCATTAATTAGGTTTTTTTACAAGTAAATTTTATTCCTCTTTATAATGATATTAACACTAATCTTACCAAAATGCAAAGACATGAACTGTTTAAAACAAATTTAATTTAGCCAAGTCTCAGCAATATAACGTCTTTTTTAATGTTTAATTTTTTTCTTTATGTCTTCCTTCTTATACAGGAAATTATCTTTTATAATCTATTTCTTTAGGGTATGATTACTAAGTATGTATGTATATACTTATTAACTCTATAAATGACAATATTTTGCCTGCGGCAGGTATGTTTCTATAATGTGTTTAGTTCTGATTTTTTTTTTTTAGGTTTTCTTATATCAAATTTTTTATCCTTCTGATTTTTTATGTTTTGTGCATGATGATTTGTTTTTTAGATACATTAGTACATTATGCATCTTTGTTTATGTTGATATTACTTAATTTAAGTTTATACATGTGAATGTGTAGTTAAATAAATTATACATTGGTTCATAATTATATTTGATATGACATATCATTTGTGTTTATTTTGTCTTTTTTTTTAATTTGTACATCAATAATATGACATCCTTTCAATACAGGAATTTTTTCCATCAAAATCATAATATCTGCTAATTCATTTTGGTTTTTATACAAGTTTAAGGCGGTCATCTTTTGTTTGAATAATGATAAAAAATTAATACTATTGAACGCGTCCTCATGGTAGGGATGGTGAAACGCCCATAGATTTTACTGGGTGGATACAAGTAAAAAAGGCAGTGAAGGACAATTTCACTGATGTAAGGGAAAATTGAGAAAGAACTAGCCCAACGAGCTTCATAATTTTAAACTGCCTTTAAGCTTAGATTGGAAATTTTTATCAAAATTAAGTAATTCCGCCATATGCCGAGTGTAGTGCATTTTCGAACCAGACACAGTTTCACATCAGCAGTCTCTATCCGCCCAGACTCAAAAATTAGCCGACATTTGTTCGATATTTGACAGAAATGTCTGCCAAATTGTCAGAATTCTTATCAAATTCTCTCAGAGTTCTGACCCCAAACCATATGAAGTGGTTGAAATGAAATCTGTGTGACAGAAATCTGAGAGATTTTGAAAAAAAACCAACTGTTTTTCACTCAAAGGCATGTTTTTTTACTGTTTTTTATGCATTTTTAAATAAAAATATGTTAAAAATATTTTTTATTATTTAATGTTGTTTTTTATTCATTATTTTATTCGTTTAATAATAAACCAACTTAGTTTGCATCAAGCGCGCTTCCGTCGCACCACCTTGTAACTTTGTTTTGTTAAAACTAATGTATTTTTTTTTGTAATGAGAAAAAATACCCAAATAAAAAATAAGCAAGAGGAAAGAAAAAGAGCGAACTTAAAAAAAAAAACAAGCACGAAGTCGATTTGAAATCTATTTGCTCTATTTTACTCACACTTTTAATGGTGGAGCTACAATAAATCACTCTCCTGTAGAGCCTGGCTCAATTAAGCAATATTCGCGCTTTAAAGCTGATATACGGCTGGCGAATAACTCGTTCATCCTATCTCCATATGCCAACATATATAATAAATGAGATCGCACATGAGCCTTTGTTTTATCAAGTAATTAACCATAAAAGTTTATTTTTTAAAAATGATAAATAAAACACATACGTAGAGTTGGCTAAGCTCAACTATCTCATACCTTTTACAACAATATACTAATTCAGATCACTTAGGGTCAATCATATTCCAGGTGATACGATAATATGTGCACTGGTTAGTCTCTTATTCACCTGGTTCCCTAGGGCAGCCAGCAGTATCACCAATCTCTCGCAACTTATGATTGTGTACTTTAATCTCGATTAGCCATTGATTTGCTCTGATCCATATATATCCGTGTTTTATATTGTTTCGGGCGAAAATATCCGAAGAGTTCTCTTTACGCATCGGTTGCACAACATTGTGTTCGACGTTTCGCTGGCATAAAGGAGCATGGATTTTTCATATGTTTGAAACCATTCCACGCTTAATCTTGTTAGTACGTCATACTAGTTGCTTAGAGAATTGTCATGCACTACTCGACAGCTATTCCCCTCGTAAAGCAATTCGAAAGGACCGCAGCTTTCTGCAAGGTATTAAAATGACTTGAGAAAAATTTCTATGCGAAAAACCAAGCTCATAATTTTGTTTACCGCGCTTAGTGTAGTTATGCCCCTTCAATTTTTAATTTAGTAAAGTGTACTTTTTTGGTAATTATTTAAACTAAGAGCCAAACTAATTTGTCGCCTAGAACGAGAAATATCTAGAGTCCAACGATTTATTAAGCAACCGCTAGTGCAGTTTTCATAAAGGACAATCTACAGGAGACCTACCGGCCTTCTGAAGAAAACTGATGTTCTTCTATTCATCAATTTAGTAAAAATTAATTGGTGGCTCTAGATATTTCAACGGTGGTTGCTGGAGTCTGCGTTTCTAAATAATCACTTTTAACGTTGACTGAACATTTTCTCGATGGTATAATGGTATTATGTGGGGGAGATAAAAAGCGTTGATGTTCTTGGCATGAAAATCCAAAGCTATGTCCGTTAGACAGACCACATTTTACTTGTGTTGAAAAAAGCATCCAAGAGTCTTAGTTTTTTTAAGCTGTGCATGAAAATTTTCCATCCATCTGGTCTTCTTAATGTTAATGCCACCTATATCTGACCGATAATGATAAACAACTCTCAGGTACGCGTTGGAGCTCCAAAATCCATTTTGGAGCTGTTGGACCACGTACAAGAGCGGCTGAAGTTCTTACAGATAATGTTTGGCTATCTAACTGTCTCTATTTACTCGAGTACCGTGGAAATGTGGGATCTTTTTCACTGTTTTGCCAATACTATAGTGACTACGATGAAAATGAAGAGCTTGTTCCTGAGACCCGGGGCTTTGTGTGAGATACGTGTTCTTTAAGGAAAGTGGTCGACTGGACAGTGAATTCCACCACGCACTATGGGGAGAATTCGTTCTTTAGTAGGCTTTTATGCTTTACAAAGTTAAGAGATATAAGGCTGTTAGAGGCCTTGTTATCGCCTGTTGCTGACCACATGGGTTTACCAGTTCTAAAAGAAGCAGATTGTTTTTCGTGAATTCTCTACATAATAGTTCCAGCTGTAAAGGATTCAATATTTGCTGTCCCTTTTATGTCAAATTTCGTCATTGCAAGATATGTTGATTTCGAATATTTGCTGTGGCTTTTGTAATCGGTATTGCTTATCATAAGGGACTGGTTAGGGTGCTCCAATCTCATTGTTTGGGTTGGCAACAGCCCCCTGATAGCCTGGCCATCATGCGCATAATATCGCAATGACAACTTGCAGCGAAGGGTCGCCCAGCGGCTAAGAAAACTTAACGAAATACTTGGCCTATGTTTCGGGAAGTTGATTAAGCGTTTTTTATGATTAAGTCTTAATGTTTTAAGATTTTAAGTTCTCCAAAACTTTTGATTTAATTTCAATTTTTAAACCTAGAGTTCTCCAAATATTTGTTTGTTTTTTGTGCAATTTCTTTAGGCTTATAGGATCGAATGCCTCTATTTTCGGCCAACCGATCTGACGAATAGTTTTACGCGGTAACTGTACCGACATAATTTATACCTTTTGGTTTATTGCATTTTTAAATATTTTTTCACCAAAGTGATACGTATTAACTCACAGAATAAGTTTATATATAAAATTTAACTTTAAGTCTACAATTTTTTCTTACAGCCAAACACAAATTTAAAAGTTATTTATGTTTTGAACTAAAAAAGTTTCAGCAGCCAAAAATTCATTAACAACTTTAAGTTAAAAAATCAGATAATTACAAAGTTTTCAATTAGAAAAGGTAACCAAAGTAACCAATAAAATAAATTTTTCCTATTAAAAACACCTTCTATTAAGCACCCATATCGCTCATCTTGTTGTTCTTGTTTAATATCAAAAGTTTTAAAATCATTAGGCGTGTCGTGCTGATGCTTCATAAAAAAATAATTTGTTTCTGCTGTTTTAAATTATTGCCAAAATCTAAAGGTAAAAAAGAAGTAAAATAAGAAAATCATTAACTTTTAGCAATATGTTTTAATTTTTTTATTTTGTGTGCCTTACTGCTCCTTTGGTTGTTAATATTTTTACGATTATGACTTCCATAGAATGGCCATTAGTTAGAAGACATTAAGAAAATATTAATCACTCCTTGGAGAATGAGATTATAATAATTTAATGTTGACTTAAATGTTAGAATAAACTGGTGTAACTTAGTAATTAACATGAAAGAAAATTTATTTTTTGGTATAATTCGGCTGTATATTACACTGCACTACATTTTACATATGTACATCTGATGGTGTATAAGAAATACAAAACAAGTTGAAGCTAACTGTCATTTGTGAAACTGTTAAACATGTGTTAATAAAATTTAGTGAGATATTAATGATTATGTTAAAATAATTTTTAGTAAAATGTCTTTGGCGTATTAGGAACATGCCTAAGCCTTAACACATCCTGAAAATCTTAGTTGGTGTAAGAAAGAAAATATTGGTAGATATTTGGGTGTTAAGTGTAAGTAATAAACCTTTAGTACTTGGATTTTTTCAAAGTTCATTTACAAAAATTTAAGAACTTTATAATTATAAAATAAATACAGTATAATGTGTTTTTAAATGCCATAGGTACAAAAAATGTGCAGCCATTAGCTTTCTAGAATGACTTATAAAATTTTTTCAAACACATTTAATAAAATGGCATAAAGTAAAAACTCAATCATTATCTATATCCCAAGCCATTGCACCTACTCCAAGTGGAGCAGACCAAACGGAAAATGCCAAAACAAAGAAATACAGCACTCGCATTAGTAGCCACACAGCAATATATAAAGGTTTTCCTCTGTTTTTTTAGGATAAGCGTTCATTTAACTTAAAAACAAATTCTGCTCCTTTGCAGCCAAACATTCCCCCGTTAGCACAGGAAGCCATTAGTCAAGCTTTGTGCTAGAGTCGCACTGCCTCAGAACTTGTTTTTGAAACGCAAACGGCATCCGTCTAAACAAAAATGAACTTGAGTATATTCCAACAAATACAAATGAAAACTCACAATCACATATAAAACGATTTAGATATCCGCTAAATACGCCAGCGCATATAACGATATGCTTACGAACCAGGACTCCCACCATAGAGGTCACGTTTGTTAGGATTCCGTGTCTGTAAAAGAATATAATGTAATTACGTTCAAAATGAAATTCCAAAATTATTGTTTGTGTTGTAGGAAAAATTATAACTCCAAAACTTTTAGAGCCTTTACCCTCATCGAACAGTAGTTTTGCTTCTCCCCTTTATTTCAAAATATAAATAATATAACAGCAACCTTTTGCTTGCAGTACGGTACTGCTCAAAAACACAGAGAGATATAATTAATTGTATTAGATGCCCTAATGAACATATAGAAAAAGGTGCTGAGCATGATCCCTACACACAACACCAGGCTATGCTTAACAGAGTTTTTTTCCTCAGATGTCGCACAACTTTTGCATGAGAATATATCGCCCCAACATTAATTTTCTTGGAGTTACTTAGGTTATACTTAAAAAGCCTTAATACGACACCTTAGACAAATCATTCTCTGTGGAGATATAGCCAATGGTCTAAGAAAATCCGTTGTCGGAAAATCGTCACTGAGTTATTTTAAAGAGTCCTGGACTCGAAATGGCAAAGAAAATGTTATCTGTTAGCAAATAGTTTTAGGACTGTGCTTACTGTTAACTTATGTACTGACTTAAGTGATGTTCTACCTGCAGTTTCTTGATAACCTACAGATATACGATTCCAATTTCAAGATAACGTAAAGGCTATTAACAGTTTTAATGCTAAAATAAATTCTTGATTTATAAAATAAGCAACAGAATGCCTTTAGAGCTACCCTAAAACAACAAGGAGAACAATTCTTTTTATTTTTAACGACTTTAATACTATTCGCCAATGTGCTATAAGTCTGTTACAGACTATGTAAAAAGTGTTCAAGAAAATGCTTTGAATCAAAATGGATAGGATCTCTACTTACAAGAACCAAATTTCCAACAATCAACTTGCCTTAAGGCTACAACATTCTTCTATCGCACAAACCTAGAAATTAAAATTTTATATTATAAAAATTATGAGAAAAAAATATTGTCTCGCCATTGATGTCACAAAATTTTTAATAAAATGTGGCATTAAGGCCTGTTAACCAAGCTTGAGCAGGATATAAATCTTTGCATTCGATTCGAATCGAAATTTTACTTGATCGATCGAGCTGTTATGTCCTTAATATAGGAATTCCAGTTAGAATTTTTTAACTTAGATTCGATTAGAGTGCGGCGATTTGAATCCAAGATAGAAATAATATTCTTATTTTAATTTTGTTTGCTTGTAAGCAAAAATATGAGTAAAATTAACACACCCATCAATAAAAGTGCCTTTTTTTGTTTTATCACAGTTGTTGTACAGTTAAAATATAAATTCATAGAAAAAAATATCGCAAGCATACGCACAATAAGTACTTTCATGCGTTGGGATCCGTGCAAAATAGATATTATGTTAACTAATTTTTTAATCCATATTAGCCATAGATTTGAATCACGGTAATTAAATATTTTGCTTACAACCCTTACTTTGTTTTTAAAAACATAGTTAAAAATTTTTCAATTGAACTGCAAAAAAATTAATTTCACTTGTTAGATATTAATATATTTAGTATGTAAATATGTAATTTGTAACCTTTAAATAAATCATGAAAACACTTAAGCCAGACAATTAGACAATAGAAAACAACGAACAAGAAATCTTACAGACACACAATATATAACATCAACATGCAAAACAATTATTTTTGTTGAAGCTATAGATAAGCACACACAAACAGTTTATAACAACATAATTCTTGCAATTACTTTCAAGCCAAAAAACCATGTCGAAAAGATAAGATTTCTTTGGTAGAACATTTACACGTTTTGTTTACTACAACGATCTTTCATTTACATACTGACATAAAAGTGATAAATATTATTCATACATATTTAGACTTCCTCTTCCCTTTTTTTCTTTCTGCTACAAACAAATTTTCTTTCAGTTTTCTTTTATACAAATAAAAATGAAAATGCTCGTGTATGTGTGTGTGTGACTGTGGAAAATTGTTAAACATTTTTCTAATGTATTGCATGAAATATGACACTTGACTACTACAGTGCTTTAAACAAACCTAAACACTATGCACTTCTGCTCCTCTTTTCTATATCTTGCTTTGTGCGCTCAGCTCAACTGGCTAAAAATTTCCTTAAGGTATAAAATTACTTCTACTTGTGCTACAATTTGGTAGCAGACCAGAGACTTCCACTATGACTATTAACATTACTGCTACTACGGGATATACACGCTTTTCATAATGTTTTTAAATGTATTTTTTTGTCTAGAGGTTAAACTTGAATAAAGCAAAACCAATAAATGCCATTTTTAAAGGGGAAGGAATCCGTTTATATTTTAAAAGTTTAGTTTCATACCTTCTAATGATACACAAATTAAATATTCGTATTAAAACAAAAATATTGGTTTTATATCCGCATTCTTTCACACAACTTACAGTTTTAACAATTTTCTATGTTTCCAAAGCATTAACATGGCTTTAAACACTCATTTGGGAGCAGAAGATATTATCAAAACCTTCAGCTTTGCTGTTTAGGAAAACTGCCATATTTATACCCTATCTTCGCCCCCTAACAGGCTTACCATACAAAGTTTGAAAATAATATTAATAAACCTCTACAACTTTTCCGGAGTCATCTTAGAGGAATAACATGTATCACAGATCCCCATTCATCACCTAAAGGGGTTACCAAACAAAATGTTCAAAAATTTTTTAATTACAGCTATAACTAACCGAGCGTCGGCCTTAGAGAAATAAACGTAAGACTGCCTCAACTAGTGTCCCCCCACCCCATTCGTTTTCCCTCTTAAACAATTTCCTATCTCAATCACCTTCCCTCTATCACCATCCCCTAAGAGGATTGCCATACGCCCATAACATAAAATGTACGACTAACCTCCATTAGTTTCCCCTGACAAACATATTCCTAGAATATACTTATCCTCTATCTCCATCGCCTAAGGGGCTCCTGTACAAAGTTTGGTTTAATTGTAATAAGCCCATCAACCTTTCGGGGTGTCATTTTCCTTGCAAATATTTTTTTTAGAGTATATTTACCCTCTTTTTGAACGCCCTTAAGGAGTTGCCATTAAAAATGTGAAAAAAGGTAAAAAATATAGGGAAGAAATGTTTAATAAATCAAAACGTCTATGTGTAGGGTTTCTAAGGTTTGGCACAGCCGAATATAGTGCTCTTACTTGTATTCCAAGCACGATTTTTCCTTAAAAGGTAAGATTTTACAAAAAAGTGCAAAAAGTCGTTACCCTATCGTTTATACATATTTACATTTAATTACAGGTTTTATGTTAACAACAAATTTATGCTAGGGTTAATTATAGCATGTCCGTCTGTCCATGAGTCTGTCCGTCTGGCTGAATGTGTTCCTGCCTCCAAAGTAAAAACCACAAAATAATACAAAACCTTGTTCAATTAAGGAATTTATAAGCCCAATTCAATTTGTATTAATTAGTGAATTCGTAAGCTTAAAAAGTTGTATTATGTTTATGATTCAATTAACAAATTTAATTCAAATGCAACAAAATTATTTATCAAGTTTTAATTTGACTTTACTAAAAGTATTAGTTGTTTTATTTAAAAAACGAGAGTGCGAAAGCGTTAAACTTCAAATGGAAATTTCTTAAACCCTTATTTCGCTTTTAAATTACCTTTTTAAACGAAAAACGCATGTTATCCTGTTTTATATTTTTAGATATTAAAACACCATGGAATTAAAGAAAATAATGTAAATCAAAGATCTAAAGTCATAAATGGCTAACCTTCTCTCTTGCAATCAACTACTTATTGCTTGACTAACAACACACAAACCGTGAAGCAGAAAGCAAAGAATAAGAAAAAATAACATGCCAATGTTTTGCAAATAAAAATGATTTATGTTTATGAAACAAACAAGAACAACAAAAACTTGTGCAGAAATATTAAACCAACTCCACCATTACCACACCCCTTAATAATAAAGTACAACATTAAACCAAAAGCAGAAAATTCATAAGAAACCAACAGATAAAACGGAACAACTGTCAGATAGTACTTGTTCCTTAAACAGAAGTATAAAGTATGATATAGAGGGGAAAAAATCTTGGAAATTTAAAAAAAAACCTTGATGGTACAATATTTCTTTTACTCAGATTTTTTTTTACCTTATTTCAACACTAACCTAAAAAGTCATAAGTAAAATTCAAATAAATTAAAAAACAAAAAATATTGCAAAAAGTAGATATAGAAGGTGCTAAGTAAAGGATATCAATAACAACAGCAAACTACCAAGGGCAATATGTTTTTCTTTAAAAAAAAAAGCAATGAAAAGAAAAATTAAAAAAACAAATGTTAAATAAATAAACAATAAAAACAAAAAATAATATGAATTTTTTATTGGCTTTTTATTGCAAGATGAAAAAAAAGCAGTAGAAATTAAAAATTTTCGCAGATGCAGAATGACTTTTTTCTAATGTAAATCAAGTATAAAAAAGTGATTGAACAAGTTGTTAGTGTTTAAATAATTTTAAATAGTTTTGCTAGTTTTCCAAACTTTTTTTAAAAGTAAGCAATTTTTATATCGTATTTCCTTTATTAAGTTTTTTTTTTAAAAACCTCTTACTTTTACAAAGATTTTGTGGGGGATATTTCATTTTATTAATCTTTTATAAAATTAGGCGATTATATAAATTAAGTTTGTTGCCATTTGATTGAAATTTCTCGATATCGAATGTAAAAAAAAAAATATATTTTAAAAAATTTAATAACATATATGAACTATACGACAAAAAATCTAATCTTTCCTGTAAAGTGTTGCGATATATTGGCCAGTTAACCACAAATATGTGTATTTTTTTAGAAAAACGTATATTTCGCACAAAGTCCCGGATTTCAGGATCAAATTTTGTGATTTCTTCAATGCACATTCCTTTTTAGTGTCGATGAAACAATGAAAACATCCCACGTTACAAAGGTGATGTAGTGAATCGAGACAGTAAGATACCCCAACATCATCGATGGGTACAAAATTTACCACCGATACACTGGGTTTTAAGGACCCCAATATCTAAAAAAAGTACCAAAGCCATATTGATATTTTTCTAGACCTGGCGACAGTAGTTTGAGTTCCGCTTCTATCTTTTTTTGTTTAGAAGTAACGAAATGACCTGAAGAGTATCAAAATATAGTTTTCACTTTTTTATCTCCTAGCGGCAACAATTTATAAAATGTAGCAGACACGGGTAGAATACTATACTTTTTTTAATTTTGTTCCTATCATGTATAGCTTAGGAGGTATCAACTTGTTTTTAGTTATTTCCCTATTTGACCTTTTTTAACCTTTCAGGAACACAATCTCACGTAATACTGTCTTAGTGGGCTTATAAGTAGGGAGATATACCAGCAGTCATAAACGCAATTCCTGTATAAATATTAAAGACCGTCTGGATTTGGGCTTGGAGTTTGTGAAAAGTAGCATTCAGTCAAAGTTCGGGGCCGGGCTTTTTGGTCGTACTTTATTGAGCGCTGATCGAACTTTTCCTGAACAGCAACTTGTTGCACAAAAGTGTTCATAGTGATTTGAAATATTAAAAATTTTTGTAATTTAATATTTTTTAATGCAAAACAAAAACATTAAATTATGAAAAGCTCTATGTAATGACAACCAGTGCATTAACTTTGCTTTTTCCCTTTTTTGCATTTTCTTATATACTTTTCTTAAAATTTTATTTTTTTAACACAATTTTTTTTTCATATTTTTATTATTAAATCTTCGCCTTTGGCGAACTAACAATAAGTATTCAAATCTTAAAACTAAGTAGTAAATATTAGTCCAGCCAGTGCCAGACTAAAAACTTAGTTCTTATATTAATTAATAAGCTTCATATAAGCGCAATAATATCTCTCCTTTTCAGACGCGTGTGTTCACTATGTTGCAGAATGATGTGTTTTTAACACAATGAACAAATTTTTGTAGGTTTTATAATTGTTAATTTCTTTTGTATAAAATAAAATAAATTTTATAACAATAAATTATTCGAATATGTAAACACTTTTAATTTAATAAACGCTACTAGCGTTTGGTTTATGTTTGGTTAGGGTTTGGGTCAGGTCAAACAATATAACTTTAGCCTGCACTGGGCACATCCGATAGCGGACTAAGCTAGTAGATTTGGCAGCGTCAGAAAATATTGTAGTTAGCGAAACCATGCTTCGACATCATAAAATAAAAAAAAGCCAAGTTGCTGTCTTAAGCTCAAACAACAAAAAAACAGATTGATCATGTTGTAAGCTATGGATATGGAAACATCATTTTGCACGCCTGTTGGTATCTAGTAGTAGCGGCAAACTAGAACCAATACCACGAGACAGTATTGAGTGCATACCATCTAGCCAGAGTGAGGTCAAAATAGCAGTAACCCGACTTAAGAATAGCAAGGCAGCAAGAGCCATGCACAATTCTTCGATCCACTGACAAAAATAAAAAAAATTTTGTCTCAAATTGTGTTTAAAACAGACTTTTGGAAAATTATAAGGTATCTCAAAAATTATTTTAACAAAAATTATTTTTTGAGATTTCTTTGCCACTGTCAGAGGGCGCTAAAATCAGAAAATTTTTCGCGAAAATAGCTCAACAGAAAAGTGAGTTTAAGTGATTTAACAAAATAATTCTTACAAATAAATTTTTGTTAATAGCTTCGAAATTTGGTTTTAAAATATTTTGATATATTGTTGAATAAACTAACCCAGGCTAAAATATACGTTTCTAAAATGATTTTCAAAAATTCTTGTAACAGTACAGCCCTGTAAACACAAAATTTCAACCACCCCCCCTTTGAAAATAGTGTATCATAAAACAGTATCTAATGTAGATAAAAAACGAAATATGAACTTAGAAATTAGCTGAATTACCTTTTAGAATAAAAAAATTTACATTTTTAAAGAAATAAAATGAAAAAATTTACAATCTTTAGAAAAAATTTTAGTAAACTTTTTTAGATGTGCTGGCAATTCTTTTGGCATGCTTTCTTTTATTTCTTATGTTTTTAAAAATTTTATGTGTAAAATAGTCAGGCAAACAAGTCCATGACTGGCGAACTCCAGTACCATTAATTTGCAACATTAAATTTTGAGTTAGGTTTTAAACTAGATGTGAGGTTTGATATTTTCATGATTTTTTAAAGATGCTAGTTTTCTCCTTAAATTTTTTTCATTTATGTTATCTTTTAAGTATCCTTTAATTTTATTTTTTCAAAATAGTTTTTCAGTTAATTATATTTTTGTATTTTTAACATCAGTAATCCGATTTTACCTTAATTTAACATAAGCATGTATGTATCTTATAAGTATTAAACTACGTATCAAATTTTATACCGCTCGGACGTTGTTTGTGGATGCTTTAACATTCTGAAGAAAAAGGAGAAAAAGGACGTTCAGTAATTGGTCCGGTTACTAGTTGTATGTTTGTATGCACGAACGCTTTTTGTAATTTTATAGGAATTATTAAAGCCAAAAATATATTTTAAGTATTTAGAATATTTAAGAGGAAGGTGCGTCCCTTGGCCGATTTTCCAAAAATGTATCCTTTTCTAAACTTAGCTATCATTTGCTAGTATACCAAATATCGAAAATATTTAACAAGTCCTTATATTTTTTTCCTTTTATTTTTTATTTTATTATTTTTGTTTTTATTTTCATTTTTTTCTTTATATGGGTTGCCAGCTGAACTGTTTTATACTGGAGTCAACACGCTGTTAAGGAGTATGCGTCAGTTTTTTAATACAACCTTGCTAAAAAAAACGCATTTTCAAGATATGAAGCGCCAGAGTTTTATGCGCTGTGCACAAAAATGAGAGACAAAACAGTACTTTTATGCTAACTACAGAGAAATAGGTATCTTTTTAATTGTCTAAAAGATGCTATATAAGGTATTATTTGAAAGATTAATATCTAAAATCGGCGAGATAAGTAGACTAAAAGAGTAAACGATATTATCTACCTCGGCATCCTCATATACAAAACAACAGCAAATTTGGGATAAAAAAAGGAAAAATATTGACCAATAGATTCTACTTTATATTAGGCAAGCAGTTTTGAAGAAGATCCACCCCTTGATAGAAAAAAACACTTCCTGCAAGACACTGATACAACTTCTGCTTATATACATATGTAACTGAAGCATGGGTACTTGCAAAAGTGAACCAATCTGCGTTGACGGGGAACACCGGGGCCGTATAAACCGTCGTGTTGAGAAAATTAATAAAAATACTGCAACTAGAACAACATTTGAACGTGTACCTGTTGGCAAACCACGCAGAAGGGCAAGACCCAATTTCTGATTAAAGATTGAAGAAAAGTAGAGCAGATCGAAGCGCCTGGAGATCGGTTCTACGTTCAGCTAATAGAACAAGTGTTTTTTAGCCACTTAGTTAAGTAAGTGTAGTTATTTATTTATTTTAATGAAATTTTTCTTTCTTCATTTATTTAAGAGCCATAAGCTTTTTTGATGTTGAGATAATCTGTTTTATGAGTATTTGCTTAAAGTAAGAAATTTTTTGAACATTATGTTCTTGATCAAAAGTCAATTATCATATAATTTTATAGTATTTTTAAGCCAGCTTCAACTAAAATAATAAATTATAATATTTTTCTGTTTTTCTAACCTTATTTTTTCGTTGTGATAACAATATTGAGAAAGTTTCTACAAGTTTATTTTATCTGCATAAGTTAAACAAATTTCAAGAGCGTTGTTAAAAGGAAAAAGAAAAAAAAAACAGAAAAAATGGATGAAAATAAATTGACTTAATTTTGTTCTGTTCTTGTTTTAAAAGATTGATTATGCTTTTGGAAAACGTAATTGGTTGATTGATTTGCTTTTGTTTTGATAAACACATTTTTACGTTTATTTAAATCTTATTAAAACAAACTTTAGTTTAAGCAAAAAACTTTTAATCGAAATAAAAGTATTTAAAACAGAAAATTTTATTTGGAACTTACATATATTCTTTGGTTAAAGTCTCACCTAAATTCGATAGATAATTCTATACCACAAACCTACCTAATATTTGTATATTTCTATTCGTTCTTATTAAGATTATGGTCTTTAACAATACCGATTCCGTGATAAGGGATTATTAAATTTTATTGGAATAATAAGTAAAAATATAATAAATTTCCCCAAAAAGGAGGTGACAGCTATATAATTCAAATAACCTGGTTTTAGTTAACTCTTTTAATTAGGTCGTTATGCAAGGCATAGCTCCAGAATATAACACCTTCTGGAAATAAGAGATTAACTTAACAATTTGTGTGAGTGGCTGGCTTAGATTTATGTAAATTTTTCCCCAAACAATTGAATATAAAATTGCCTTAAGATAAAATTAAATGTGCATGTCATCACATCGTTAATTTTTTCTTTATATGTATCTAAGTGTTTTCCTTCTCCTTTGTGCGTGTGTTTGCGTGCATAAATATGAGTGTGTGTGTATATCTGGCTTATGTCGCATTATCATGATATTTAAAATTTAATTTACTTAAAGTATTTTAACACTTTTAAAAGAAATAAAATATAAAAAACGAAATGAAATATTATAAAATAAGAGAAATAAATTGACAAGCATAAACTTTTAAAACTTAAAAGTGATTGGTTATGGGAATGAAGCCTACAAGGACAAAGTACAGGAAACAGTGCAAGAAAAGCTAAGAAACACACATAATATAGAGATACAATTTTGCAACTTTTTTTTGGCACATAGCTTTGTTTTAAAATACTGCCCATACGTATTTGTATATCCTTAAAAATATGATCATGTCAAAGATATGTGCTTGCACTTTGCAAAATTTTTAAATCTGACTTTCTTCGTTAACACAACTTATTCCGCACAAAAAAAATTTAAGCCACACAAATTGTTGTGGGCAAGAATAGATTTTCTATTTCTAATGACAAATGAAATATAAACTTTAGATAACAACAAATAAGTAAGCATGTACTAGTAGGCACGTATGCATTAACATGAGTATAAAAAACTTAATAAATTTTAATAAATAATAAACACATGGTTAGAACAATGAGGGTATAAATAAAAGGATTGATTGAAGGGTAAAAGGTTTTAACCCAAAAATGAAAACTTTTTTTTTGACTTACAGAGTTTAATTAAAGAAGAAGATTTTTCTTTTTATTTTATGTTCCTATTTAATTTTTATTTTAAATATTTATTTTTTTGAAAAATTGTTTGTATTCTTGCCGTAGCTAGGAGTTGAACCTGGGACTCTTCGAGCTGCAAGACTAGGAGGCTACTACCTAGGCTACTGAGAAACTTTGTTTTTTAAATGCAAAGATATATGTTTGTTAAAACAACAAGTTTTTTCTGCTTTATTTCTTGTAGTAATCTGGATTGACTTGATTTTTTAAAGTTATCCAGACTAGGCTTGATTTTAGAAAAACTAAGTATCAATAGTAACTAAAATTTTAAAGTACGATTGCGGATAAAGCGAAGAATAAAGCTCAAGATTTTAGAATGTGTTTTTTCTTTTTGTTCATGGCTTCAATTATTGGGGCTGTACAGTGATTTATCCGCTTGTAACGTAACCCTTTTATTCATAAAAATTTAAGATTAATTTAGAATAAATTTTACTAAAACCAATTTTAAGCTTATTTATTTAAAGTTTTCTTCAAAAGGCTAAGTTTGCGAAATTCTGTTTTAAGCATTCCTTCCCACTTTGCATCTTGCACTGTGTTAAACGTTTGTTAATCAAAATGGTTTTGTAAATATATAAAAGATTTAAAAACTTTTATACACCCACAAATGAAACTGCATTACTCCAAAGCTCCTTTAGAAATGCTTCATTTAGTTAAGAAAGTTTAAGCTTAAGCTGATTAAATTCGCGTTAAGTAGACTTAGCGCCGTTAACAGTTTTAACCCGGGTTCAGCTAAAAGGAAAAAATTTTTGAGCATAACTAACTGTATTGTATGCATATATATATATATATGTATATATATGTATATATTAGAAGTAATAACAATAAAAGAAAAACATTAGATTCAATATTGGGTTTTCTAAACTGCTCAAAAGAGTTTCAAAAACGTTTAGATAGGCCCCTTAAATTTTTTGGATTTATTTTATGTCGTAAAGCCATGTTTTACGGTTAGACGGGAATAAATGTTTCAAAAAATATTTTTAACATCATGTACGTACAAATTTCCTCAAGCTTTTCCTCAACTGCATATAACATTTCCGTTTAAAGCAAAAAACTTATTCTTTGCTTTTAGAATTAAGCATCTAAGTGCTTGTGTGTGTAATAATACACTGACGTTTTAACTGTTTCTCTGTACATTATATATCCTTGTGGCCTCATTTTGTCATACAAAAGCTGTAAAATTCAATTCCGTTAGTAAACACATATAATAAAGTGATTGCAGAAAGAGATTTTCAATTTTCTTAAATTAGAAATAAATACTGCTGCGGGTTGTTTATTTCAACAAAATCCACATAATACTTACTTAAGGAACTAAATCTTATTGTGGCATTTTCTAAATACAGGAGCGTTAATGTGGCTGTTTGTACACGTGTATGTATGTCTCAGTGAGAGTTTAAATCTGTATATGTTTATAAACGAATAAATAATAGATAAATGCTTTAATCTACTTAAATGTATTACAATAAACTTGAACAAAAAAAAAAAAAAAAAAAACAAATACGTTTGAGATTAGATTAATAATCTCTGTTAGTTGAAATAATTTCATTAAGTTAATTATTTAATACAATTTAATTGCTATTTATTATTGAATATAATCTATTGTGTTATGTCATGCTATTGTTGCATTAAACGTTTATTTACAGGTTGTTTAAGTACACTTTAGTTGAACAATAGGTTTGACTTACAGCAACGAAATTGTTCATATATTGTTCTCGGAACTAAGCGTATGAGGTATACTTGCCTAAGCATATGGAAACTTGAACAGAAGAGGGGCTTGGACGCAAGTCATAGATCGATAGCGGAATAACTAATACAAGGGGAGCAAACTCTAAGTAATGTAAAAACCGGTGTCGATGTGGATACAATTCCATATGGCTATATGATGGGATTTTAGTCGGTAGGAAAAGAGTTAGCCCGACATAACACTTTAAACAACGATTCAATATATAATGAAGTAAAATATTTTCCCATCCAACGCAAAACAAAATCGTGGCAACCTAATAATATATCAATCGCTACTAAAGATAAAAGGAATAAATGCATTTGAGGCAGGCAAAAACAAACCGGTCATCTTCAAAAACAACAAGCTTCATGTCAGGCCTAAAAAACTTATCCGGTTCAAATTTTATTGAAAACCACTCGAAATTTCAATCTGTAGCGTATTCACAAGAACAACTGGACACCCAGACAGACGGACGGGCATGCTAAAATCGACTCAGGAGGTGTGGTTCTGAGTCGACTGTCTTCCTTGAAGATGGTTCTCAAATCATTACTTTTGGGCGTTAAAACATTTGCACAAATGAAGAATACCCGTACCACATATCTGTTGTGGATATAACAACTGTAAATGATAAAGAAACCCAAAAAGCCTCTTAAGCTAAAACGAAAATTTTAATTTTAAATTTTAAGTTATTAATTGATACATAATACCTCTAAAGAAAGAAAATACATTTACAGTTTTTCAATTGCTGCTTATTTTTTACTTTTCAATTTATAAATCATTAGAGATATCCCATAAATCAATTGACTTAACTTCCTACAACTGCAGATGACTTCACATTTATTTTGTTATGTATGTTAATATATGTGTGTATGTGTATGTATGTGTATTAAGTTAAATTCATTTACCAACAAATTTTAACGGAATACTGATGGTGATAATGAAAATGATATTAAAATGTTAAGTAAAGTGCTCATTAAAATTACATTAAAGTCAATACAATTGCAACAAAAACAACAACAACTGTAATATAAAGTTTAGTGATGGTAAAACTAGAAATGTAAGTATCACAGCAGTAGGAGTTTGTGTATTCATAAGTAAAACATAACTGTAAAAGTACTTAGAAAAACATAAATACATAAACAGTTTTACATATACAAGGATGTGTATGTACATATGTATGTATTGATGCATGTATGTGTGCCTGTGTGCCCTAATGATAATGACATTGCAAATTTACATCATAAAATTTAAAGTAAAAAATGGTATTTCTCTTCTTTTTTTATTTTTTTGCTTATAACCAATTTATAGAGAAAACTTTATTTGTTCCAATAGTTAAAGAAAACTAAACAAATATTATTTTATCTGCTGACTTGTTGTATGAACTGTTAGCAAATAACTAAAACACACACACACACATGTATAAGAAAAAAACTAACAAACTTTAGTTATTTATTTGCAAATTAGTTTTTTGGTTTTTGGTACAATAAAAATCAACAAAAGACACAACTTTTGTACGAAAACTATAAATGAAATAAATATTTAAAAAAAATCAATGTCCATAAAACATTTTGTACAAAAAAAACCAAAGTTTTACTAATATTAAACCAAACGACAATAATAAAAACATGAAAATAAAAACCTTGTCTGTTTGTTTAATTAGAAAAGTTCCTTGATTTACTTGTTATCGTAGTTTATTTATTTTATTTTGTGTTAAGGGTTGTAATAAGTGAAAGTTTTTTTCTACATTTTGTTTTTTTTTTTTTATAGGATGCAAACAACAGCAACAACCTTAATTAAAAGAAGGAAAGTAAAATAATCAAATAAATTAAAGTATTGTTTACGATAGGGTCAAATTTGTTTTGCTAATTAAGGTATATCTTAGAGCTTATCCTTGATTTGAAAAAAGCTCTTTATCTAAAGATTTAAGAGTTTTAAATTTTAAGGCCAAATAGTAATTTATTTTTTTATCGAATATTAGATAGGTTCGGTCTGACGCTATTTCTTATATTATTATTAAAAAATTTATGAGACTTTGCCGAAGAAAGCTATATTTTGGGTAACAGCTGTGGTTTCTGGATTAAATATAAATGAGGGGTTTAGAGCACAGGAGTTAAATTGCCTTTTTTTAAATTATGGTTAAGTTCAGTCCATCATGTATTTGCCAAAAAAACCGAACTATGAACAAATTTGTCGACACAACAAAGGCGCAATGCTCACTCCACCACTGCGAAATCGTGACTGACAAAACCGCATTATCTATAATTCTAACGCGGCGCCACCCTCCCTCCACACCGTTTATTACTTTTTGATATAATGGTACCTAAAAATATAAATTTTCCACCAGATACCTAGTCCATCCGTTCACCGTAATGTAGAACTCCATATTAAATTGCCTGAAACGCCCCATTAAACTAATATTCTAATGCGTTTATTGAAGTTTACAATTTTATATCATAATTCATATGTACAAAAAAACGTTTTTTTTGTACGAAATTTTTTATTTTATACATTTAAAATTTTATTTAACGTTAACGATAAATATCTTTTTTACGAAGAAAATTTAAAACTTTTTCTCGTCTTTGACTAAATTTAAGTTATTCAAAAAATGCGTACTCGAGAAATAAATCACACATTTTTACCGTTTGCACGTTTATATATGCAGCGTGATTAAAATTTTGGGATTTAAGAAATTTACAAAAAACCTGATTAATACATTTCTGGCATGCTATAAAGTGTACCAGCGAACGTACCCAAATGTACTTCAAGATTATTTAAAGACTTGTGCACGTAGTATAAACTTTGCGTTTTACTAGTCGAACTTGAAGACTTTTGAGAATATTTCGTTTATTAAAATACCGGAGAGATTCACTTACCAATCAAAGGCACTGAAAAGGAGCAGAGGCCCTGCATCACAACTGTATTCCAAAGCACAAAGTTGGTTCCATTACTGAAATTTTTTTAAGTTAATTTAGAAAGCTTAAGAAAATGTAAGCACAAAATCTAGTGATTTGATCTTTTTGGTATGTGTATATGAATAAGATTTTTTTTTTGAAATCTTGTTACATTTAAATATATCGTAGAACCCCAATTATTAAAAAAAGTAATTTTCAAAATGGTATATAATATTTTTGGTGCCATTTTTCTAAGCCTCAAAAATATAATTGTACAGGGTAAATGCAATTTGTTTGTAGGAGACAATATCCTTGAAAGGATATTAAACTTGTTAAATGCAATATAATTAAAAAGGCTTATATGTGTAACGTGTGATCTATACAAAAGTAGCAAATTTTTTTAAAAACTAACAAAAAGTATTCAAATCTTAAAGCTAAATTAACAGAATGGGTCCAGCTAGTGACAATCCTTAATTTAAATTGTCAAATTAAAGTACAAAAGAGTTCTAAAGGTTTTTTTCAGGGCAAAAATATTCTTCCTCTTCAAACAAGTGTGCCCCTCATATTAATCGATGTTTCAAGCAAGCGGATTTGAATGTGTTTCCAGCTTACTAAAATATTTGTCCACATAGTTTAAGATTCCATATTGGATGTGGCTGTTTTTAAAATCCCCAGGTGTATCAGTTATAATATTTAGGATATCATTTTGATGGCGTTGAATTTTTTCTATGTTGGAGGCAAAAGCAGTGTCCCATAATTGAATTCCGTAGCACCTAATTGGTTTACAAATCGAGCTGTAGTGCAGAAGTTTACATTCAAGACGAAGCACAGAGTTTCTTCCAATTTAATTTGTCTCAACTTTGCATTTATATGTGACTTAAACGTGAAGCGGCGATCCACGTTAAGAGCAAGGTATTTCGTTTTTAATCTTTAAGGCATCGTTTGGTTGCTTATAAGCATTGGGGCACGTTTCCTTGAGTAAAGTAAAAGTAACGTGGGTACATTTTTGTTCAGCTATTTAAATATCCATAGCTTTGCCCGCTTTTCTGCTTGGGTTACGTGATGTTGCAGTTGGTTCGAAGTCTATTTTGGGTTTCTATTAGTAATTATAAAAAAGGCGGTATTATCAGCAAATATCGACGTGTAAGTAAAACTGTTTGTTGGCATTTGCCGTCTAAGTGGATTTATTTAAAAAAAAAAAGTTACCCACTATCCAAATTTCAAATCTCTGAGTTTTGTTATATGGTATGGTTAAACAGTCATTCAGACAGTCATTAACGCTTTTCTTTATATAAATAGGTTATGTTAATTATGAATAAACTTGCATTTTAATGCAATTCGTATCGTGTAGTTTTTATTTGTATCAATTATACTGCCTTGATTACACAAACCTATGTCGTAATATTAGACTACCAAACCTTGTGCATGGATTTCCTTTAAAATAAATGAATTAGTAAATTAAAAAATTAATGAATATTTAAATATTAATTTGTTAAAAAGTTTAGTTAAATAAAAATGTTGTTCCAATAAGCTTAATTTTTAACACCTTAAAGATATTTTTGCACCTACATATCTTTTCCTATACTTAATTTATTAGAAATACAAAAATTAAAACGTTGTCTTTCCAGTTAAACTTTTTCTTTTATTTTTAAGCCAATAAAACTTCCAGAAGGGCAATTGTACTTATGATGGTTATACGTAAAAATAGCCTTAACAAATAAAAATTTACGATAACCTTTAGAAGCAAATTGCTTTTAACACATGAAAACTTTGTGGAGATTATTCAAGGAGTGCAGATGATGAAAATCCGTAGCTTGTTTAGAAAATGATTTTGCTTGGATGGTATCTATTTAGTTTGCATTTTCTTGTTAAAATTCCTTCAACTAAACACTAAAAGAAAAAACTCAATTCCTTCGAAATAAAAGAATTTATTATATGAACTTAGTCCCGAATAAATAAAGCAAAGAAGGTTTGTCTTAAAAACAATAAGTTTGACTAAATATGAAAAAAAACACAAAAAAGTTATTTAATTAAATAAAGCGTTTAATAAGCTTTTATGAATCGTTTAATAAATAGAACACTTTTTTTATTTTATTTTAACTTATAAAAAAATTAAAAAATATTTTTACAAAATTGTTTTATTTTTAAAATCGTTTTTTCCCCTTTTTTTGCATAACAATGTTTTGATTGTTGTTGTTTTATTTATATATAATATTATGTATAATATTATTTAAATTCACAACAATTGTTAAAAACAAAACCACATGAATTATTTACAATTATAAAATATTAATTTTATGCGGTGCCGCCTTTTAGTTCGTAAATGAAAAACACAGCATGTTATAAAAATGTTAGAATACAAATACATTCACACACTTGAATTTAAACAAGTATGAGTGTGTTAAAAACAAAATAGCTTTTGTTTTTTGCTGTAAACATGTTTGCGTTTGTTTAGTTCTTTGTTGGCTTTTATGGTTTACTATGGAATCTAAAAAATTAATTTTAATAATTTCTAATTATTGTGGTTTTCCACCTAATAAAAGTGTAATTTAGGGTTTAATTTCAATAAAAAATTTTGTTAAAAATAAAATGTTAAATATTTTTAAAGGGACAATGCAAAGCGATTTAGTTAACTTAATAATTTAATATACAAAAATTTGTAGTTTTAGAAAATATATTTGCACAATTTTTTCAGTTAAGACATAAAAACACAAATAATGCAAATTTAGTCTAAATGGTTTCCAAAGAATTAAAAAAATTTAAACAATCTTAATTTCAGAAAAAAAATAAGAAAAGGATTTTTGAATTCAAGGGAAAATACCGCAAATTGGAAAATTGTCCTGAAGTGATTTCCAAATATTGCTTTTGATTTGTATTTAAATGGAATTAAATTTCTTATATAGAACGAAATTATCTTTTAATTAATATTTTTAAGGCTGTATTCAAAGAAAATCTCTATTAAAGTTTTTAATACATTTTAGCTAAAAAAATTTAAGCCTAAAAATGTTTTTTTTTTTTAATTCCGTATTCATAAGCCGTATTTTATCTAAAATATTTTTAAAGATTTTTTAAATCTGATGTTGGCAACGCTATTTATTTTATTTGACACTTTAGTCTTGGTGATGTAAAACAATGGTTTTTAATTCATACATCAAACGCATCTATTCACTTTTTTTTCGTATTTAAGAAAATAAGTGCTTTTTTAAAATAAAAAGTGTATGACAACATGTTTATTTTATTAACCAGGATACCTGTAAAAACAAATTGTTAGCTAAGAGTAAAATTCAAAAGTTTACTTTATTGAAGGTGAAAAAGTATTTAAATAACAAGTTTTCCTTGGTTTGTTTTGATTTTTTATACATCACTAAAAATAAAAATATTAATAGTACTGAAAACAACTAAGTAAAGTTTTGAAAAATGGTAACTATCAATAAAAAATGACTGCAAGGCTTTATATTTTTTTTATAAAAAGAACCATGCTCTTACCATATAATGCCAATGCATTGTGCCCTACAGATGCAAGTTTAAGCAAATGGCCGTTAGGCCAATAATTTGTAATAGTTATCAAAATAAAAATTAAAACAGAATAAAAAACAAAAAAAAACGTTAGGAAATTTTCTTAAAATGGGTGTAAAATTGGGTAAAACTCAATAAAAATACAAAAAGGTTTGAAAATTTGTCTAAAATTAGCCTAAAATAGGGTCAAAACAATTTTAAAATTTGTTTATTTACACAAGCTTTATAAGCCTTGAAGTTTGCGACCGTAGCTCATTCTGGCCAGAGAGGATCAGCTCCACACATCTGAAACTCGCCAAATTTCAAAGTCTTCCTTTTCTCCATAAAGCGGAAACGCTTCGGGTTTGCGACTGTAACCTATTTTGGCCAGAGGGGATCTTCTGCGTGCAGCTGAAACTTACCAAGCGCTGAAAGGTTGGTTTTGATATGAAAGTAATGTTTAACTATGTGTCTACATCTTGCAGGAAACTAAGAGATATATTTCTTTTCATACCAGTCAAAAATAATTATTTTTACACAAAAGTCTCTTATCATTCTTTCTTAAGATCTTGAAAATAATTATTAATTGTAACATTAAGGTTAATTTGACTCCCAGTCTGCTTTGTGGTGGCCAGCATCATCATCACTTTACTCAGTCGTCTTAGAGATTTGCAAAGGTTTGATATTTCAAGTGATTTCAATGAAGTCTCCATTGATGCGATCATCAAAAGTGGTACAAGAACGGAAACTGCCTAAACCCTTTTAGTATACTAAAGTTTTCTTGCTGTTAGATTTATATTAAAAATATGAAAAATAAAACATTGTTTATTTAAATTAATTTTTTGTTTAGTTTTTTTATATATAGCTTAAGTTTTTCATAAAAATTTCTTTAATATGAAATACTTACTCTAAATAGAACTTTAGTCAAAATTTCCACATTTTTAACAGTTTTTGTAACGCCTAGTTAAGACCAGATAATCGAAGAGACTAAAAAAATAACCGAAAACAAATTTATTGTAACTTAGAGGTAGTAAAATATATATTTTTAACCGTTTCTAATGAAAAGTTTTTGAAGAAAATATTATTTAAAAAACTAAATTATCTCTGTTAAATACCAACTGCATCGAGTTAGTAAAAAGTCCGGCTGATTACATAGTTAGGTGGGATTTTCTTATTAACTTTTGTCTAAAATTCTTTTGTAATATAAATATATAATAACGTTCATTATAAAAACATATTAAAACATTACTTAATAATCCCTTAATTAAATGATAAATATAGCTCTTAATTTTTAAATAACAATATCTGTATTAATTAATCATAGTTCATAAATATTTATAATTTTGTTGACTTTATAATATTCCAGCTGCTCTTAATGTCTAATAATTCTTCTATTGTAAACCAATAAAGCGTTGAAAAGATTTGTAATTGAGATAACAAAAGATCATAAGTCATTAATAAACAAATGCATTATTATTTCGAGTTAAATAAATCAATTTAAAAATTATTTAGTAATGAAATATGTTAGGTCGTTACTACACATACACATATATATAATAAGGATTTAAGGTATGCTCTGCAAGACTCAAACTAATTGCACTTGACAGAGACAGTCACACGTATTTATTAATATCTTATACCCAGTAAAAACATAAATTGCTGGCTAATAAATTTTATTGCTGATAAGTTGCAGCTGTAGCTGGTAAAATAAGAGAACACAAAAACGGAATAAGAAGAGGTAATGCTCGTTGGCATTAATCCGCTGGGAGCTCATAATTTTTGTTCAACAATTTAAACTTTTTCCAAAAATAAAAAATGGTTTATGCCGCGCTGTCACTAAAAGTTCTATAAATTTTTTCCTAACTTGTTGTTTAATAATAATTGACTTAACCTTAGTAATTGAAGACACAATATAAAACACCGAATTTCTCAAAATTTAAAAGGGTCCTTGTAAAATCAATGTTAAGGTTGAACCATCATAATCAAATAGATAAAAAGAAAAAAAAATTAATGTTAAAAAATTCAAACTTACTGGTTAGTGCAACAAAATAGAACCGAGAGACACGTTTTTCAGCAATTAAAAATTATTGCCAAGTTATGGCTGGGTATGTATAAACACTTGATAGGACAGTGTACAAGTATTTCCAATATATCAATTAAAAATGCCGCAAAAGAATACGTTAATAAATATATGACTTGAATTTTATTGTCATTGCTCTTACCATCAACAACAGCGTCAATAGCTTTATCTTCATCTAAACATGTTTGTGTAAACAGGTGCATTCTATGGAATATAGTTCCCACTGTGTGCACAAAAGAATGAGCGTGTGTAAAAGCAATTGTAAATGGCTTCATAACACATAAATTTCCTTAGAAATTTATAACAGAAAGACTAACTACAACAAAATAATCATATCGATAATATAGAGTTTTCCCATTGAAATAATAATCATAAATAACTTAAAAGTAATTTTCCAATGCAATTACAAAGAAGTAAGAAAGTTATAGTCGGTAAAGTCCGTTCATATTATACCCTACACAGCATTTTCGTGAAAGTTTTATGGACAACTAGACTGATAATATTTGTATAGTTGGTGGCATAAAGAGACAAATACGTGCAAAATTTTAAGATAATGAAGTAATATTCTTAATATTTACAGCCCAAAATGCTTATTCCGAGAGGACATTTGTATAGGGATTATATCAAAAAATGGGCCGACAATATTTTTATTCAGTGTACTATAAAGCGCCATAAAGTTATAGATATGTGCAAAAATGTTTAAAAATACAGTAATATTCGAGTTACTCATATCCCAAAATGTTAATTCCGGAAGTATATTTGTATTAGGGTTATCCCAAAAAATAAACCAGCGCCTGTGCCAAAAAACTAATCTCTGCCAAATTTTAGTCAAATTCCTTTAATATTTCTAGCTGTTGCCTGTTCACAAGTATACTGGACACCCAGCCAGATGGACGGACATGCCTCAATAAACTAAGGTAGTGGTTCTGAAACAGTCGGTATACTCGAAAATGGGCATCAACCATTACTTTTGGTAGTTACAAACATCTGCAGAAACGCATAATACCACTATCACGAATGTGCACACATCTAAATGTAATTGCGTGTTACAGATTTATATTCTTTATAACTTACAAAACGTGAATGTTTATGCTTACGTACGATATTTTAAATTTTCAAAATTTATTGTGCAACAAATAAGCATCAAATGTATAAACTTTAATTATCGACGACAGAGACTGTGATAGATAAAAGAAAAAAATAAATCAAACATTTTACTTCGTCTGGCAACAAACGACTCATGCTTACATGTTCTTTCAGAGATATATAATGCACATTGGTTCGTGAGAAGCTCTTTAAAACCCATGATTCTTCTATGAAATTTTGTACATAATCGTACAACCTTATTAAATGTTATATAGAAGTTAAGGGCAAAAGTTTTAAGATTGAAAATATTTTATTGCCTTAAGTTTTATATATGTTTTTGAACATCTATTATATAAAGAAGGGTTGTATGTATGTATATTTGTATTTTATAGCTGGCCACACCAGTGGATCAGTTGTTTTGAAATTTTTACAGGGAGTTACCTCAAGGCTGGAAGGAATAATAGGCTACGTTTTTTTGGAAATTATTGCTGCCACGGCCATACTACACCCATTTGTGTGGGAAGGTCAAGTTATGAACTGCCTAACAAAATTAACAATAGCCATACTGATCAAACGTGTAGAGCTTAATACATGAAATTTATAACACGGCATTCAGACTTTGTTACTTGTAACACGTTACTGTAATCGCTTTTCGCTTCTTGCTTTTTGCTTCTCGCTTATCGCTTTTCGCTTCTCGCTTCTCGCTTTTCGCTACTTGCTTTTCGCTTCTCGCTTTTCGATTTTTGCTTCTCGCTTCTCGCTTTTCGATTTTCGCTTCTCGCTTTTTGCTTCTTGCTTTTCGCTTCTCGCTTTTCGCTTCTCGCTTCTCGCTTTTCGCTTCTCGCTTTTCGCTTCTCGCTTTTCGCTTATCGCTTCTCGCTTAAAACTTCTCGCTTTACGCTTCTCGCTTTTCGCTTGTCATTTCTCACTTTTCGCTTCTCGTTTATCGCTTCTCGCTTTTCGCCTCTCGCTTTTCGCCTCTCGCTTATCGCTTCTCGCTTCTCGCTTTTCGCTTTTCGCTTCTCGCTTTTCGCTTCTCGCTTATCGCTTTTCGCTTTTCGCATATCGCTTTTCGCTTCTCGCTTTTCGCTTTTCGCTTATCTCTTTTCGCTTCTCGCTTTTCGCTTTTCGCTTCTCGCTTATCGCTTTTCGCTTCTGGCTTCTTGCTTTTCGCTTATCGCTTATCGCTTTTCGCCTCTCGCTTTTCGCTTCTCGCTTTTCGCTTCTTGCTTATTGCTTTTCGCCTCTCGCTTTTCGCTTATCGCTTATCGCTTATCGCTTCTCGCCTCTTGCTTTTCGCTTCTCGCTTTTCGCTTATCGCTAATCGCTTCTCGTTTATCGCTTTTCGCTTCTCGCTTTTCGCTTTTCGCTTTTCGCTTATCGCTTATCTCTTTTCGCTTCTCGCTTTTCGCTTCTTGCTTATTGCTTTTCGCCTCTCGCTTTTCGCTTATCGCTTTTCGCTTATCGCTTCTCGCCTTTTGCTTTTCGCTTCTCGCTTCTCGCTTATCGCTAATCACTTATCGCTTCTCGCTTTTCGCTTTTCGCCTCTCGCTTTTCGCTTTACGCTTCTTGCTTATTGCTTTTCGCCTCTCGCTTTTCGCTGCTCGCTTTTCGCTTTTCGCCTTCTCGCTTTTCACTTCTCGCTTCTCGCTGTTCGTTTTCGCTTTTCGCTTCTCGCTTTTCGCTTATCGCTTCTCGCTTTTCGCTTATCGCTTCTCGCTTATCGCTTCTTGCTTTTCGTTTATCGCTTTTCGCTTATCGCTTCTCGCTTTACACTTCTCGCTTTACGCTTCTCGCTTTTCGCCTGTCGCTTCTCACTTTTCGCTTCTCGTTTATCGCTTCTCGCTTTTCGCCTCTCCCTTTTCGCCTCTCGCTTTTCGCTTTTCGCTTATCGCTTCTCGCTTTTCGCTTATCGCTTTTCGCTTTTCGCCTCTCGCTTTTCGCTGCTCCCTTTTCGCCTTCTCGCTTTTCGCTTTTCGCTTATCGCTTCTCGCTTTGCGCTTATCGCTTCTCGCTTTTCGCTTCTCGCTTCTCGCTTTTTGCTTATCGCTTCTCGCTTTTCGCTTGTCGCTTCTCACTTTTCGCTTCTCGTTTATCGCTTTTCGCCTCTCGCTTTTCGCCTCTCGCTTATCGCTTTTCGCTTATCGCTTCTCGCTTCTCGCTTTTCGCTTCTCGCTTATCGCTTTTCGCCTCTCGCTTTTCGCTGCTCGCTTTTCGCCTTCTCGCTTTTCGCTTTTCGCTTTTTGCTTCTCGCTTTTCGCTTATCGCTTTTCGCTTCTCGCTTTTCGCTCATCGCTTCTCGCTTTTCGCTCAATGCTTCTCGTTTCTCGCTTTTCGCTTCTCGATTCTCGCTTTTCGCTTATCGCTTCTCGCTTTTCGCTTTTCGCTTATCGCTTTTATCTTCTCGCTTTACGCTTCTCGCTTTACGCTTCTTGCTTATTGCTTTTCGTCTCTCGCTTTTCGCTTATCGCTTTTCGCTTATCGCTTTTCGCTTATCGCTTCTCGCTTTTTGCTTCTCGCTTTTCGCTTTTCGCTTTTCGCTTCTCGCTTTTCGCTTCTGGCTTTTCGCTTCTCGCTTTTCGCTTTTCGCTTCTCGCTTTTCGCTTCTCGCTTCTCGCTTTTCGCTTATCGCTTCTCGCTTATCGCTTCTCGCTTTTCGCTTATCGCTTATCTCTTTTCGCTTCTCGCTTTTCGCTTCTTGCTTATTGCTTTTCGCCTCTCGTTTTTCGCTGCTCGCTTTTCGCTTTTCGCTTTAAGCTTCTCGCTTTTCGCCTTCTCGCTTTTCGCTTTCACTTCTCGCTTTTCGCTTATCGCTGTTCGCTTTTCGCTTTTCGCGTTTCGCTTCTCGCTTTACGCTTCTTGCTTATTGCTTTCCGCCTCTCGCTTTTCGCTGCTCGCTTTTCGCTTTAAGCTTCTCGCTTTTCGCCTTCTCGCTTTTCGCTTTCACTTCTCGCTTTTCGCTTATCGCTGTTCGCTTTTCGCTTTTCGCGTTTCGCTTCTCGCTTTTCGCTTATCGCTTCTCGCTTTTCGCTTTTCGCTTATCGCTTTTCGTTTATCGCTTTTCGCTTTTCGCTTTTCGCTTATCGCTTCTCGCTTTTCGTTTATCGCTTTTCGCTTATCGCTTTTCGCTTCTCGCTTTACACTTCTCGCTTTACGCTTCTCGCTTTTCGCTTCTCACTTTTCGCTTCTCGTTTATCGCTTTTCGCCTCTCGCTTTTCGCCTCTCGCTTATCGCTTTTCGCTTTTCGCTTTTCACTTTTCACTTCTCGCTTCTCGCTTTTCGCTTATCTCTTTTCGCTTTTCGCTTTTCGCTTTTCGCTTTTCGCCTCTCGCTTTTCGCTGCTCCCTTTTCGCCTTCTCGCTTTTCGCTTTTCGCTTATCGCTTCTCGCTTTTCGCTTATCGCTTTTCGCTTATCGCTTTTCGCTTATCGCTTTTCGCTTCTCGATTGTCGCTTCTCGCTTTTCGCTTATCGCTTCTCGCTTTTCGCTTATCGCTTCTCGCTTTTCGCATGTCGCTTCTCACTTTTCGCTTCTCGTTTATCGCTTCTCGCTTTTCGCCTCTCGCTTTTCGCCTCTCGCTTATCGCTTTTCGCTTATCGCTTATCGCTTTTCGCTTTTCGCTTCTCGCTTATTGCTTCTCGCTTCTCGCTTTTCGCTTCTCGATTTTCGCTTATCGCTTCTCGCTTTTCGCTTATCGCTTCTCGCTTTTCGCTTATCGATTCTCGCTTTTCGCTTCTCGCTTTTTGCTTCTCGCTTTTCGCCTCTCACTTATCGCTTACCGCTTTTCCCTTATCGCTTTTCGCTCAATGCTTCTCGCTTTTCGCTTCTCGATTCTCGCTTTTCGCCTCTTGCTTATATCTTTTCGCTTATTGCTTATCGCTTATCGCTTCTCGCTTTTCGCTTCTCGCTTTTCGCCTCTCGCTTATCGCTTTTCGCTTATCGCTTTTCGCTTATCGCTTTTCGCTTCTCGCTTCTCGCTTTTCGCCTCTCACTTATCGCTTATCGCTTTTCGCTTATCGCTTTTCGCTCAATGCTTCTCGCTTTTCGCTTCTCGATTCTCGCTTTTCGCTTATCGCTTTTCGCCTCTCGCTTTTCGCTTATCGCTTATCGCTTTTCGCTTATCGCTTTTCGCTTCTCGCTTTTCGCTTCTCGCTTTTCGCCTCTCACTTACCGCTTTTCGCTTTTCGCTTATCGCTTCTCGCTTTTCGCTTATCGCTTTTCGCATATCGCTTCTCGCTTTTCGCTTCTCGCTTTTCGCTTCTCGCTTTTCGCTTCTCGCTTTTCGCTTCTCGCTTTTCGCTTCTCGCTTCTCGCTTTTCGCCTCTCACTTATCGCTTTTCGCTTTTCGCCTTTCGCTTATCGCTTTTCGCTTATGGCTTATCGCTTTTCGCTTATCGCTTCTCGCTTTTCGCTTCTCGCTTTTCGCTTCTCGCTTTTCGCCTCTCACTTATCGCTTTTCGCTTATCGCTTTTCGCTTATCGCTTTTCGCTCAATGCTTCTCGCTTTTCGCTTTTTGCTTCTCGCTTATCGCTTTTCGCTTATCGCTTTTTGCTTCTCGCTTTTCGCTTATCGCTTTTCGCTTCTCGCTTTTCGCTTATCGCTTTTCGCTTCTCGCTTTTCGCTTCTCGCTTTTCGCTTATCGCTTTTCGCATCTCGCTTTTCGCTTCTCGCTTTTCGCTTTCTGCTAATCGCTTTTCGCTTATCGCTTCTCGCTTCTCGCTTTTCGCTTCTCGCTTTTTGCTTCTCGCTTTTCGCTTTTCGCCTCTTACTTATCGCTTATCGCTTATCGCTTTTCGCTTTTCGCTTTTCGCTTCTCGATTCTCGCTTTTCGCTCTCACTTATCGCTTTTCGCTTTTCGCCTCTCGCTTATCGCTTATCGCTTATCACTTTTCGCTTATCGCTTCTCGCTTCTCGCTTCTCGCTTCTCGCTTTTCGCTTATCGCTTCTCGCTTTTCGCTTATCGCTTCTCGCTTCTCGCTTTTCGCCTCTCACTTATCGCTTTTCGCCTCTCGCTTATCGCTTTTCGCTTATCGCTTATCGCTTTTCGCTTATCGCTTCTCGCTTTTCGCTTCTCGCTTTTCGCTTCTCGCTTTTCGCCTCTCACTTATCGCTTTTCGCTTCTCACTTATCGCTTTTCGCTTATCGCTTTTCGCTTAACGCTTATCGCTTATCGCTTTTCGCTTCTCGCTTTTTGCTTCTCGTTTCTCGCTTATCGCTTATCGTTTTTCGCTTCTCGCTTTTTGCTTTTCGTTTCTCGCTTATCGCTTTTCGCTTTTCGCTTCTCGCTTATCGCTTTTCGCTTTTTGCTTTTCGCTTCTCGCTTTTCGCTTCTCGCTTCTCGCTTTTCGCTTCTCGCTTTTCGCTTCTCGCTTTTCGCTTCTCGCTTTTCGCTTCTCGCTTTTCGCTTTTCGCTTCTCGCTTATCGCTTTTCGCTTTTCGCTTTTCGCTTCTCGCTTTTCGCTTCTCGCTTTCCGCTTATCGCTTTTCGCTTTTCGCTTATCGCTTCTCGCTTTTTGCTTCCCGCTTTTTGCTTCTCGTTTCTCGCTTATCGCTTTTCGCTTGTCGCTTCTCACTTTTCGCTTCTTGTTTATCGCTTCTCGCTTTTCGCCTCTCGCTTTTCGCCTCTCGCTTATCGCTTCCCGCTTCTCGCTTTTCGCTTCTCGCTTTTCGCTTCTCGCTTTTCGCATATCGCTTTTCGCTTTTCGCTTATCTCTTTTCGCTTCTCGCTTATCGATTTTTGCTTCTCGCTTCTTGCTTTTCGCTTATCGCTTATCGCTTTTCGCCTCTCGCTTTTCGCTTCTCGCTTTTCGCTACTTGCTTATTGCTTTTCGCCTCTCGCTGTTCGCTTATCGCTTTTCGCTTCTCGCCTCTTGCTTTTCGCTTCTCGCTTTTCGCTTCTCGCTTTTCGCTTCTCGCTTTTCGCTTCTCGCTTTTCGCTTATCGCTAATCGCTTATCGCTCCTTGCTTTTCGCATTTCGCTTCTCGCTTTTCGCTTCTCGCTTTTCGCTTCTCGCTTTTCGCTTATCGCTTCTCGCTTTTCGCCTCTCACTTATCGTTTTTTGCTTATCGCTTATCTCTTTTCGACTCTCGCTTTTCGCTTCTTGCTTATTGCTTTTCGCCTCTCGCTTTTCGCTTATCGCTTCTCGCCTTTTGCTTTTCGCTTCTCGCTTTTCGCTTCTCGCTTATCGCTAATCACTTATCGCTTCTCTCTTATCGCTTTTCGCTTCTCGCTTCTCGCCTCTCGCTTTTCGCTTCTCGCTTTACGCTTCTTGCTTATTGCTTTTCGCCTCTCGCTTTTCGCTGCTCGCTTTTCGCTTCACGCTTTACGCTTCTCGCTTTTCGCCTTCTCGCTTTTTGCTTTTCACTTCTCGCTTCTTGCTTTTCGCTTATCGCTGTTCGCTTTTCGCTTATCGCTTCTCGCTTTTCGCTTCTCGATTTTCGCTTATCGCTTCTCGCTTTTCGCTTTCCGCTTCTCGCTTTTCGCTTTTCGCTTATCGCTTATCGCTTTTCGCTTCTCGCTTTTCGCCTCTCGCTTTTCGCTTCTCGCTTTACGCTTCTTGCTTATTGCTTTTCGCCTCTCGCTTTTCGCTGCTCGCTTCTCGCTTCTCGCTTTTCGCTTATCGCTGTTCGCTTTTCGCTTATCGCTTCTCGCTTTTTGCTTCTCGCTTTTCGCTTATCGCTTCTCGCTTTTCGCTTTTCGCTTATCGCTTCTGGCTTTTCGTTTATCGCTTTTCGCTTATCGCTTCTCGCTTTTCGCTTATCGCTTTTCACTTTTCACTTCTCGCTTATCGCTTTTCGCTTTTCGCCTCTCGCTTTTCGCTGCTCCCTTTTCGCCTTCTCGCTTTTCGCTTTTCGCTTTTCGCTTATAGCTTCTCGCTTTTCGCTTATCGCTTCTCGCTTTTCGCTTATCGCTTCTCGCCTTTCGCTTATCGCTTCTCGCTTTTCGCTTGTCGCTTCTCACTTTTCGCTTCTCGTTTATCGCTTCTCGCTTTTCGCCTCTCGCTTTTCGCCTCTTGCTTATCGCTTTTCGCTTATCGCTTTTCGCTTCTCGCTTATCGCTTCTCGCTTCTCGCTTTTCGCTTTTCGCTTCTGGCTTCTCGCTTATCGCTTTTCGCTTATCGCTTTTCGCCTCTCGCTTATCGCTTATCGCTTCTCGCTTTTCGCTTCTCGCTTTTCGCCTCTCACTTATCGCTTATCGCTTTTCGCTTTTCGCCCCTCGCTTATCGCTTTTCGCTTATCGCTTATCGCTTTTCGCTTATCGCTTATCGCTTTTCGCTTATCGTTTCAAGCTTTTCGCTTATCGCTTCTCGCTTTACGCTTATCGCTTCTCGCTTTTCGCTTTTCGCCTCTCACTTATCGCTTTTCGTTTTTCGCTTATCGCTTTTCGCTCAATGCTTCTCGCTTTTCGCTTCTCGCTTTTCGCTTCTCGCTTTTCGCTTCTCGCTTCTCGCTTTTCGCTTATCGCTTTTCGCCTCTCGCTTATCGCTTATCGCTTTTCGCTTATCGCTTCTCGCTTTTCGTTTCTCGCTTTTCGCTTCTCGCTTTTCGCCTCTCACTTATCGCTTTTCGCTTTTCGCCTCTCGCTTATCGCTTTTCGCTTTTCGCTTCTCGCTTATCGCTTTTCGCTTATCGCTTTTCGCTTATCGCTTATCGCTTCTCGCTTTTCGCTTATCGTTTCTCGCTTTTCGCTTTTCGCTTCTCGCTTTCCGCTTATCGCTTTTCGCTTTTCGCTTATCGCTTCTCGCTTTTCGCTTCTCGCTTTTTGCTTCTCGTTTCTCGCTTATCGCTTTTCGCTTGTCGCTTCTCACTTTTCGCTTCTTGTTTATCGCTTCTCGCTTTTCGCCTCTCGCTTTTGCCTCTCGCTTATCGCTTCTCGCTTCTCGCTTTTCGCTTCTCGCTTTTCGCTTTTCGCTTCTCGCTTATCGCTTTTCGCTTCTCGCTTTTCGCATATCGCTTTTCGCTTTTCGCTTATCTCTTTTCGCTTCTCGCTTATCGATTTTCGCTTCTCGCTCCTTGCTTTTCGCTTATCGCTTATCGCTTTTCGCCTCTCGCTTTTCGCTTCTCGCTTTTCGCTACTTGCTTATTGCTTTTCGCCTCTCGCTGTTCGCTTATCGCTTTTCGCTTCTCGCCTCTTGCTTTTCGCTTCTCGCTTTTCGCTTCTCGCTTTTCGCTTCTCGCTTTTCGCTTATCGCTAATCGCTTATCGCTCCTTGCTTTTCGCATTTCGCTTCTCGCTTTTCGCTTCTCGCTTTTCGCCTTCTCGCTTTTTGCTTTTCACTTCTCGCTTCTTGCTTTTCGCTTATCGCTGTTCGCTTTTCGCTTTTGCTTTTCGCTTCTCGCTTTTCGCTTCTCGCTTCTCGCTTTTCGCTTCTCGCTTTTCGCTTATCGCTTCTCGCTTTTCGCTTATCGCTTTTCGCTTCTCGCTTCTCGCTTTTCGCTTATCGCTTTTCGCCTCTCGCTTATCGCTTTTCGCTTTTCGCTTCTCGCTTATCGCTTTTCGCTTATCGCTTATCGCTTTTCGCTTATCGCTTATCGCTTTTCGCTTATCGTTTCTCGCTTTTCGCTTATCGCTTTTTGCTTCTCGCTTCTCGCTTATCGCTTTTCGCTTCTCGCTTTTCGCTTATCGCTTTATGCCTCTCGCTTATCGCTTATCGCTTATCGCTTATCGCTTATCGCTTCTCGCTTTTCGCTTCACGCTTTACGCTTCTCGCTTTTCGCCTTCTCGCTTTTTGCTTTTCACTTCTCGCTTCTTGCTTTTCGCTTATCGCTGTTCGCTTTTTGCTTTTCGCTTTTCGCTTCTCGCTTTTCGCTTCTCGCTTTTCGCTTATCGCTTTTCGCTACTCGCTTTTCGCTTCTCGCTTATCGCTTTTCGCTTATCGCTTTTCGCTTCTCGCTTTTCGCTTCTCGCTTCTCGCTTTTCGCTTATCGCTTCTCGCTTTTCGCTTCTCGCTTTTCGCCTCTCGCTTTTCGCTTCTCGCTTTACGCTTCTTGCTTATTGTTTTTCGCCTCTCGCTTTTCGCTGCTCGCTTCTCGCTTTTCGCTTATCGCTGTTCGCTTTTCGCTTTTCGCTTATCGCTTCTCGCTTTTTGCTTCTCGCTTTTCGCTTATCGCTTCTCGCTTTTCGCTTTTCGCTTATCGCTTCTGGCTTTTCGTTTATCGCTTTTCGCTTATCGCTTCTCGCTTTTCGCTTATGGCTTTTCACTTTTCACTTCTCGCTTTTCGCTTATCGCTTTTCGCTTTTCGCCTCTCGCTTTTCGCTGCTCCCTTTTCGCCTTCTCGCTTTTCGCTTTTCGCTTATAGCTTTTCGCTTATCGCTTTTCACTTCTCGCTTTTCGCTTATCGCTTCTCGCCTTTCGCTTATCGCTTCTCGCTTTTCGCCTCTCGCTTATTGCCTCTTGCTTATCGCTTTTCGCTTATCGCTTTTTGCTTCTCGCTTATCGCTTCTCGCTTCTCGCTTTTCGCTTCTCGCTTTTCGCTTCTCGCTTCTCGCTTATCGCTTTTCGCTTCTCGCTTTTCGCTTATCGCTTTTCGCCTCTCGCTTATCGCTTATCGCTTCTCGCTTTTCGCTTCTCGCTTTTCGCTTCTCGCTTTTCGCCTCTCACTTATCGCTTATCGCTTTTCGCTTTTCGCCTCTCGCTTATCGCTTTTCGCTTTTCGCTTATCGCTTATCGCTTTTCGCTTATCGTTTCAAGCTTTTCGCTTATCTCTTTACGCTTATCGCTTCTCGCTTTTCGCTTCTCGCTTTTCGCTTTTCGCCTCTCACTTATCGCTTTTCGTTTTTCGCTTATCGCTTTTCGCTCAATGCTTCTCGCTTTTCGCTTCTCGCTTCTCGCTTTTCGCTTATCGCTTTTCGCCTCTCGCTTATCGCTTATCGCTTTTCGCTTATCGCTTCTCGCTTTTCGCTTCTCGCTTCTCGCTTTTCGCTTCTCGCTTTTCGCCTCTCACTTATCGCTTATCGCTTTTCGCTTCTCGCTTCTCACTTTTCGCTTCTCGCTTCTCACTTTTCGCCTCTCACTTATCACTTATCGCTTTTCGCCTCTCGCTTATCGCTTTTCGCCTCTCGCTTATCGCTTATCGCTTTTCGCTTATCGCTTCTCGCTTCTCGCCTCTCGCCTCTCGCTTTTCGCTTCTCGCTTTTCGCCTCTCACTTATCACTTATCGCTTTTCGCTTTTCGCCTCTCGCTTATCGCTTTTCGCTAATCGGTTATCGCTTTTCGCTTATCGCTTATCGCTTCTCGCTTTTCGCTTATCGTTTCTCACTTTTCGCTTATCGCTTTTCGCTTTACGCTTGTCGCTTTTCGCTTTTCGCTTCTCGCTTTTCGCTTTCGCCTCTCACTTATCGCTTTTCGTTTTTCGCTTATCGCTTTTCGCTCAATGCTTCTCGCTTTTCGCTTCTCGCTTCTCGCCTCTCGCTTATCGCTTATCGCTTTTCGCTTTTCGCCTCTCGCTTATCGCTTTTCGCTTTTCGCCTCTCGCTTATCGCTTTTCGCTTATCGCTTATCGCTTATCGCTTTTCGCTTATCGCTTATCGCTTCTCGCTTTTCGCTTATCGTTTCTCGCTTTTCGCTTATCGCTTTTCGCTTTTCGCCTCTCGCTTATTGCTTATCGCTTTTCGCTTATCGCTTCTCGCTTTTCGCTTCTCGCTTCTCGCTTTTCGCTTCTCGCTTTTCGCTTATCGCTTTTCGCTTCTCGCTTATCGCTTTTCGCTTATCGCTTTTCGCTTCTCGCTTTTCGCTTATCGCTTCTCGCTTTTCGCTTCTCGCTTTTCGCTTTTCGCTTCTCGCTTATCGCTTTTCGCTTCTTGCTTTTTGCTTCTTGCTTTTCGCTTATCGCTTCTCGCTTGTCGCTTCTCACTTTTCGCTACTCGTTTATCGCTTCTCGCTTTTCGCTTCTCGCTAATCGCTTCTCGCTTCTCGCTTATCGCTTCTCGCTTTTCGCTTATCGCTTCTCGCTTTTCGCTTATCGCTTCTCGCTTTTCGCTTCTCGCTTATTGGTTATCGCTTCTCGCTTTTCGCTTCTCGCTTTTCACTTCTCGCTTCTCACTTTTCGCTTCTAGCTTCTCGCTTTTCGGTTCTCGCTTTTCGCTCTTCGCTTCTCGCTTATCGCTTTTCGTTTTTCGCTTCTCGCCCTTCGCTTTTCGCTTATGGCTTCTCGGTTATCGCTTCTCGCTATTCATTTTTCGCTTCTCGCTTTTCGCTTCTCGGTTTTTGCTTCTCGTTTTTCGCTTCCCTCTTTTCGCTTTTCGCTTTTTGCTTTTCGCTTTTTGCTTTTTGCATTTTGCTTCTCGCTTCTCGATTTTCACTTTTCGCTTCTAGCTTCTCGCTTTCGCTTTTCGCTTCTAGCTTTCGCTTTTCGCTTCTCGCTTCTGGGTGTCCTTTGTTTTTGTGAAGGTGCAGTTGTAGTAAGGATGATAAAACGTAATTATTGCTTAAATTGTTCATTCCAAAAAAGCAGCGATGATTATAGATTCTGTAGTGATTTGGGGAATAAAGAAACTATTGAGCACATTCAGTGTCGCTGCACTGTAGAAAAAACAATTAAGGATCTTATTTGTTTCAAGACCTGGAGAAATAACTAAGGTTGATAAGACAGCGTTTCTGACATTTGCAAAAAAGTGTGGAGCATCTTTTATTTTATTACATCGATTTAGTTAAACTGGTTATCGTTTTTTCTTGTCTGGTAACACGAAAAATCCAAAGAGTCTATGTGGAGACTTCGGAACCAGCCAGTTCAACTTAACCTCAAATAAACTTGTACTAAAACAACATCATCCGTATAAGCAATGTTAGAATGTTGACAACTGGAAGGGTACGAAGAACTTTCTATTCGTTGCTCTTTTGATTTTATGAGTCATTCTAGAATTTTAAAATTAAAAGGTAAAGGTCTAAGAGACAGAAGTTTCATGGACCCGTTTACTGACCTTGGTAACAAGCGGGTTTTTTAATTTTTCCACTTTATTGGGCCGAATAATGTGTCTCTTTGCACCTTGTAGCAAGTATGGCAATATGCCATTAGGTCCTGGCGGCTTGTATGAGAGAAAATTATTAATAACCCGTTAAAGTCTGTTCCGCCTTTTAATGTTTTTATATTTGGTAGGCAAATGTAAATTTTAACTAACGCTAGAGATGCTGCCTGTAATTAATATTCCAAAAATGAGTAACACGGAGAAATGCGGAAAAAATATTTGTTTTTAATAAGATAACAGCAAGAAAAAAAGTTTTTTAACTAGCTGTGACCATATATATTTGTTAAAAGTGAATACTGTTTTTATTAGCATTTAATTTTTGTAAAAAGTTTTCGGTTGGTATTGTTTTTAATAATAATTTTTATATTTTTGTTCAATTTTGTTAGACCCTTGCAGATGATCTCCAAGGCAGATCGAAATATTGGAATGTAAATAAAGTAAATTTTTTCCCCTTTAAAACATCTTCAAAAAATCTAGGCTTTATTTTTTAAACGAAAAATTGAGGACCTAAAGCAAAATTTACTATACCACACTTTTCAACTAAATTTTTTTTTTAGTAAATAAAAATCATTCTTAATTAGTATTATAGAAATATGTTGTTTTGTTTGTTAAACTAAAATCTGAAGCCATTTTCGATAAAGTTTGTGCAGGTTTAAAAATTAATACGAAGTATAAAACTGCATACATAAGTATTTATAAACAAATAATAAATAGTCTACATACTCACAGAAGTAATTGAGGATGCCATTTTGTTTTTGTTAACAATGAAATCTTACCCAAGTATCTTATGACTATTCTTAAGTCACCAGATGATAAATAATTGCAATTTTTCCTTTTTGCTTTTATTTTATTTCAGACACAATCCAATTCATTTATTCTTAAGATTTCTACTTATGTTTTTAGTTTCACATAATTGCAATTATAATCAATTATATTTTCAATAGAGCAGTGTCTTTATATTCTAGAATAACAGAAATGATTATATAACTGAAATCATAAATTGTTTAATTGTACTTAAGTTCAAATAATAAAAAAAATATTTTTTTTGAATGAAGTGTTAAATTATGGGCCATTTGTTGAAACATTTACACCGTCTTTAAGTGTTTAAATATTTTTACACACTTTTTTCTTAAGTTTAATTTATAAGTTTTAAAACTTTATCCTTGATAATATTCACCGCTTCTTCCATGCGATATGTTTGTGTGTGTAGATGTGTGTATGTCTTTTGTTTTTAAAAAGTTTTCCATTTTTCAATTCTGATATTGTATTATTATAATTGCTTTACAAATTGTTCTTTGTAAAAGTATTCTGCATCTTCTGTTAAAATTATTAAATGGTGTTACAAAAACTTTTCCGACAACATATTGCATTTAGGCTTACCACTTTAGTAATTGGCTTTTTTTTGTTATTATTGTTGCTTTAGATTTTGAGATTGCAGAAAGTCTTGGCTGAATTTCTTATCAAACGATAAAGTTTTAAATGTTTAAATGCATATCTTGTTGTATGTGTGTATGCATGAGCAGAAATATATAAATTTCCATATCTACTAGATATTGGCATAATACTTAAAACCGTCTACAATCAATATAAATTGAGATTCAAAAAACTCTTTTTACTAAAACGAGCGTTTCCAACGTAGAAATTTCTAACCGTGTTACATAACAAAAATTTTCCGCCTTTTCTTATCCTGATTGGTTTTTCTGGCTACACTCTTGTAGAAAGTATAGAAAAAATTAGTTTTGTAAACGAACATGTTTTATGCAGTTGTTATGCATAAATTTGCTCAAATTATTATTTACTTATATATATGACCATTTCCCATCTGGGTGGCAACATACAGATTTTTGGTCAAGCGAATTTCTCAACTTAATGAGCAAAGGATAAATGTAGCCCAGTTAGAATACCCTTTTCCTAAGTAAAGCAAATTTAAATTCCTATTAAAAAGTTTAAAGCAAGTACAGGGTGTCTGGTAGCAAATTTATATTTTTAAATACGATTATTTCAAAAAGTAATAAATGATGCGGAGGAAGTATGGCGCCGTTAAAATGATCGACTGTGCGGATTTTTCAGTCACGATGTCTCAGTGGTCGAGTGAGCATCGCGCGTTTGATTTCTTATTTAATTTCTCGTCAAAAATTTTATCCAAAGTTCGGTATTCGGCAAATACGTGATAGACCGAGTGTAAATTCAATTCGCTTGTGGGTGCTGAAATTCTGCGTAACTGCTTTAGCTATGAATGTCCCAAGGCCAAAGGCCAGTCGATTTTTAAGGACTCCCGAAAACAATTAACTGATTTAAGGCAGCCTACGTGAAAATCTGCGACTTTCGATACGAAAAAGAGCAGCCTCACTGGGACTTCCAAAAGCGATAATACAAGGAATTTTAAAAAAGGAGCTGAAGTGCTATCCTTGTGGAATTCAAATCGTTCAAGAACTGAAAGAAAATGACATTGATTTACGCAAACATTTTAGTGAAGCGATGTTGAACGGTTTTTGTATTGTAAATCCCATTTTTTTGGCGCGATGAGGCTCATTTTGAATTAAACGGCCACGCCACCAAGCTCAACAGCAGTTACTGGTATCCTCAAACCTACATCCCTGGATAAAAACATCAAAATCTTTTGCATTGCCCAAGGGTAAAATGAGATAATTGAACCGTTTTTTTTCGAAAACTCTCAAGGCCAGGCGACGAATGTCAACGATGAAAATCACGGAATGCTCTTGCCAAACCTGCGAAATTATCAATCTTGTTCTTTAAATAAGTGGTTAAAACAAGGTGGGGCGACTGCACACACAGCCAGAGCTTTAATGAATTTGCTTCGGGAAAATTTCCCCTAAAAAATTGATCAATCGCCCGATCTAGCAACCACGGAGTTTTTAATGACTGTTAAAGCTCATAATTTTGCATATCGTGAATACCCCTATCAGGGTATACTCATAATTTTGCTCATCATGAATACCCCTAATATTAAGTATATCAAATTTCATTTAATTATAATTGGTCAATTTCAAGTTATTTTTGGTTTATTTTCTTCAATTGTAATTGGTTAATATTAAGTTATTTTTGGTTTAATAGATCAAATTACATTTTTGTTATATTGTCAAGTCAGCATAATGTGTATTTAAATTTAGTATAAATAATTGAATAAAAATAAAAATTAGTTAGTAACTAGCAGAAAGTTGGTTTTTTAATTATTTTAATCATTTTGTCTTCAAGTTCCAAGTGCTTGAAGATTTACAGGAAAAATAAAATATAGTACAGTCCAAATTCAAGTGTTTGGGTTGATATTTACTATAAATATTTGTACATTTTTGGTGACCCCGACGTGATCTTCTGAGATGGATAAGCCAAATCAACTGCTAGATTGACTGCTGAATACAGGTGAAGCCATTCAGGCGCTCATTCGTAACTTCAAAAAGGATTCAGCCATTCGAAAAACAGCAGCAACTTACTTCGACGAACGTGCCCGACGCCTCACTGAACTTTGGGATCAGTTCGAGGATCAAGATACTAGGCTACGATCGCTGGATGTTGCCTCAGACTTGGCCACAAGTCACGAGTACTTTACTGGAGACTATTACTCGAAAATTAATGAATTGTCTAAAACATACTTAGAAATATTTGAAAATGAAGCTAGGCGTCTTAAGCCCGCAGCTGAAGATCAACAAAAGACTCTAAGTACGAATCATGCCGTTGTTATGCAGAAGCATGATAATGGGGCTCATGGAGTTACTACCCCAATTCATACCAATCATCAAGGACTCATCCGCAGGGCAGCAGCCAGGATGACAGCCTTAAGAAGAATGCTAAGTGGCTCCACGAACAACGATGATAGTTATCCCCGTGCATATTATAGCGTAAAGCTGGACACTATCAATAAGCTCTGGAACCAAATCCAAGATCTATATGATGAGATTCTTGAAAACATTGAAGATCCATCTGCCTTTGATTTCAATACGGAAGACTTCTACATCCTTAACGATTTGGTTCAGGAAAAGGTAACCAACTGGTCTATTATGGCTGATAAGATCCACGACGTTGATGCAGCACAAGCAACTGTCGATATCCCATGTGCATCAACCCGAAGCTCATTACAGCTGCCCAAGATCACTATACCGCAGTTCGATGGTGACTACCTAAAATGGCGCCAGTTTTATGAGTTGTTTTCTGAAATGGTAGATAAGCAACCGATACCTGCAATCCAAAAAATGTGGTACCTGAAGAGCAATGTATCTGGGGAAGCAGCGCACCTAATAAGCCATTTTTCCCTATCAGACGCTAACTACGTCACTGCGTGGAAAACACTACAAGATCGGTACAACAACAAACGAATTCTGGTAGCAAACTTGGTTGATAAAATAATGAATCAATCAGCAGGTACATCAAATGTAACGGCCATTAAGGGTCTTCATGACACTACTAAAGAATGCTTGTTAGCACTAAACAACCTTGGTATTGAGACAACTTCATGGGATGCAATATTGCTGCAGATTTTAATAAAAAAGCTGGATAAAGCCACACACATCAGGTTCGTTCAATCACTGAAGGAACCCAGAGAAGTACCTACAATAGTCGATTTGCTATCATTTTTGGAAATCCAGTTTCAGTCAATGGAAGCTATCGGTCAAAAGGAGAAGACCACAAACAAGGCTACTTCATCGATTGCATCATCAAGCATAACAAACAGTTCCTGCAACTTCTGCCACAATGGAGTCCACAATATCTATAAGTGCAACCAGTTTTTGCACCAGCCAGTATCAAGCCGGCTTCAATGGGTTCAGAAACAAGGACTCTGTGTAAACTGCTTCAAAACAGGTCATACATCAAAAACTTGCAGTTCAAGCAGCTGCAAGAAGTGTATGAAAAAGCACAACACGTTGCTGCATTTGCAACAAATACCTCAACAATCCTCCTCCAACTCAAATTTAGCCTCAAGAACCACATCCCCTCAATCAGGTGCTCAACCAGTCACGTCGTCAGAAAACACTGTCGTAACAACTTCAGCAGCTACAAATGCTGCAGGGAGGTGCCAGGGGTATGTTTTATTAGCAACAGCAAAGGTGATTATCTCTGCTCCTAACGGTATTTCAAGCCAGTTCAGGGCAGTACTTGATTCTGGATCACAAGTTAATCTCGTATCAAGACGTGTAACACAAAAATTGTTTATGTCTCCAACAGAGACCTCGCTCTGTATCGATGGTGTTGGTGAGACTCAGAAAAGGTCAAATTATCGTGTAAAGGTCGAGATGAAGTCAAGGGATCTCAACTTCTCTGCAAATCTAGATGCGTATGTGCTACCAAGTATCATACCACCACAACCAAGTCGACATATTGACATTTCAACCTGGAACATTCCAAGCAATATTCCATTGGCAGATCCCCAATTCAATGTTCCTGAAAAAATAGATATTCTGCTTGGAGCAGAATTTTACTATAAACTCACCCAGAGTGGAACAATTCGCCTTAATGACGACTTACCAGTGATACAGAACACTGCTCTCGGCTGGATTGTAGGTGGTTCAGTCACGGGGTATGCGTCACAAAATTCTCAATGCGCATTTACTTGTGCGATATTTGATACCCCCACATCGTTAGAAGAAACCATAGAACAGCTCTGGAAATTAGACGAGCTTAAGACCATCGAACGACCACTGTCACCCTCCGACAAGTTATGTGAAATGGACTTTAATCAGCATGTGCATACTAACCAAGAAGGTCGATTTATAGTCAGACTTCCCTTTCGAGAAAACCCAGAGGCCTTGGGAGAATCGCATGCCATGGCTTTTAACAGGTTCACGAGCTTAGAGCGCAAACTCTTGAAAGATGAAGCTATCCGGACACAATATGTAGAATTCATGAGACAGTATAAACAATTAGGCCACATGCAAAGAGTCGATATCGATACCTTGTGTGGTCCAAAATATTTTATTCCTCACCACAGCGTACTGAAACCAGATAGCTCTACGACAAAACTTCGAGTGGTCTTTGATGCGTCAGCTAAAACTTCTTCAGGCTATTCATTGAACGATCTACTGTACACTGGTCCTACTGTGCAAAGTGAGTTATTTTCAATTCTCCTCCGATTTCGATTGCCAAAATTCGTATTTACAACGGATATCGAAAAGATGTATCGACAAATTCTACTTGATCCAAGCAATCATCAATTTCAAGTAATTATCTGGAGAGAGCATCCAAATGCACCCATTGATTATTACAAATTAACCACAGTTACGTATGGAACACGTGCGGCGCCTTACCTGGCCACGAGATGTCTACAAAAAATAGCTGATGAAAACTCTGTAAATTTCCCATATGGCTCTCAGATGCTAAAAGACAATTTTTATGTGGACGATGGTCTTGGAGGCTCAGACAACCTCAATGTAGCAATCGAAATGCAACGAGAACTCATCACCATTTTAAAAAAGCATGGCTTCAGTTTGAAAAAATGGTGCGCAAACCATTCACAATTACTGAAAAACATCCCTATTGGTGACCAAGAAGTTAATCTGGATTTCAATGGCAGCAATACAAACACTATCAAAACTCTTGGGTTATTTTGGTTGCCCAAAGCCGATCAATTCTGCGCCAAGGTGAAACTCAATCAACTTGAAATAATTTCGAAGCGTACCGCAACTTCTGATATAGCAAAATTATTTGATCCTCTTGGGCTTCTTTCTCCTGTGGTGGTTAAAGCAAAGATTTTCATTCAACAATTGTGGCAACAAAGCCTAGGTTGGGATGAACCTTTACCTGATAATCTTTGCGCGACTTGGAAGGCGTTTCGAAATGATTTAAGTAGCTTAAACGGCTTTAAGATATCACGCCATCTATTCAATGGGGAGGTTCCAGTGAAATTGCAGTTGCATGTGTTTGCAGACGCATCTGAAAAGGCATTTGGTGCAGTTTCATATGTTCGAGCAATTCTTAAGGATAGACGCGTGATAGTACGACTGCTGTGTGCAAAATCACGAGTGGCTCCGTTGAAACAGCAGACACTACCTAGATTAGAACTATGTGCAGCAGTCATAGCGGCCCAACTTGCAGATAGAATAAAAGGCGACCTCAAGTTACAGAATACACCAATACATCTATGGACTGACTCCGAGATTGTGCTGTCCTGGATAAACGCACAATCCACCTCCTTTAACACCTTTGTGGCTAATAGGATATCAACAATTCAGTCATTAACGCTACCTGATCAATGGCGACATGTGAGATCAAAGGATAACCCAGCTGACGTATTGTCTAGAGGACTTCAAGCAGCGGAATTGCCAACATGTAATTTATGGCTTTACGGACCTCTTTTCCTTCACGGAAGGGACGAGTCATGGCCCTCAAAATTTTTGCCATCTCTAGCAACACATAATGACAATGAAAGAAAGAAAGTGACTCCGGTCGCAGCAATTGAGGTATTAACTTCTAACGATCTGGTATACGGAATCAATCACAAGAATTCCTTTAAGACGCTGCAGAGGATTCTAGCATATGTTATGCGATTTATAAGCAATTCAAGAACACCCAAGATGCTTCGTCCGAAAGATTTATTCTTGACTTCAAAGGAATTAGAAAAATCACTCTTCTTGATTATCCACAAAATTCAGATTTCTGACTTCGCACAAGAAATCGATCAACTTCAGAAACGCAACGAGGTTGATAAAAGGAGTTCAATTAGTAGTTTGTCTCCATTCATCGATGACAGAGAGATACTCAGAGTAGGGGGCCGATTAGAGGCATCATCCATATCATACGATGCAAAACATCAAATGCTGATTCCCTACAATGATCCCCTCGTAAAACTTCTTTTTACAATGGCTCACGAAGAAAACAAACATTGCGGACCGCAAGCACTATTATACATCATACGACAACGATTTTGGCCAATAAAGGGCAAAATAATGGCTCGATCAACAGTCCAGAAATGCGTTAAATGTACCCGAGCGCGGCCACAACTAATCCATCAATTCATGGGAAATTTACCCCAACCTCGTGTCACTCCTTCTCGTCCCTTTATAAATGCAGGAGTTGACTATTGTGGTCCATTTTGGATTCACCACAAGACCAGAGGTAAAAGGCCAACCAAGGCATATATAGCTGTGTTTTGTTGTTTTGCAACCAAGGCCACACATCTTGAATTGGTAACCGATCTGTCAACTGAAGCATTCATTGGTGCACTGAAACGTTTCATCAGCCGTCGAGGCCGTTGTCAGAACATATATTCTGATAACGCTACGAATTTCATTGGTGCTAAAAATCAACTATCAGAATTGGCCGAAAGCATCCATTCCAACAAGGGACAAGAAGCAATCACTTCCACTTTCAGTTCAAAAGGTATTCAATTTCATTTCATTCCACCGCGAGCACCACACTTCGGCGGGTTATGGGAAGCTGCAGTGAAGTCAGCGAAGCATCTTCTATTACGCAGCGTTGCATCAGCATCTCTAACACAGGAAGAACTGGAAACAATAATAGTAGAAATTGAGGCAATTCTTAACTCCCGCCCATTGACGCCAATGTCGAATGATCCAAACGATCTTGAGGCACTTACTCCTGGTCACTTTCTTATTGGTGAGGCGCTCACATCGCAAATAGACAGCAGTGCAGCTCCAGCAAGGGTATCAGGCTTGTCCCATTGGAAACTTGTCTCTCATCTCAAGCAAGAATTTTGGAAACGATGGTCTACTGAGTATCTAAACCAGCTCCAGCAACGTTATAAGTGGACTAAACAGTGTCCTAACATCAAGATTGGAGACATGGTAGTAGTCAAGGAAGACAACCTACCAGTTATGAGATGGCCCTTGGCGAGAATTGTACAAGCTCACCCTGGTGATGATGGTGTCGTTAGAGTCGTAGAAATAAAAACTACTAATGGAATATTCAAACGGCCAATACACCGACTTGCCCTCTTACCCATTGATCAAGATTCTAAGACAGCTGTTGATGGTACAAATGATAACGAGCAAACTGGTTTTGACCTCTCCTCTGACTGCAACAAAGAACCCAAGGCCAAAAGAAAGAGAACATGCACAAATCCTATTAATTTAACATTAGTCATAGTGATGCTTCTACTACCATTAGTACTTGGGAATCCAGTCGAAAATAGGAAATTTGGATCCAAATTGGGAATCCACTTTGAGCAAATCGGTACAACCTTAATGGCAACTACCGAATGGAATATATTTGTTTATTACGATTTAACCACCTACTGGTCGGAAACATCCATTCTGACCAATGGCACAAAATCCTTACAGGAACTTTGTAAACTGATAAGGCAAAACGAATCATGTCTGCACATTATTGATCACTTCAAGCAATTAGAAGGTGAATTACAGCTGGAGAATCGATTGTTACGAAGTAAAAGAGGAGCCCTGAATATAGTTGGAAATGTTGCTTATTCGCTATTTGGAATATTGGACTCAGACTATGCTGACCAAATATCTGATACAATTCGACAAGTAAAGGAAAATGAGTCATTTTTACTAAAATTGCTAAAAAATCAAACATCAATTGTAGACTCGACACTGAATATTATGCGACAGAATCAAATGGCAGCTAAGGCAAAATTTGAGCAATTGGAACGGAAATTTAAAACCATTTTGGATACTGTGGAAAACATCGGTAATTGGCTAGTTCAAGTACAACTTACACAACTATTTAATTCTGGAGTTCTAGAATTAACTTTGGCTGCAAACAATGTAAAGGAAATACAGTCGTCAATTCTCAACACTCTTATCGATACGCATCACGGAAAAATCAGTCCACTATTACTAACTCCAGACCAGTTACAAGGTGAAGTCAATCAAATAAAACTGCATGCACCAACGTCAACCCATCTTCCCGTTACTGATAAGGATGAACTCCTAGAACTATTTAAACTGATGACGGTTCAAGGAAGGCTCACTAGTCAACATGTAGTGTTCAAGGTCACTCTACCATTAGTTGAAGATGAGGAGTTTATGGTATTATATTTGACTCCTGTACCCAACACAATAAGCAACAGCATGGTGGCCATCAAGCCATGTACTACCTTTCTGGGTATAAATCCGTCCCGTAAACAATATATACTTCTTACAAGGTCAGAGCTAAACTCCTGCAACATCATAAAACAAGACGTCTTCCTATGTTCCAACGCTCATATCCAATACAGCTATGGTTCAGAGATGTGTGAATGTGAAATAAATTTGTATAATAACAAAACTACACCTACTTGCAAAATAGAAAAATCTAACTCCAAATGGATCCCACTTAACAAGAGAAATCAATGGATATATGCCACCTCATCGCCATCACGTGCAACAGCTGTTTGTAACAGAGACATTATTAATCTTTCGTTCAAAGGATCCGGCTTACTTGCGCTTCAGCCAGAATGTGTTCTTAAAAATGAGTTTGTTACCATGAGTGGACAAAAAACTATATCGACTATAATAAGGTCGTCATACACCAGCCTTGGCAGGATTTCCGACTTGTCGGCAACAGGTTACGATACTTAATCCGTGAATCAATCAACCTATATTAGCCTGGATAACGTGGATGACAAAAATATAAAGGAGCTACTAACCTTACAGAAGTCGTTAAAAGAGCAAAAAATTTTGGACTTACCGAATGAACTTAAGTCCCACCAACAACACAGTCATGCGATTGGGTACCTAGCACTTTCAATAAGTTAAGCCACACTCGCCATACTGCTAAGTAAATGTAAGAAAGGATGTAAGGTAAAAAATTCAACGAGCACTGTGACCACTCACGAAAACATTGAGTTACGAGATACTAAGATGACACCGATACCAATGCCCCGCCATCAAGGTAATAGATTTATCCTAGACGTCTAGTTCAACCATATCTCCTAGGTATAGCAGCTGCTGTTGTAAACTTTGTTAAACATCCGTTCAACGGGGGGGAGGATGTTAAAGCTCATAATTTTGCATATCGTGAATACCCCTATCAGGGTATACTCATAATTTTGCTCATCATGAATACCCCTAATATTAAGTATATCAAATTTCATTTAATTATAATTGGTCAATTTCAAGTTATTTTTGGTTTATTTTCTTCAATTGTAATTGGTTAATATTAAGTTATTTTTGGTTTAATAGATCAAATTACATTTTTGTTATATTGTCAAGTCAGCATAATGTGTATTTAAATTTAGTATAAATAATTGAATAAAAACAAAAATTAGTTAGTAACTAGCAGAAAGTTGGTTTTTTAATTATTTTAATCATTTTGTCTTCAAGTTCCAAGTGCTTGAAGATTTACAGGAAAAATAAAATATAGTACAGTCCAAATTCAAGTGTTTGGGTTGATATTTACTATAAATATTTGTACAATGACAATCCTCAATTTCTTATGGCATTAAGATAAAATATTCGTCGAGAAATCTGCTTAATTGAGCCAAGTTCACTGCAGCGTGTGGAGCAAAACACAATGCTCCATTTTGAATAATGTGTTAAACTTGACGGAAGACGTTTGGATGACATGCTCTTACAAAATAAAATTTATTGTTCAATACTCTTAATAAAACTTTGTGTCAATTATTACGTTTTTATTTAAATTTAAAAATATGTATATGTCTGCCACCAGACTCCCCGTATTACAACATTTACCTGAGCATTCCCATGGTCTACTATGATGACTTTATATATGTTCACACATTTTTCAGCAAATTCTTGCGCCAAATAAACACGTTGTGTCAGGTACTTTATAATAAACTGATCCCAGTAAATTTCACCAGCAATAGGGGATTACTTAGTTTAGTGTTATTGATATTTTGGTATCTCAAAATGTCGTGGATTCCACACTTTCTAGTTACCCACCCCGATATCCCCTTCTTTTGCGGTGTAAGAGGCGAATAATTAAATGGACCTCATTAAACTCAACCCTTCATAAAATTTCTAATATAAGCCAAAAAATTAGCAGCTAAGTGTTACTCTATGAACTCTATGAATATCACCATAACAACAACCTTTATTGTCACCTATATTTTTAGGCAAACAATATAATGATTAACATTTTCGTCATGTAGGCAGTATTTTTCAATTATTGTTTTAAAGAAATGATTATCTTTATCAAATAAAAAAAATAGCTTTAAACAGAACAAATTTAGTACTTAGTTATTTTTAACAGCTTTTGTCACATTTAAACTTGAGAACACATTTTCTTTTATCTGCATAAAAACGAAATACAAATTTACACTGACAGTCACTCATGTAATTGCAAGAAAACTGTCAAAGCAATTCTCTCATATTGTTAGTAATGTTGCTGTCAATAATTTTATGATTGTGTGAAAATGTTGAAATAATGTGAAATGCAATCAGTTGAAAAACTATTTTTAACCAAGAATAGACAACAGCATTTAACCCAGGCCATCATTTAGTACACTACACTCACCAACTGACTGACAGGCTAAATGACAATATCAACAAATTAAGCGGAGACAAGCTTTCGAAATCAACTAAACATTAAAAGTTAAGACAACAAACTGACAGTCATAGTGACTAAGTGACCCAAAAGCTACATGAGTGTTTCAGTGAATAACTGAGTTAGCGGTTACTAAGTGCATACAAGTATGTAAATGAATGTATGTGTTAGAATTTGTAAAGTTTAATAGTATTTGTGCAAAAGTAGTATCATTTAAATTGTTTAGATAAGACAATGAGGATGGTTTGCCATCATGACCATCATCATTCTTATAATTTTTACAAATATTTGAAGAAATCAGCAGGAGCAATAAAATGAAAAGGAATGTTTAATATTTAAGAGTTTATATACAGGGTGGCTGATAAGAGCTGCTACCAAAATAAATAAATAACTTTTTGATAAGATATTGCACATATTTAAGTATGCCCTGCGTTAAAGTAGTTCATGAAGTTTATAAAATAATTGAATTCAAATGGCCTCCACCCTCTGTGACACAGATGCGACAACTTATCAAAGAGTTTTTTTTGGTAGCGGTTTTCATCAGCCACCCTGTAAATAAATAAGGGAACGTTTACCTTAACTGACTGTTATTTAAGGCAACAAGTGCAATTTAAAAAAAATCTTAACATGTGTTTTCCCTTTAACATCCCTGTTTTTTTCTCAATTTTTAAAGCCGTTTGCCACCTTTTATCTGATAAACAGGTCGGCTTTGAGTCACCACCTTGGCGAACTAACAGTAGCTGTCCGTTATATAGGGCATTCATTAATTTATTAACAGAACAGATCGAATTTGTTTAAAAAAATTATATACAATTTTGCTCAAATAAGTTTTAAATAACAATTTAAATTAAATAAACCTAAAAACAGGAACGACTAGGTTTTGAGGAGCGAGGCAATACGCTTAAGGCACTACACCTCTTGTCTTTAAAGTCTTATTCTTTCCCACAGAATTCACAAAAAAGAGGAAACCGCTTTTTTTATTAATGTGAAGAACTATTTGCGGACATCCCAAGTTTTCCAATTCTATACCAGTAACCTTCTCTTGTTAAGTAGGGCCAGTTTTGTTCATTGATTTTTCCTGTTGAAACATTTTCATTGCCGGCGTAAGCTCTAGATATTGTGACAAGTGCTAGATTTTTAAAACTATTCTTATCTTCATTAACATGTTGTCAGGGCCAAATTAAGCTTTCGGATACCTTAAAATTTTTAGCATATTTCACTGAAATTCACCTTAAAAATAAATCATTTTATATTGTACATAGCAGCTTACCAAGTGTTCCCGTAACACAAGTCGAATCACTTTTTAAAACTCTTTTCAGCATTCAAAAGTTGAAATTTCGTAAGACGATATCACACCAGTTCAAACATCTATACGTAGCTATAGAGTGAGTATACCTATTAAGTAAAACTAAACTAAATTCTGTTTTTGAGTTTCTGAAAGCATAAAGAACAAACTATTACTCCCTTAATTTGTCTCCGATGTTCTTTTCACAGTCTAAGTAAATTACGGTTCAATTTGATATTCAGAAACTCTCCCCCATAAGGAAGCTACAGCTTCGTGTCTATTAGAATAGGTTCATCAGAATTTTTTTAAAATACTTTCTGGTGAAACTCTTTAATATGACCACATTATCTGGAAAAGACACTGCTCTCCTCAGATTATCTTCTAACATTCTTTAAGTTCTGCTAATATCCGGTAGACACAATAATGTTAGTTAAGTTAGGTTTGGTTAGGTTAGGTTAGATAAGGTTAGGGTGGCTTGTATTGAAAACCTCACATACAACATAGTGTTACCAAATTAGTCTCTTTTTACCAATTTTTAATATGTTCTCCAAGTTTTGAAAAATATAAATACAAGTTGTCTTCATGTGATTAGTCACTGGAAAATGACGTGTAATGTTTTCAACAGATGGTATACTTCCCAGAATATCAAAAAACTGGAACAATTACAAGCCAGTCGCCCTGCTTTTTAAGCGTAAGCCGCTGTCTTAAATTGATTTGGTTTCGGGTAGCAACAATCCTCTATAAATCAGAAGACTACATAAAGAAACATTAAGTAAGATCTGTCTTGATTTCAAGTGAAGCACAAACGTCAATTACTTTTTCCACAAGCAAATGGAATCCTTGTTTCGCAGCTGGTCTCATCACTATAAGTCTGCGAACTCAGTATTGCGCACTTTGTATGCTTGAACAATTAATGAACATGTTAGGTTTGCGGATATTGTCTGAACTAAAGAATCATTAGTTAAGGATTACAGGACAAGATAAGTGGACCATTTGACTACTACATTCTCTGTTTGAAAGAAATTAAAGGACATGTAAGCCCTATGGTCTGCGCTTTATATTACGATTTCGCAAGAACAACTAAGTGAATTGTCCCGTTCACCGCAATTAGTTCCCAGATTTCTTCGAAACACCTTTGCACCCAAATAAATTTTTGAAGTTTTCAAATCCAATATTTTATACCACGATTCTGTAGGGGTGCAACGTCGAGCGCCAGTTTTACACAGGAAAGCAAATCTCCTTGTGCTCTCATAATGCATGCGGTTAATTTACTTTGCAAGTGTATTCATTCGTGCGGCTTTCCCATTAAACAAGATAGGCCTGGCCACTGCAGTGTAGATCAGATGCGGAAAATGGCCAAAAAATTCTTTGTCCTGAGCCTACACGATAGCTTACTGCCCAATATGACTTTAAAATTCTTTGTGTATACCTTTAGTAACAGACCGGTTTTACTCTGTCTTGGTGTAGCCCGTAGACAAACTTAAGTCCTAGTGGCTGCGCACTTATATTCCAGTTAACAATGTGTGGCTATAAAAGGAAACAAATTAGTCTTTGTCTGGGGGTATTTCTTATAGCAATTCTTTTCCGTTTTTTTTTAATTTTTTTCATTTAAGGTATTTATATTATCTTTTTCTTAAGGGAGACTATATATTGAACCGGGTTGTTTTTGATTTTACCACGCTTCCAATGATAGCAGCTGTGGCCACATTGTTCAAAACACCTATAAAAAAAACCTTCCATTACATATTGATCATGAAGAAGGTCTTTCTGAACCTGCAGAATTGCTGAGCGCAGAGCCCTCTCTACCAATTTGACCTTTGGCTAGGCATGTTGGGGTTTGCGAAGCTAACAAAACCATACAATCATTGATAGGAAATTCAAGAACCCTTTCCAAAATCTCAAAAACATAGAACGGAAGATTGATATGTCTAAACGTTTTTGGATATGAATCAATGCTTTTGTCGATCTTCAGTAGAAATGCAACCCTTGTTGCCCTTCACGTTACAGGCACAAAACTCCACGTTAGACAGTTTCTTAAAATCCAAGCCATCCAAGAAATAGTTTGCACTTTGCCGTGTAAAGGTAGTTACAGAAAGATTCTGTCTAGTCCTGGTTATATATACTTAGGGTCTAGACTCTATTTTTTAGACGAATTATTTATTCACTGTGGTGATCTGAAAAAGATCTAAAAAGACCCGTCATTGAAAATCCATCATTGCGTTATCTGAAAGACCCCTTGGCAAGAAACGACGAAGAAAAATGCGATCAGCTCGCAAGCCATTTAAAACACGTAATCACTCCCAATACATATACTGAAATTAGCAAATTTGCGCCCACTACTGCTAGACGTCCCATAGAAAAACGATTCTTCTATCGATAACTTGAATATTAGAAAAGCTCCTGTCTTTGACAAAATAAGCAACAAAATGCTTTTAGAGCTTCCTTGTATAGCAAAATTAACAATTTCTATAATAATAATATTACGACTTAAAACATTTCTCGTTAATATATAAAGTTGCCTTTCTAAAGATGATTCCTAAATCTGAATAAGATCCTTCGAAGGTGAAAACTTATGGGCCTCTAAGTTTGTTCCAACTATGTCAAAATTGTTTAAAACACTGTTTAAAAATGAGCTGACTCCGATCTTGAATGACAACAACTGCATTCTAAGCTACCAATTCGGCTTTAGAATTCAACATAATACCATCGAACAAACTCCAAGGTTGGTACAGGTTATAAGAAAAGCCTTTAAAGAAAAGAAGTACTGCTCCGCTCTTTTCATAAATGTCTCTCAAGTTTGGCATAAAAGCCTGTTAAAAAAACTAAAGCTGAACCTTTTAGCCAATAATTTTAATCTATTAAAAATTTGTAAAACTTTAGCAGCCATATCGCACTCGTTCAACAATACTGTATTAACTCAAAATTTTTTTATTTTATCTTTTTGGCAAAAAACAATACATAAACTTATGTCTACCTATGGTTAAAAATTCCAATAGTTCTGACTGTTCTTTCTTAATAAAATTACATGTTGTTACCTTTTCGCTGGTGAAATGGTTTATTTCTGTGAATCAAGAAAACAAAATTATTTTGAGTTTTTGATTGTTTTTTGCTATAAAGAGTAGTATTTTGAGTTATGTTGTTATTCTAATAATAAAATGTATTAAATTTAGAAATAAATTTCATGTAAACAAACACAACTCAAAATATTTACTTCTTATTAACAAAAATAATTCAAGAAAATGATAATAACTAAAAAAACCGCGTTTCTTTCTCCAAACAATAAACAAATAAAAAGGTTATGTGGTGCAATACAATAATTGATGGGTTTTCTAAATATTGCCTAACTTTTGTTAATGGAAAATTCCTTAAGCATTAAGAAAACAGTTTTTTGTCTCTCCTGAACACTTTGAAGTTTTTGATTTAATACAGTATTGTTGAACGGGTGCGATATAGTGCCTTATCAATTTTAGACGAAACATTTTGGTATTCACCTGGACCGCCGCCTTACGTGGAAGTTGCATAAAAAAGCGAGGCTGACATAAATTAAATTCAAAGCTGCCCAAATTTCTTGGCTACATGACAGAAACTCTGTGCGACGTCTTGATTGTAAACATCTGCTCTAAAACTTAATTTTTAAACCAATTTGGTGCTACGGAATACAATTGTAGGGCACCACTTCCACTTCTAACAGAGGCAAAATTCAACGCCGTCAAAACAAGATCTTAAGAATGAAAACTAGTGTTCCTTGGTATGTAAAAAACAGCAAAGTCCACAAGGATCTTCAAGTTCCACTAGTTAAATGTGAAATCCTAAACTATGTTTACAGCTGTTTAAATAAGCTGGAAACAGATCCTAATCCATTTGTTTGAAACATCTTACAATATAAGGGACACACTCGTTTGAAGATGAAGGATAATGCTGCTCTTAGACCATTGAAAATAATTAACTTTATTTTGAAAACTGGACTAATATAAGTTTTACTTGGCTCCAAGATTTTAACACTAGTTTGCATAAGCAAAGAGTCAATAATAAATTATATGCAAATAAATGTAAAAATTATTCATATATTTTAAAAAATAGACAAATTTTTTTGTACTAAATCCTGCCATATCCTTTAAGACAAAGATAAAAAATTAAAGATTATGAAAAAACTTCTTAAAATGTTTTTGATTATTTTAGAAATTCACACGCACAAAAGCAATAACAATAAGATATTATTTATTGCATAATTGTGGGAGGAAATTTTTTTTTAGGAAATTTATCAAAATAGAACTCGTGTCCAGGAACCTAGTAAAAAGTATGAAAAAGTAAAAGAAAAACTAAATCATATATTTTAACTTTCTAGCCTTAAGCAGTACATTACTTAGTATTTCTAAATAATTCTACATAAGTTAATGCATGTGCATATGTAGAAGTAAAATTATTTATGAATTTATTTATTCAGTCAACCATTTAATCATTCAGTTGTTCATATTCTAAAGAAAAACTGTTTTCGGAAAGAAAAAAATGAAATGAGAAACAAAAAAAATAAGTAAAACTAATTTTATGCTGATGTTGGCAGCTTTAAGTAAAATAATAAAATATTTTTTATCTTAAATGACTACAAATCCAGATTTAGATTTATATTACAAATATGTTTGCACGTATGTACATATGTAAATCCTTACAAGTAACAATCACATACTTATACATTTGAAAATAATAATTTAAATTTCTGTTTCTTTATTTAACAAAATTATTTAGTATTTCACTAAATATTTACACATAAATTCTTTGTTTACACATAATGGCTTTTTCCTACATATTTGTGTATTGTGGGACTTGCTTTGTTTTTATTAACATTTGAATTTTGGTTTATGTATTTAAAGATATTTCTTCTTTATTAAAATTTCTTTTACTTAAATATTTTTTTAACTTTAAAGGAATTCCTTTTGCAAACGCATTTTATTATTGAAAAAGTAAATATTTCTCTAGTACTTTTGAATTCTTGAATGTATTTTTATTTTTCCTTTTCTTTTATTTAACAGAAAATATTGCCAAACGGAACGAGTCTTAGCCTAGAGACACATAAATTTTATTGCAATTTTTCGGTAAAACTATCATTCTTATTTTCATTTTCGGCTTTTAATGTTATTGCATTTGAACTTTTGGAAAAAGTGCTAAAAAAGTTTTATAAAATATAAGAAAGATATTCCTTTGTAATGACTTAGAGAAATATATGTACTAGGCTTAGTTTGCTTTCGATTAAAAACTCTACTCCTTTCATTGAAAAAATATAAAAATAACGATGCACATAAAATTTAATCGCCAGTAAAATTTACAAAGTTTATAAACAACGTAGTCTATTGTTACCCGCGTACGCTGTAAGACCGCAAGCAGGGAACAGGGAATGGCTTAATGGGGCTTACAAATCATACCCTTAAAGCCTTTTAAGCACACTGGAGTGTTATACCGAGACAGTTTTTTTTTCCGTCCATATACCCAATAGGAGGCCAAAGCTAATTGCCTTCGCTGACACCAGATTATCCCACTTGAGCGGGATTTTGGGACACACGTCTGTAGGAACGTGTTGCAACTAAGATGGTTCTAGGTTAAAGAGAAAAAATGTACTGGGTATCCTTTTTAAAAATCCGAAGCCCGATATCTTTTTCCGCTCTTTGGTCAAAACATTATCATACAAACAAAGGCCCGAGTGTGTCCCGGCTCAGTACAAACTCAGCTCCAAAAGTTGTGCGCAACATTTTAAAAAAACTATAGTTCCATAAGAGCAATTATGCTGAAAAACAAAAAATAATTTATAAATACTTCTAATATGACACGTTTGTGGTGACCCAAATGAGGATCAAACTAAGGGAAAACTTGAAACTTAGGAAACTTGAATTTATAAAGTGTCACTTAAACTTACAAAAGCACACTACCATGTGATGACGGCTGCTAACAACAGCAATTAAGGGATATGCAGGAGGAATAATGAACCATTGGAATATTTTCTGTGTCACTGCTTAGATTTTCACAGGCCAGAACAAGTTTTTTTTTTTGCATGATAGTTTACAAGATATAGCTCACTTGACAGTTGTGCAAAAAAAATATTATAAGCATTTATCTGCATTAAAAAATTCTTGTGAAATTCCCCGAATTCTTTAAAATTTTTCTCTAATGCTTAGGTCGCTCAAAAAGTCTATCTATGAATTAAGCGTATGGCTGGCAGGACTTAAAAACATTCTTTGAGGTAACCATATTTAACCACTTCAAAAGGGAGTTAGTTATATTAACAAACAGATACAAGATTCGTTCATTTAACACTCCGAAACTGAATGGAATGGCACTGAAATTTTGAGATAGTAAGAGATATTTTTGGGCTGTTCTGTACCGTAAACTATCCGGGAGGCTGATCATGAAAGCAAGATTTGTAAAGGCACAGGCAGTGATGTACTTAAGCGCATGGAACCTTATTTGGCCTTATAGGATAATGGAGGAACCAAATCTCTTCCATGTATTTAAAGTCAGGTTGAAGATTTTTAATCTACTACAAATTATCTACAAATAAGGAAACCCAAATCCAACATGTCATTTTTTATAGCAGGGAAAATGAAATTGACTCTGACTATTCAATTGAATTGAGGAATCATCCTTTCGTAAGCACCTGAAAGGAGAGCTGGTGCAGGTGGAGCTTAATCGATTGCAGAGACCATAGTCCGGATTTATTTAAGACTACCCGGTGTATGCAATATATAATACACTTAACTGTCAGGGGTTGACAAAACGGCTGATTGGCTGCGGTTCTAAAGGATATTTTTTTACATATTTTTTAATAATTGATTAGTTCAGCCAATGCGGCACTTCGTTTGCTTACTCAGATTGCACACTACTACTGGTATACCAATGTTAGGATGAGTCTAGGCTGGCCCATATATATAATAGCACTGACAAATGGGCTTAAGGCTTCTCTACATATGTCTTATGTGGAGTCAGTCGCAACTCCTCTTGAGGCTATCCAGAGAGCGATATTGAAACACTTTCTGTCTGGGGGTAGGTGTCGTAATCTAAAAACGTGTAAAGCATCATTCCTTATTGGGCCCTCCTTTGATTATGGGCGCACGATCTTGCTATTGGGACGTGATTGAAGGGATATATACAGGTTAATATTGGCTCTAATTGGCCACTGTAGTAGAGTAGGTTTCGACACCCCTATTACGACCACTGCCTTAGTTGCGAGAACAGGAAAAAGGGGGAAACTTGTTTTAGTTTTCTCTGAAATGTCAACTTTAGCTGCCAGGAGGTACAAATTTCTGGGCAGTTAAGTACTATATGATCTAAATAAGATATCCAAATGCAGGTAAAATGACCTTGGCCACGGGCTAGATCTAGTATTTCGTGTTTGGCTTGTTGGCATGTTTGCTGTGTAAAGTAGGAATAGGCCTGGTCCTAAAATAAAACCGTGAGTTATCGCTATTCTCAGTTAGTTAAGTGTAACTTATGTTGTCTCCTTCTTTGATAATGAACTACAGTATAGCCTTATACTTTAAAGGTTGTAAGGACTCTCAAGCAATTTTTGCAAATATTAAGCTAACAGTCCTTAATTCCAAGCTTTATTAAATGCTGGAGGGGTATCTATGAAACACGAAGATCAGTACCACCCTGTGCGCTTGTTCGATTGTATTGTGTTTTGTGATTGGGATTGTAGATGTCGCCATCTTATATCGATGATAAGCATTCAAGATTCCACCTTCCACTTGGCATACTGGCGAGAAGTACTTTAGTCGTATAATGGCATACAAAACCAAAGGATAAAATTTATTTTCTGAAAATAAAGCTCTTAAAATATTTTGTTATTGATTCTTTTGAACCCAGCAGCTATTCTTGCATTTAAGTTATCAAATCCTTTTGGATATCTTAAAATTGGAATCGTATCTTCAAAGGATATTTGGTAAAAATATCGGTAACTTCGCCGTGTTTACTCAGCGATTTTGGGTTACTGGTGCTTACTCAAAAAAACAATTTGTTAGCAAATGGTGAACATCCTTAAGCAAGGTGTCGATGCGTGTTAATATCACCTTTGCAATGATGCAGGGATACGGGACCAATGAAGGTAAGTTTATTTCTTCTGCTCCTGCAAACTCAACTCCGCAAGGATACATACATTGATGTTTCACTAAGACAAGTTGTAGTAACGAACATATATGGAAAGCTTTAAAAAAAACTGTCCAAGTGTAACTTTGAGACATCTAAGGCGTTTCCTTTATCTAAATAAAAAGAGACTGAGGAATACTGAAGTACATATAACCGGAAACTATTGTTCTGGCCCACTAGCCTCTAGCATTAGATTGTCTTCAACGTTATTTGTAAAATCTGTCCAGAGAAAACCAGAATACTAAAGAACTCAAATGTCCAAATTAGGTTTTTTGGGGTAAGAAAAGTATGCCTAAAGTGGATTAAATTGCTATTTGGGTGTATTATCTTTCCCAAGAGACGACTGTTTACAACCATATAAATAAGGTTCTTAACAACACTTGTTAACTCTTTTTAACCGAGAGTTCGTCTTCTTTCACTCTTTCTTTCACAAGTGTCACAAAAAAAGTTAAGGAAACACTTGGCTCGGTATGTTCTAGAAGGCACAAATTATTTCTGAATAGGATAAAAACTCGGAAAAATTTGTCAATAGATATCACGCGACTGGATAGCGGATTCGTCAAGTTATTATAAATATTAAAATTATTAGCAAAGATTAACAAAAATAATTTTTTTATTTCAATTTACCCTTTTATTACAATTTATTATAGTTTTTATTTAACTAAATGCACACTTCATTTACTTCTGCATTTCTTTGAAATTTTAAGCTTTTGAATTAATCAAAATAAAAAGTTAGTTACAGCAACAGCTGCCTGCACTTGCCAAAAGTGTTGTTTCGTTTTATATTAACAATACAAAAACTTTACATTTTGACACAGTCACAGCAATTTTTGGCATTATTTTTTAGAAAATTTAATTTAAGTTTTCCTTACAAACAGAAGATACTTTTGTCTAAAATTAAAAATACAACTTACTAAGTTTAATACATTATTTTGACGCAAATTTTGAAAAACTTTTTAAAGAAATGATTTTAAGTATCAAAAAATTAAATTAAGATGGTGTTAACAATGAGTTTTCCACAAAATTCTTTTACAAAATAATTTAATTTAAAGTTTGGTTTCTCCTAGTTTAAATATTGCGGCTGTTGTTAATGGTAATCGTAAATTAAATTCACTTTAAAACTATTTCTCCTAACAGCAAAATGGAAAAAGTTTTGAAAAAGCAACCGAGGAAAACCATAATATTTCAAAATAATACTTTTTTGAAGGAAAACCATTTAAATCGCGAACATAAATGAAGTGTAAAACGACAACGATGACATTAAAGTGAAAACATAATTTAACTTTACATTTACCATTTGACAAGAATTTGCCATAAAACAATAAGGAAATTTCCTTTGTTTTTAAGTGAAGAAAGCAAAAATAAAATATAAACCAACGTCTTCTAATCATCGTCACAATAACAGTTACAGTCGCAGTCATCACCATTTCCATGAACGTTGGCATGGGTGTAGTCATCGTCTTTAGCTTCATCATCTACATCATCCTTTATAACAACGTGATTACCATAGCGGTTACGGGGTTGTTGTGCAATTGGTGGGGGTTTTTCACGTTAATGAAGACGATGGTGATGATAACAGAGCTAGTGGTTTCCATCAACGTATACTTTATTCTCATTAGTTTCAAATCCGTAGATCAACACAATGCAAACAAATTAAAATATTTTAATGAAAAAAGTTTTCGAAGTCTGTCCACACTCACGTCACGGTTATACTTTGTCTTAAGATTCCTTGACACTTTGTGTGTTAAAAAATTTTCTTTTGGGCAAGTGCGACCTTAAGATCTCCTTCTGCAATTTCCTTTATCAAAACAATGTTTTATTTAACTTATTTTAAATAAACGTACTTAAGAATATCTAATAAATTTCTTAAAAAGAAAATCTTTAAAAAAACCAATATTTTATGAAAATTAAAAACTCTACTTAAGAATATTAACCAAATTTTTCTAAAGCAAATAAATTTAAATTTTTTAATGTTATTTATAAAAATTGCATATGCAATGCTGGGAGTTTTTCACTAAATATTAGAAAAAACAGAGAAAAGAAAATATTTCGAATTAGTTTCTGGCTATTAAAAAAATAATATTTTCTTTTTCAAATCCATTAGATATAATTTATCCAAAGACAAATTCTCTGTTGACTTTGATTTACTCAAAATCATATAACCATTTCCTAGTGTAGCTCACTGTGACACTTGTTGCTGTTTTTTTTTCTTCACTCAAAGAAACCAATGAAACAAAAGAAAATGTATTTTCCTTAAATTTTTACAAATTTAGTACTTTGCAAGGCAAACACTCACACAAGAGCTACACACACATACACACACACACTTGTTTACACATAAAGTTAAATGGGAAATTTCACCAACGACAACAAGCGTTAAGAAAGAATATGAAAAATATTTTTGGAAAATTTTTCAGTGACATTATAATCAAGTCAAACTGTTAAGTATTTAAAATTTTTCTTGGAGGCACGTTTATTATTTAATGTTTTACTTGTAAATGCATCTCTGTATGTTTGTAAATTAAACGAAACATTCGCTGCACTGTAATGTGTAAAGAATGAATTTTTTGAATATTGTTTTTAATTTTTACAGTTAAATACACCTTTTTAACTTTTTTATTAAAACAATTTTTTATATACTTTGTGCATACATTTCCTGAAAATAAAGTTGTCGTTTGCCTCAATTTACACGTGGTAAGAAAGGCAATCACTCACACTTTTAATTTTTTTTTAAATTTAAAATAAAAAATTTTAGTTAATTGCATTTTGAACATTTTTTGGTGGATATTATCAAATACTCTAAATTTTAAATCTTAAGAAAACTTTAAAAGTGTAACTTTAACTTTGAAATTCTATTTTCTTAAGTCCTCTGTGAAAAGCTAGCAATCGTTTAGATTTTTTGAATATTTAAGGTATTTTTAATTTTTTTTATTATTTTCTAAAACAGACTATTTTAACTGTCTTTTCATATGCATGCAGGATATTCTACTCTATGGCTTTTTTTTCTGGTTCTGGAAAACAAACGCTTCATTCCTTGAGGTTTGTGAACGCGTGATTAAGTCTAACCTATGATTCACAGCGTTATAAGTTTAGACACTACAAGATCTGTGCTTTCGTCATTATTGTTTGGCACTTCCTTTTTCAGACAAACGCTTTTACACATCTGTTAAAAAAAATTTGTTTTACCTAGTACGGGGTAGGTAGAAGAGGCATGTCTAGCGGCGGCTTTTTCAATATGCTAATTCAGGCTAATTAGATAGTTACCGCGGTTAATGCGTGTAAAATTACGGGCTATAACCGACAAAGATAGAGATGCCCTTTTTTCTTATTTTGTCGTTTTTTTTGCTGTTTTTTACTTTCACTTTCTGGGTCGATTTAAGCATGCCCGTCCGTCCGTTCGGCTGGGTGTCCATGTATTCTTTTGTTCAAAGTAAAATTCGCAGCTTTGAAGATATTTTGATGAAATTTAGCGCAGATAAAATCTATGGAACTTGCACGAAGCTTACTGTTGGTGGTGATTATCAGTTTTTTTTTGCACAGCCCATGTATAAATGCCCTCCCGGAATAAGCTTTTTGGCCTATGAATGGGTGAAATATTACATAACTTTCTTACAATTTTCCACACATGCTTATGTCAATGCCACCAGCTTTGCCACCCAAATGTGCTGTAGGATATAATATGGTCAGACTGGACCGAGTATAACAATTATATTAGTTTTTTTCTTATGGCATTTTTTTGGCCGTCCTCAAACTTTTAAAACAAAGCTGTGTAACAAAAAAAAAACAAAATACTAAATAATTTGCTTTTTATTAAGAATAAGGAAAATTAACATTTGAAAATATTAAAGATAATACGATCGCTTATAACACTATGAGACAAATGAAGACTTTTGGAAAAATGCACAGAGTCGAAGGTATAGGTTAGATTGTACTACCAAAGGTGAGTAAAGCCCTGTACTCGGTTTGGCCAATTTGACTACCAATTACTTTTAATGGACCTCCAAAGATTTTTAAAATCAGTGCACCACTCAAAAAAAGGTATCCTCAGTTTTTGGGCAACAGCTAATTCAGACATGATGATAATGCTTAACTATATTTGGCAATAATGTAGTAAAGGGCTTACTGAACAAATTTTGTTAACATTTTATGTGCAAAAAATAATTTTATTCTGCACTTTTTTGCAAAAATATAGGAGAAAAAAATTTTTTTTTTCTTTTTTCAGCAAAACTTACGAGGGCTCATATTTTTTCTTTAAGAATATTTTACAACCTTTGTGAACATTTCAATACAATCTGAATATGTCTAGACATCCGAAATAGCTTACAAAGAGTACTTTGTACCTTTATAAATTTTGTTTTTCGCTAGTTTTTAATCTAAACGTATATGTAAACAATTTTTAAGACTTTTAGTTTTCATCACAAAGGTCAGTAGACATATAAAACTGTTCGCCATAATCATATATATCATCATCATCGTCATCATTTAATGTCAACGTACGTGTACAACTGCTGTGTAAAGCAAGTACGGAATTGGACCCAAAATATACCCTTGAGGTTCACCAGCTCCTATTGTTTGAGAGCATCTTAAGAGTTTTTCCTTTTTGATCATAAATTGCCGACCGCTTTTGCACTTTTTAAATAGGTTGAAAATATTTTTTGGAAGTCCTAGCTTTAATTTGTTTAACAGGCCTTCATGCCATACTTTATCGCAAAATTTTAGAGACATCGATGAAAATTGCAGAACATTACTTCTTTTTCCCAAGGTTGACCTCTAAAATTAAGTTGGTGGTGTTGAATGTGGTTCTGATTCAACGTCAATTTCAGCTTGTTTTTAAGCCGTTTTTCAAACAATGTCGCCATAGTTGGCAACAGACTTATAAGCCTACAAGACTCCACCTTCGAAGAATTCTTTTCAGGCTTAGGAATTATCTTAACTAAGGCAAACTTCCTTATTGGCGGGAAATGTTCAAGCTAGATTAAAATAAAGAGAGCTATTCCTTATGATCTAAATATATTTTGTTGCTTATCTTATCAAAGCCAGAAGCGTTTTTAACATTTCTGTCTTAAATTTTTTTGTAAGCTAAAGTTTTGCTCTGAACAACTTTCAGTTTTTCCAACTAAGGCAGGCCAAGTTGCCTTAGATCTTATACATTTAGAATATTGTTTTCCATTCTTGCTTGAGTTATAAGTGAACTAAACCGTAATATTTGAAATTTCAATATATTTTTCTCTGTTCGCACATCTTCAATCATAATTTAAATCCAACCTACACCACTGTGTTGTCTAATTTAATATTGTAAATGTGTGAATAAGTATGTACGACTGTCTCATTTGTGTCTGTATTTACTTACGAATTTAATATCAGTATGAGGAAGACGTGCTACTTATTTTAATGTATACAACACAATTATCAGCGAAGGAGTGAGTTGACGAAACAACTCGACTATAAAATGCAATGCTATTGTGATTGTGGTTGGTTTTACAATGGTGTTTGTGTTTTTACTATTATTATTATTGTTGGTGTTGTGAAAATAGAGAGACTCGTACGTAGATGTTGTTTTCATTACTTAATGTAGACTTTTCCGGCTGTTGTTATTCTATGGGTGCTTTACATACTAACATTAGTGCAAAGGAATTTGTGTACTTTTTTTTACGTAAGTGTATGTATGCAAAAATATTTATTCTTACTAAATTATTTGCTCAACACAAACAATAACAATTTATTTGGTGTTGTTAATAGGTTGTAATTATGTGACAAACTTTTTGACAGCCAACCCTTTTTTCTATTTGCTTTTGTTTTTGCTGCTTAGCTTTGCTAAAGTTGCTGATGTTTCATTTAGTTTAAGAATGCTTTAGGAATTTTTGAAAAATTATTATTGTTTTTTGTTATTATAATTGTTGTTGTTTCGTTGTGCTTTATTTTTAGTCAAAAGAATATTAAAAATGGTTGGCATTGTTTAGAAAACTAATGTTTTAGATGTTTAATATTCACTGAAAAAGTTTAGTTGTTTTTTCTTGTTATTGAATTTTATTAAAATACAAGACTATTTGCAAATGAGTTTATGATGTGCTAATTATGGGTTTTGAAAGGATTTCAATCGTTTTTATGGTTATAAAACATATGCTTCTCTTAGAAGCGGATCAGGCTTTTTAAGTTGAAAATTTTAATTATTGTCAATACTAACAGATGAGCTTTATTTTAATGTCAGTTTTAAATATTTGATTCTTGGAAAAAGTATTAAAGTTTCATTAAAATCATATTTTTATAAGCACCCTGACAGTAAGATATGAGAGTTTTGAGATTTCCTATTTCAAAAAAAAAATAAATAGTAAGTTTAATCTGTTACAAAGCCATTAAGTTAAACCATTTAAAATAATTAAGAAAAATGCGTGGTTAAGTATGCCGAAAGAGCATATCTTTATACCAAGAACTTTTAGGTTTATTTTAACAACACCTAATAAGCCAAAAGCTGTTTTTTATCTTAAGATTTTGCTGAATGCTTTTTTAAAAAATATTACAAATAGGTTGATAACATGTGTATCTTAATCAGTTTAAGTTTTAAGCTAACGCTAAGTCGGTATGTATGCTGGTAAAAAGGGCCAGTGATGCTACCTGGGGTGGTGAATCGCTCCACGTAGTGACAATATGTTGTCCGTTGTGTTTCCCTTTGAAATAAAAAAAAATAACATTACTGTTACTAAACAGGACATAATGTAGGGCTATGTAGTTAAAAAAAAAGCAACAAAGAATGATAAATGATAACAAAATGGTAGGGATAGCTCCAAAGCCATCAAGGGCTCTTAGCGTACCCTAGCAAACCCCAACAAGGTATTCGCCAGAGAAATTGCGGCATCTCCTGATAAACGCAGGGAATTAAAAGAGTAGGTGACGTCATGTGGACCTTATTTGCGTTCTTACATAAGAAAATCTATTAAACTGTACCTTATTGCAAGTTAACCGATCTTGAACTCATATTGCATTTACCGGTGAAAATAATAATTAGCTGTTTCAGGTCCTTCTTAAGCAAGAATAACGAAACTTTGGTTCTTTTGACTGATGGTACTCGCCACAAAGATTTTGCGACCCTCAATCTTTATATAGGTTTTGCACAGCAGGATAAAATCTGTGCAGTTACAATACTACCATTTGCCTTAAATCCCATTCGGGAGAATTTATTTGTAGTCTTACTTACGGATATGTATAAGGGCCCCTGAACGCAGAGTAATCTTATAATCTCGATTTATTAAAACGCTGCTCTACCGTCCTTGACCAGATCTGAATGCACCAGGCTGGAATTTAGTGCCCTATGGATAGCTTGTAATGCATGGATAAATGGGAATGCATTTTCCTATTAGATCGCTTGAAAGATAAAGCAGTGATCACCCAGTTTGAAAGACTCTGCGATTTTGAGCAAGTCACGGAAGATATTTGAAACAAGCCAGCGCAAACTCACGTCAAAAAAAAAAAGCTAAATTAAATGCTCTGTAAAATTGGTATAAGATTAGTGTAAACTGCAGTAGGAGGCATGACCAAAACGTTTTTCTTAATTTTTTTTATAAAGAAAATCGGCTGTGACTTTGACAAAGCAATCCTAGTTCTGAAAAACTCTAACTTTTTTTAAACTCAAATTGAATATTACAGAAAAACAGAAAATACATAACAGAATTCAAATGAAATCGGATTAAAAAAAATTAACAAAGCAACAAATAAATTTCATTGCGAAAGTTACAAAAAGACCAGCAAACTAAGCTTGAAGCAATGATATGCCCTTTCATTTATCCAGCCGAGACAGAATCAAAAGTATATTGCAGTGCTACGCGCCAATTTTTATGACTAATTAAAGGGCAAAATTAAAAATCTACGAAAAACTCGAAAAAAATAAAGCATTAAGAAATAAAGTGAGGAAAGGGCACAACATGGTCATGAGAACACCATCAGATAATGCGTAATGGTCTTACGCGGGCAGCAGCTTGCATGACCAAAAAAAATTTTATCTTTCCTGGTATTTGTGATACAAATGACCTCAATGCTAGTGTAGAGCTCTATCTTCACAAATGTTTCCCCAAAGTTACTTTGATAAACGATGGGCTGAAAATCCAATCGACTTCATCACCATCAGCGGGAAGTGGCGAAAATAATTTTTTGATATGAAAAGTTAAAGAAAAGTACATGATGCAAGTGAATACCATCAATCTATTGTTACAGTACGTCTCAAAACTACAAGTCTTCAAGAACCTTATAACACCGTACTAAACAGAAAATTTGACATTAGAAACCTAGGATAGCCAACTATGTCTGCGGAAATTTCTTCAGAACAAAATCACTCCTTAGTTACAAGGAAAAGGAACATAAAATTGTTGAGTCCATCAGAATATTAAAACTCAACAAGACCCAGGCAATGATTATATATTAGCTGGGCTCCTTTATGTATCATCCAATATCAGCTCACAGTTACTTCTCTCAATTATCAAAAATTTTTGGAACTCTGGTTGGCTATCTTCTGGCATTAAAGATATGATGAATATTGTTCTTTAATTTCAATTTTAAACAAAATAAACAAAAACTTTTTTATAGAAAATAGTTGGCATTCTTAACAAAAAAAATTTGTTTCGAAAAACTCCTAAAAGGGTTCATCTAATTTTACAATTTCGTTTATAGGACAAATTTAAGACAAAAAAAATTAATTCTTTTAAATGTTTTACTGATTTCGGTTTTATGAACAAAATTGTAAAATCAGATATAAACTGCCATGTTTTGAGCAAACATACAAAAAAAGTTAAAAAACATGAAATGACAAGTAAGGATTTGTTGTCAAGCAAACATGTTTTTTTATATTATTCACGGAAGAAAAAAACTTAAAGTTTTATGCAAAAAGAGAAATATTTCTTTCTCAAAATCGCATTTAGTTAAATCATCTGTTGAGTGAAAAAACGCTTTTTGGCCTCGGCTTTATCTCGATGTTGAGCTCAGGAGCAAAAACAACATTTTAATTAGAGTCACACAACTCTTTTCATACTTACTATACTCATATATTAAAACTTAAACACTAAGCTACTTAAGCTAATTTCCTTTTTTCTAGCATTAGTATATTTAATTTAATCATGATTCTGTAGAAATTTGCTTTCCACAAGGAATTACATTATAATGCATTTGCCATTAATTTACAGCTAAACATGCTGCATATGACATGCACTTACAATAAGAAAGAAAAAGAACAAGATACATTTAATTATGAAAAGAAAATAACAAGTAGTGATTTTCCATTAAATTACACAATCAAGTTATAGTTGTAGAAGAAATTTATTTCTTTAGCCAATTTTTGGTTTTTTTTATTTTCTCTAAACATAAATTAGTGGCAGAGACTTGTTAAATAATACAAAAATTGCAATTTTATACACAGTTAAGTTGCAAAAAAAAGACTACAAGAAGGAGCAAATAAAAAACTTTTATACAAGAAATCAAAGATTTGACAAAGCTAAGAATAGTTTCTTGCAATTATTTTTGTTAAACATACTCGTAAGTATGAGCAATATTTTTACAAGTGAACAATTAAAAGTTTCACATACGCACTGCATGTACGAATTTAAATAATTTGTATTGAAAATGTGTTATATGCTAAATTCTTGTGCTGTTAATATAAGACGAAAACAGTGGGTTTATGTTAAGAAAAAAATCGGTTAAAATTGAAGAAAAAATAAGTTAAAAGTATTTAGAAATTTCGTTTAGGAATATAATAAGAGCAAATGTGTTTAGAAAGTGTATTAAAAAAAACAAAAAATTTTGCAAATTTAAAAAAAAACTGCAATAAAATTCTTTTTAATTTAAGTATAAAGCGCATAATTGATAAATTTTTTTAAAACATTTTTCATTTTTTATTAATTAAAAGGATTTTAAGGGTTAATTATGTAGAGTAATGCTATTCTGTTGAACTTTATCTATGCCATTTTAATGTAAAAAAATATTATCTGAATTCGTGTTACTAATTGCTGTCCTAAAATGTAAAAAAAAAACTGGGAAACAGTACGACTTTTTTAAACCCTCTAAACAGGGCTAACGGCTCCTAATTTGATACGCGCTTTCTGCTTTAAATGATCACAAAACATGTATGCACTAAGCCAAAGGGGAAAAAGATTTTCAACACTTCAATAGATTTCGGTATTTTGCTCTTCTTTTTCAATTTCTGATACCAAGTTTTGAGATACCTTTCCCCATTTGACCCTTCCATTGAAGGTTGGTCATTTCTCATACAATGTCCGTAACAAGATTTGCGTTTTAATTAATTTTAAGTTAAGTCATCTTTGTTTATACTTATTAAATACCAGCATAAACGTCGAATATTGATGCGCCTTACTCTGCCCAAGTCGGCTTTAAGCACGAGCGATATCATCATTGATAATACATTGATATTTTTTATCAGGTTGGTACATAAATTTTCCGAGCACCTACACTGCCGCAAAAATCCATGCCACGGAACCAATTGAAATCAGGGTTTTAATCAGTGTCTCGTAGTATTGCTCTATTTTATTTATCAAAAAACTCATTTCGTAACGGCCATGGCAAGGTAGACAAAATCGATGAATATCTCAAGGCTTTGGTTTTTAAATTCCACGTTCTGTTACAGAATGTTTTGTCTTTTTAATATATTGTCTTGCTTTTATCTTCATTTACTAGTGCACCCCTTTTAACAAACTCTTCCTTGACTTTTACTGCTTGAGTGGCACTGTGACACTTCTAGACATATAAGTGGTGCTTGAGAAATACTTCTGTTACCCAAGCATCGATATTGCTGTTTCTTTCATGAAGTGGATAATGCCTTGCCCTAGCATTGTAATATTTGAAAATATGGATTTCTTTTTCCAAGCATATTGGTCAGTCAGGCGAATATAGAACTTCCTGGGATATGCGTTCGACATCAAGTTTTCATGCATATAGTTATTTAACTTACTTTTACGCCACAAGATAATAATATTAATCAATGTTTGCTTCTTGAAAATTCATGGTAAGTAAGACCTTTGTATGATCTAGTGACAGCCACGTGGCCCCTTGTGTACTGAGACGCCTAAGCCTGGTGTTGCTAGCAACAATATTTCTTACCACGGTGAAACTTCGATACAGCGTTACGCAGCTGGCGTAGTTGTAACAACTTCTCTATAACGGTACATTTTCTTTAGGGCTGTATCGGGTTTGCACTTTTGAATATTTCAGGTGCAGAATCGAAGATCATGGCTTATTAAACGTTTCCTAGGGTCATTAATATTACGGGAGTCCAATATTTTTTTTAAATAGGTAGGTCTTTGCAAAGATAGGCTACAAGTCCAATGTCTTAATCCAATTTTATCAACCCTGTGGGCCTGACACTTTTAGGCTCATCTTCTTACAGAAGACGAAAAAGGGGAAAAAGGTCTGGACATCGTCATGCTAAAATCAATCAAAGTTGTTATTTTACATAAATATATAGACTCATAATTTAAAAAAAGGCAAAAACTTGGCAAATTGTATAAAAGTAATATTTGAGTCCTTTATTTCTGTCTGACTTCAATGGTCTGTAATCTAAAATGCCTGGACTAAAAATTACGAAAAGGCAACATGCATAAAAAATCAAAGCAAAACATTTTTTTTCACTTAGTTGACACCCAACTTCTATATCAAAAAATATTCCTCAATTTTATATAAAATCTAAGTAAGATCTTAAGCAACTAATGTAAAACGGGCTTAAATAGGATTCATCTGAGCCCCGATTAAAGGTGCTACACCTAAACCAATTGCCCCTTTCAAAAACGAGCCCTGTAAAAGTGACGAGGTCCCTTCATGTCAATAGCTTAAGAGCAGCCGCTTTCCTATAAGTGATAATTTGTATATTTTCCCCTTAAGGTCCAAAATTTCAAAAACAATGCCAAAATCATTTGTGAACTTTTTTAAAACTTATCGAACGTAGCTTGAGCTATATTTCTATCCTAATTTATACAAAAAGCGTATTGGTAACACGTGTTTTTTCCTTTTTATCGCCATCAATGTAATAATTTTTTATTTTGTCGGCTACTATCGACACGCCGAGCAAAGCTTTTTATTTTGATACTTATATGGGTAGTTTCTCGTTATATGACCCGAAAAGAGAAAATCGTCGAAAGTTATCGAAATATAAACATAACTGGTTAACAAGAGCTTAATATGATCACATGCTAAAAAATCGGCTCTTCTTTTTTTGAGTTTTATTGAAAATCTCATATCTGTCACACCTTTTGAAAGGTTTTTAAAGCAAAAATAGTTTTTTGTAAAAATTTTAAGCCAACTACGAATAAAAATACTTTAAATTACTTTAAAAATTAAACCCGTTCTAAAGGATATTTAACGCGCCTCCTTCTTAAGTCTGAAATTCCCTTAAATTTCGATTTGCAAGGTAACACCCGCAACAGTCTTTAAGTGATTAGTGGGAGCCAAAATTATGCTCTCGCAGTGTTCTCTTACTGTTATTCGCTTGAAAAACATACCCCACCAATCACAACTTCCATTATCGTAAACTGTGGATTTGTGTGTGTGTATTTGTGTGTGTGTTTAAAGTGGCATTTGCAAGTGAGCCGCCGAAGCATAAACTATGAATTATGTTTGTGTAATTCTTGTTGGTTTAGTTTGACAAGCAAAACGTGACATCACGCAAGTTTATAAAGCGCGTTAAAAAGCCACTTCACATAACAAATATTCAGAAAACTAAAAAAAATTAAAAACTTTTTAATTGTACTTTTGAACGTATTTCTGTGTGAGTAATATTTTGTGCTCATAAGTATGTAAAGTGTGCTGGGTTGAAATACTTTAATTTAAATCCCATTTATTATAAATTATTTGTTAAAATTTAAGAAATATTATATATTAAAAACAAATAATTTTTTTTCTGTAAAACTTTTAAACGGTTAAAGTTTTTATTTACTTTTTTTCCTCTTTGTGGTTGAAGATTATTCTGTAATGTTTAAAATTTTTTCTTTAAAACAAAAATTTACAAAATGCAACAAATATTCACAAACAAAACCTTTTGCTTTCTGACCATCATAAAATGCATAGATGTGGTCAAACTGTTGAGCCATAGATGATTCCTCAAAGTGATGTTAAACATATTTACGACATATCGTCGTTGCAAAGTTATCTTTCGTATATTACGAAATAAGAAAATTTATAAATATTTTTATCTGTGCAATACTCAGGTCCTAAATATATATATATTTGAACATATACCTATCCCTTTAAGAAACAATTAATGAGCTCTGGCAGTTCTCCGCTGATAACTCAGTCAAGTGCAACCAGTGTTTTAATTTTCAACAGCCCCTGTCTTAGAATTATTTGTGATATTATCATAAGATATAAATATATTTTAAAGAGACAAGAATATCTAATTATTTATGGATTTAAGTAACTTATTTTTTTCTGGTCGTAAGTGCAATTTTTTATATTTATTTTAAAATTTATTAAAAGATGCAAATGTACATAATTAAAAAGAAGTTTTCCAAACATCTGGATTGCTTTTATATAAGTCAATAAAACAAACAAAAAGTTTGTGTAGATACAATAATTTCGGGTAGACGATATGTATATAGTTGTAGACTGCTACTGCACAGCATGTGTATTAAAATATATTGTGTTTCCGCATTTAGGCATTTTAATATTTTTAAACAATTTTCTTCGTTTTGAAATGCAAGTGGTTTGCAAATCATATCACTGACTACTGGCGCAGGCTTACACACACACATATTTTGAGGAGCGTACTGAATTCGTAAAAGGAAAAAAAAAAGGCTTCTATAAAATTATTAATGCGGATAACAAGTAAAAATGTTTGTCAAAAAATATGTTTAACCTAAAGGTACGCCAAAAAAATGGAAAGCACAAACAATATTTTTCTTTTCAGTGGCTTTCTTTATAAATATTTGTTAATTATGCGCAAACGCAGTGCAAACTTGTACTTTTACGTCGGTCTATATTGCTTCGCCCAGCTGACACTCACGTTTTCTTTCAAGTTGTGATTCCTATCCCTTGACTGAGGTTTAGCATAGTGCCAATAATACAAAAAAATACTTTTTAATCTCTGGATACAAATATTTCGCTACAATCGCCATCCATCTAATGGCCGCAATGAATCCTCATCATCTGTTTTAACGGACCCTCCTACCCATCTTTTATCTCCCTATATGTGCCAATCATCTTCTTTTATTAATTTTATTTTATTTTTTTCTATTTTATTTTATTTTATTTTATTTTCTTTTATTTTATTAATTTTATTTTATTTTATTTTATTTTATTTTATTTTATTTTATTTTATTTTATTTTATTTTATTTTATTTTATTTTATTTTATTTTATTTTATTTTATTTTATTTTATTTTATTTTATTTTATTTTATTTTATTTTATTTTATTTTATTTTATTTTATTTTATTTTATTTTATTTTATTTTATTTTATTTTATTTTATTTTATTTTATTTTATTTTATTTTATTTTATTTTATTTTATTTTATTTTATTTTATTTTATTTTATTTTATTTTATTTTATTTTATTTTATTTTATTTTATTTTATTTTATTTTATTTTATTTTATTTTATTTTATTTTATTTTATTTTATTTTATTTTATTTTCTTTTATTTTATTAATTTTATTTTATTTTATTTTATTTTATTTTATTTTATTTTATTTTATTTTATTTTATTTTATTTTATTTTATTTTATTTTATTTTATTTTATTTTATTTTATTTTATTTTATTTTATTTTATTTTATTTTATTTTATTTTATTTTATTTTATTTTATTTTATTTTATTTTATTTTATTTTATTTTATTTTATTTTATTTTATTTTATTTTATTTTATTTTATTTTATTTTATTTTATTTTATTTTATTTTATTTTATTTTATTTTATTTTATTTTATTTTATTTTATTTTATTTTATTTTATTTTATTTTATTTTATTTTATTTTATTTTATTTTATTTTATTTTATTTTATTTTATTTTATTTTATTTTATTTTATTTTATTTTATTTTATTTTATTTTATTTTATTTTATTTTATTTTATTTTATTTTATTTTATTTTATTTTATTTTATTTTATTTTATTTTATTTTATTTTATTTTATTTTATTTTATTTTATTTTATTTTATTTTATTTAATTTTATTTTATTTTATTTTATTTTATTTTATTTTATTTTATTTTATTTTATTTTATTTTATTTTATTTTATTTTATTTTATTTTATTTTATTTTATTTTATTTTATTTTATTTTATTTTATTTTATTTTATTTTATTTTATTTTATTTTATTTTATTTTATTTTATTTTATTTTATTTTATTTTATTTTATTTTATTTTATTTTATTTTATTTTATTTTATTTTATTTTATTTTATTTTATTTTATTTTATTTTATTTTATTTTATTTTATTTTATTTTATTTTATTTTATTTTATTTTATTTTATTTTATTTTATTTTATTTTATTTTATTTTATTTTATTTTATTTTATTTTATTTTATTTTATTTTATTTTATTTTATTTTATTTTATTTTATTTTATTTTATTTTATTTTATTTTATTTTATTTTATTTTATTTTATTTTATTTTATTTTATTTTATTGTATTTTATTTTATTTTATTTTATTTTATTTTATTTTATTTTATTTTATTTTATTTTATTTTATTTTATTTTATTTTATTTTATTTTATTTTATTTTATTTTATTTTATTTTATTTTATTTTATTTTATTTTATTTTATTTTATTTTATTTTATTTTATTTTATTTTATTTTATTTTATTTTATTTTATTTTATTTTATTTTATTTTATTTTATTTTATTGTATTTTATTTTATTTTATTTTATTTTATTTTATTTTATTTTATTTTATTTTATTTTATTTTATTTTATTTTATTTTATTTTATTTTATTTTATTTTATTTTATTTTATTTTATTTTATTTTATTGTATTTTATTTTATTTTATTTTATTTTATTTTATTTTATTTTATTTTATTTTATTTTATTTTATTTTATTTTATTGTCGAATACTGTTTTTAAATGAATCAGACTTCCTGTTGGTTTTAGAAGGCAAAAATAGGTTTTCATAAACATTGTGAAAACATCCAAACACATATAGCAGTATTGTCCATAAAATACAGCAAAATTGACAATGAACATTTAAACCTTAAACTATAGCTAAAGCCATAATTTCTGTTCTATAAAAATTTCGAAAAATAATATTTTTATTTCTAACGTAAACAAACTCTACTTACAAAACAGGCATTAAACTTTTTAATACAAAAATTCTGGTGTCTTATATTTTTCTTTTGTACTTATTGCTTCCGGTGTCATTAAAAATTTCCTCCCTATTAAACAATTGTTTGCCAAAGGAAAACAAATCTATTAAAAGCAAAAATAGTGTAAATAAACTGAAAATAATACCATCAAAGTGTAAAGAAATTGCGGGTGTAAAAAACTTTGTTCAAATTCCTTTAAGTTTGTGTTTAAAACGATAACACAAACAAGCAAAAGTAAGTACAACTTTGATACCAGGAGTTACTTTCACAAATATCTGTTGTTTTTTTTTTTTTTTTTGATTCCTTTTTAAAAATCGACCGTTTTTTTAACTTGAACTCAAGCTTAACAAAAACATGAAAAAATTATATCGAAAAACGCGTTTCATTACTTGTGCGCTTGTTGCATAAACAGAATCAACGATGCAGAAATCCAAATAAATGGAGAAACGTTTCCCACGTTGTTCTTTAATAATAATTTTTTTGTCAAGTACAGAACACGTGATTTAAATATTTGGCGTAAAAAGAAAAAAAATTTAAGGCACTCAAAGCGCGTTTCAACACTTATGGGTTATGATTAAAAAAACGTTTTGATTTCATTGAGTAACTCTTTGCTAGATTAAATTTATTGTTTTCATGATATATCTTTAAACTATTTTGGCAAAAATTTTTTTATGTAAATATATTTCATATTATTTATTTTATTTTGATTAAGGAATTTTTTTTAAAATATTTTATAAGAAACAGTTTAAAATTTATGAATCTGCTAAACTGGAAATCTGTGTTCATAGTGAGCGGCGCTCAAAGCTACAGGGCCACAAGGCGTCATGTTTATGCTTGTGATGTTCACCAGGATATAAAATGTTAGGCTTTTATCATCGTTGTGCTATTGTCAATTAACTGTCAATGAACTCATGAGAATTGGATCGCCTTAGGGTATTGAACGGGAGCTAGTAGAGATAGTAAAACTACCATATTATTCTTATTATTCCAATATCAGTAAACTTTCATTTCATGTGAAATAATAGTTTTTGACCACAAAGTTAACCTTTGTCCTTAATCAGGATCAAAAGTCATTTATTTTTTTTTCTGAAGTACTAAAACATAACTAAATGCCTTAGTACCAAAAATTTGATTAAATTATCCCATAATTAGTTTACAAACATCAAACTAGGCAGAATCGAACACTAATGATCCAATAAATTTAAAAAAAAGAAACATTAAAAAGAATTTTACCCACTTTGCTGACTTTTAAATACAAAAAGCATGAAAATTTTGAAAAAAGTGTTTCATGTCCACTATGCTGATTTCCGATCTCAATCTGGGCCAATAGCTTTAAGTTTTGTATTCCTAGTGTCATTGTCTCAATAAATGCCTTAACATACCAACAATCTAAAATAGGTACTCTTTAACTAATATGCTTACCTTTGACTTCAATCCTAAAATATGAAAAAAAGTACTTAAGGAAGAAAAAAGTCCTTTTTGCTTACTTTGCGGGCTAAAGGTGTTTTATTTTATATCTGTAAGCTCAAAAAATTTAAAAAAAAAGATATAATATGCTTATTTTTATTTATTTTTGGACTAATTGTTTTTTAATACAAATTTTTATTATTTTCCGTTAATGTAAAGGAAACTTTAATTTGAAAAAAGCAGACTTTTCTACCGATTTCAACATTAACGGAAAATAATAATTTCTTCTAATAAAAAGAAATTATATGAACTTAAGCCAAACTAAAAAGCAAAAATCTGTATAAGATCTAATAAGTAAGTCTATTTTTTAAGCTTTAGGTCTATTTTTATGTTTATTTTTGTAAAATTTGTTCAATATATCGCCACTCCGTTGTGTGGCATCATCAGGAGGTTATTTCAGTTAAATATTACATTTGTTTTTTTGGTTTTAAAATTAGCTTTTGGCTTTTCGAATAACGATTATAATATTAACAAATTTTTAATATAAACTTCAAAATATTTTGTAAAAGAAATGATGATGCCACACAACGGAGTGGCGAAATATTGAAAAAATTTTGCAAAAAAATAAACATAAAAATAGACCTAAAGCTTAAAAAATACACTTATTTATTAACATTAAAAAGGTCAAAAAACTAGAAAAAATATATAAGATCTAATACTATAAAAAGTACACACAAAAGATAAACTTAGTAAACTTTACTTAAATCAAGCCGTGCGATGTCAAAAGTACGGTGAGAATGGATTTTCTTAAGCCAATTTCGAAATTTCTTATACCAAGTATAATTTTTCTGTACAATTTTCCTTTTTTGAGCCACATTTAAGCCAAAAAAGTATTGATTTAAGTTTGAAACCGTACAGGATAAAAACAAAATTTAATGCCATTTTTTGGCTTATGGAGCTTTTTTTTGTTTTATACCTAACATTAATTCTTTAAAAATTTAATTTTTTGTACTTACCGTAGCTGAGATTCGAACCAGGGACTTTCCGCACTGCATCACCAGCGCGATACCTCTAGGCTATGAGACACTTAGTTTTTAAATGTAAAATAATATATTAAAACAACAAGTTTTTTTTCTGATTGATTTGGTGAAACAATCCGAAAAGGCTTCAATTAAAAAGATCATTTTAAGAAATTCAAAAATAAAATTAATGATTTTAGAATATGTTTTTTCTTTCTGTGTAATTTTTGACCGCTTTGTTGAACTTCAGCCTTAAACAAAATTTAAAAAAATATCAAAAACATATTCATATATTTTTTTTATCACTATTCGAATGCAGTTTCAATTATTTATCTACCTTTCTTAGTTTAAAAGTTACAAAATGGACCCAAGCAGTATCAAAAAATTATTTTTATATTGTAATTTTTTTAAAAACGTACCAAAAACCTTTTTTTTGTAATTTTAAAACCTGCTGAACGCAATTTTAATCTTATATATATTTATTGGCTTAGAAGTTACAAAAAGGGCATAAGCAGTAACAAAATATAATTTTTATCCTGTTCAGGGTCCAATTCTTCAAACACATATTTCTATTTTTTAAAGCTATTTAAATTCATTTTAATTTTTTTTCTATCTATTTTGACTCAGAAGTTAAATTTTGGACAAAAGCAGTATTAAAATACAGTTTTTTCCTTGTATTTTCTCAAAGCGTGTTTCATTTAAAAAAGTAACAAAATTATCTCCATAATTTTTTTAGACCTACTAAACGCAATTTAAATTTCGGTTTTACGTCCATTGGCCTAAAATTACAAAATCGGCCTAAGAAGGGAGCAATATATTCAAGAAATGCCAAAAGCATATTCTAAAGGTTTTTAAGCTTGCTTTTATTTCTATCTTTCCTTAAAACGCATTTTTAATTTGGGGTCCTTGTTAACAAGTTCAAGAGCTACAAAAATTACGTATAATGTACAAATACTAAATTTTTAACTTATTTTTGCTCCTCACGAAATAGTGGCAGAAATTTTATTGAGACCTGCCAAATGCAATTTAATTTATATTTGTATCTTTAATAGTTTAGAAGTAACAAAGTTGGCATAGGTACGATTAAAATTTAGTTTTTTTTCAGCTATACCCCTTAGAGGTTTAAAAGGCGCTAGACACACATTCCTTTATATTTTGGGCCGAATTTGATGCTGTTAAAAGTTTGTTTCTATCGCGAATAGCAAAGCAGATATAAGCATTCTATTTTTGCCATTTTTGGCCCATTTTATCTTAAGACCCGAATTTTCCATTTTTTATACATTTTGAAAATTACCCACAGTCTGAATTTCAAGCCTTTAGCTCTACGCCTTTGGGCTGTACAATGATGGATGTGTGTATCAGTCAGTCACCAACTTTGTTCCTTTATTTACATAATTATAGGTTTAAGTTTATATAAATTAAATGATAAAACAATTTTTCAAATCCCTAAAAACAATAAAAATTTAACTTTGCAAAAAAAATATTGCTAAAATATTATTGATCTTAAAGTTCTTGCCACATTTTCATTAAAATCAATGACAAACTAAATTATCTTAATAAATACATAAACACTCTCTTACACTTAATCAAGTTATTAAAAACTTTTTTTTATATAGAAATACCTTTTATTAACCCACAAACATATGGACTAAAATTTGTGGTTTTCTTATTGTTTTATTTCAACTCAACAGAAAGACACATACATAGACAAGCAGACAAACCCAGCAAAAAAAAATTGATGCGATTTTTTACAGACCACATTTAAATCACATCTAAAGATGCTATTGCATATTTTCTGGTTTTGTTGCATTTAATTAAATGCAGAAATAAAAACTGGCATTATAAATGACTCGCCGATGTCATTGTTTTGTTTGTATTGAGCATCGATTTACACTTGGTTGAAGTGTTGTAATAAATTTTAGGTTTATATCACATAAAAAGCTAGGTCTAAAAATAACATTAAAATCGCATTTTAGATCAGAAAATTCCTTCCTTAGTAGGAGTGTTTTTTCCCCACATATTAAATGCAGAAAAAGTTCTACTTCAAAATAACACCTTAGTATGGAAATTTTGTAGCACCGAAAATGTTGATTATATGCGGTTTAAATTTGGCAAAAATAAATAGCATCCCTCCAATGACAACCCTATGTAAAATTCATTGGTTTTTCCTCAAAATTTGAAGTGATTCAAGTAAGCTAGTTCTGGGTTTTTTCTACTTCTTTTTCCTCACTTTTTTTACTGGGAAGTTAACGACACTTTAGCAAGTTGGCTATGATTAGTCATCAAAAATAATTTGTTAATAATTTCTTGAAACCAAAGAGGGAAAGAACTTGACTAATAACAAAGTTAGTTTTTTGTTGTCAAAATAAAAATCAATATGAAAACTCTTATTTTAGTTTAGTACAAAAAGCCTTTGTTTAAGTATTTGTTTGATTAAAAGATATCAGGATAAATGACATACACTTGTACGCATAAAATCAAACACTTCACTTTAATGCTCAAAATTTAAATTGATAAACTTTCAACAGGCATATATTATGTTGCTTTGTGTCACTGATTTGTTTTTCGAAAATTCACCGGATGCTCTTAATAACTCCTATAATAGAGCCGGTTATGACAGTTCATTTCTTTTATATTTATACAAAAAATTTCTACAAATTTAATTTAGTTTAAAAAAGTTTTTTTCTTTACTTCCATGCAAATTGAAATCATTGTAAAACACGTACGTGACACTTTCATTTTTACATGTTAATATATATAAACAAAAAGATGAATATACTTTTATGTGTATGTATATGTGCGTGTATGCAAATTGTTGAATTAAAATTCAATCCGGGTGCTAAAATCACATTTACAAGTGTTTTTGTGTGAGTTTACATATGTCATTAAATATTTGCGTTTGGTAATAGAAAGTTAACCCAAGAGTTATAAGGTTATTGAGTATTTGACTGCACAATACTTGCAACCTGCCTTTTTTTAATGCATGGAATATTTATTAAAATAAAATATTTTAACTCTAAGATATAGTCCACTTATCTGTTTTTATTGCACAAAATTTTTCTAAGTTATTAAAACCAATATTCCCAAACCAAAATTTCTTTCTAAGTTATCATAATTTAAAAAATTAACTTAAAACCCGAAAAAATTTAAATTTGTATGTGGTATTAAAAAACTTGAATCAAAAATTGCTAGAGCACGACAACTTTAGTTTATTTTTGTCTTTTATCGGAAAGCACTTGCATATAAAATACCTTTTTCACTATTTGTTTTTATAAAATATTTTTTTTGTATTTGACTGCTTACAAAGAAAAAAAGAAAATAAGTAAGACAGTTGCAGTCGGTCAAACCCGACTATATTATGTCCTACATAACATTTGTATAGGGGATTTACGAAAAAATAAACCGATTATAGTTGGTTGTATAAACATAAACCTGTGTGAAAAATGTTGTAAGAGTGCAGTAATATTCTAGACATTTGTAGCCCAAAGTGCTTATTTCGGGAGGACATTTGTATGAGAGCTATATTAACACACAAACCAAGCATAACCAAAAATCTTAGGCCTTGTAATTTCACCAAAATATCTCAAATATTGCGACCTGTAGCGGACATGGTTAGGTCGACTCAGGAAGTGATTCCATTACTATGGGTGTTAGAAGCATTTGCACAAACGCATAATATCCCGATACCACGTATTTGATTTGGTTCTAAACACAGCAAAAAATAAAGTTTTAACAATTGTTAAGTATTGGGTACCCAAAGAAAAAATTAATTCCTATACTTAGTTTTAAATGTAAGTATATATCACAAAAATATGTAAAATAAAGTATTTTATTCTTTACTTAAAGTTTTGTACCAAAAAAAGTTAAGGTTATTAAATTATTATATAATTACTGTTATAGTTATACAGGCTGTCTGGTGCAGATTTATATTTTCAGACTTAAATTAAAAACTTAATAACTGACGCAAAGTTTAAGTAAGAGCATTTAACGATAAAATAAAAATGAGCTTTAAGTACGAATATCTGGTGGCAGATTTACATTTTCAAACTTAAAAAAACGTAATACTTGGGACCAAGTTTTACTAAGAGCATTGAACGATAGAATGGAAATGCGGATTTTTTTTTTAAAGTATGTCACGTTAAGTTAAACACACTGTTTAAAACTTGCTTCAATTGAACTAATTTCTCGATGAATATTTTTCTTTGAAGCTAAAAAGAGATTGTCATTATACATCCTCTCTTTAAGATAGCCCCATACAAAAATCCAAGGGAGTTAGATCGGGCAACCTCGGTGGCCATTAGATGTCCCCAAAACAACTGATCAGTTTTTGGGCGAAATTTTTACAAAGCAAATGCACGTATATATGTGTGGAGTTGTCCAATCCTGTTGAAACTACTTGTGTAAAGAGTACGATGGATGAGCTCGCAGGTTTGGCAAAAAGAATTGCGTAATCATGCGATCATTTGCACCGTTGACATTCGTCGGCTGGCCTTAAGAATTTTTGCATGAGATACGAGGGTAAGGCACACCAAGCAGTTATAGGGCAATGCAATGGTTTTTAATATTTCAATCAAGGACTGCGGCTCTTGGATACCAGTAACGGCTAGTTTGCTGGTTGACTTAGCCATTTAAGCAAAAGAGGGCCTTGTCGCTCCAAAAATGGGATTTATAGTGCAAAAACTCTCCAAAATCCGTTAACAAAAATTTCTGAGTATATCAAAGTCAGTTTCTTTAAGTTTTTGAAGAATTTAAATTTTAAAATAGTTCCATATTTTTTGAAATTTTTAAATAATCGCTATTGGAAATCCCAGTTAGGCTTTTTTTCTATAATAAAAGTCTCGGATTTTAACGTAAACTGCTTTCAACCAGTTCATTGTTTTTGAAAGTCTTCAAAAATCGACTGGGCTCTGGCCGTGAGACATTCATTGTCGAAGCAGTTGCGCAGAATCTTAAACCCATGAAGGAATTAAAATTAAATTAGGCCCATCACGTACTCGCCAAATACTGACCTTTAAACAAAATTGTCGACGAGCAATTACATACGAATCATTTCTTTTAGAAATGTCACTACTGCAACGTCGTGACGGACAAATCCGCACTATCGATAATTCCAACGGTGACACCCTCCTTCCGCACTGCTTATTATTTTTTTTAAGAATCGTATTTAAAAATATAAATTTGCCATCAGACACCCTTTGCTTACCGCATAAATCTTTGGCCAAAGCAGATAGCTTAAAAAATTATGGTACTATTTTAAAATTAAAAATTAAAAATTTTAAAATTAAAAACTTTAAAATAGTATCATCTTAAAAAACAAATCACTTATTATAATAATTGGTAGTTAAATTGGCCAAACCGAGTATACTTTTGGTAGTACAATCGAACCTATACCGTCGACTCCTTGCATTTTTTTCACTGTTGCACTGTGTTATTATTGTTTGGTTTACTAGGAATTTTTTTTTTCTTTCTGACTTTTTTTTTGGTTCCAAACTAATGCGAATAAAATAGATGTAGATAGTCGAGTCCAAACATAATATGCTCTCATTCCTCTTTATATTTAACTTTAACATTAACATCTTTTAAAATTAAATTTTTGTAAAAATTTACCTTTTGGAAAAGTGGCTTAACCATAAATTTCCTACTACTTCTATTGAACCTCTTAAAATTTTTGGACGCAAAGATATTGGTGTTATTATTTTTATTTATTTCTTATAAAGCTTAGATGCAAACGGCATTGGTAGAAGAATTTCAATTAAGGTAACTTTGCATATCCCTAAAAAATTTGGAGTTCATCATCGATCTGTACCAGCACTAAATTACTTCCACACAGATGTAAAAACTGTATCGTGACAAATGCGCTTAAGAAAAATCCCCACACATTAAACAGGAAATTTAAAAATAGTAAAATATTAAAACAACAAATAATTTTTCCAACTAGTTACTGCTGCAGAGTCAAACCAAATTTGGATATAAGACGTAATTAAAAAGAGTTTATTGGATCACCACAAGTAATTTGGGGGCACTATAGTCTTCCATTTCTTATCGCCCTTATTACAGTCCGTCTTTAAAAAGTTTTATTTTGTATTAAACTTATATTTCAATAAAATGCCTCTACGTTAAACAATTTACACAATAAAGACAATATTTACAAATTTTTTTTCCTTAAAATATTATTTTTAAATTCTTTATACGGAATGCTTGTTAACGATTTATAAACGATCAAAAATGTTTGCACGAAATACACATTGAATTAAACAACAATGTTAAAAAAAAGTAACAGACATACGAACTGTCACTTATACAAATATAAAACGGAAGTCAATGACGCCATATGCAATTGATGAAGTTATTCAATTTAATGTTTCATACGACAAAGAAATATAATAACAAAATGTATGTTTACATTCAACAATAATAACAACAACTACGACAATAAAAAGAAAAAATATTTTAAATTGAATTGCAATGGTTTTCCTTAATGGTAAGCATTCGTTTAATGCACCAACCAATGCAAATACAAACCCAGCAGTTCATAAGAATTAGTCAATATTACACAGAGTCTGCTGAAATTTAAGTTTAATCTTTGAATTTTTTTAATATTTTTGCAACGTCTTTTTTTCTTATAACAAAAATCAAATACAATTACTTTAATTAAAGTCTTGTAATTTTAAATATCATAATAAGGTATCCTTTAGCCGATACTTGTTGTATAGAATTGCAGGATTGTGAGCTACACATACATGCACTACAGGTACTTGTCGGTTGGTAGTTGTAATTGTGTGTACATTGTGATTTGCACAACATATAATAAATAAGACATTTTGGTCTTTTGAATTGCATACACATTTTTGGTTTACCCAATCAGGAGATTAAGATTTTAAAATGATTACTTTAAATATTTTTTAAATAAATACAAATAACTAAACAATAATTCTTTAATTCAACTACTTTAAATGTAAGTTTAAATACAGTTAAAATAGCACAAATCAATTTAAAACAAATAAAAATTGTATTGAGATTATACTTTAAATGGTTTTTTTTTGTTTAACTTTTGTGAAGCTTACAATTTAACATTATTTAAAAGCAATTAAAACTCAAAAAAATTTGTTTTTAATTTTCAATATTTATTGACGTGTACATACAGCAATTGTACGATAAAATAAAATTTTCAATTCACAAGTGAATTAACCAGACGACTATTTTAATGGTCAATAGAAATTTACATAGACTTTACCTCAGTCCACAAAGCATTAGGCTAAGTAAAGTAAGGTTAGGTTAAGCTGAATTGAAAGAAGAAGGCCTTCAAAAGCTCAGGCTCTGTGGGACATAAAAGTTAGCCAGTAACAGAGCTGCAAAAAGCTGCAATCAATTGACATTGAAATCAAAGTGATTTCAACCAAACTGATTTCATTCTTTGATTTCTAAATGATTTCAGATTTCAAAATGAAATCTTGTCAAAATTGCAATATTTTTTGATTGCAATCATTTTGAAATCATTTTTTTTAGAAATCATTGAATGCAATTAATTTAATTGCAATCAATTCGATTGAAATCAAATTTTTGTTGAAATCATGTGATTTCAACAAGTTCCCTTTAAATCACAACTATAGTAAAACTATAGAAAAACGTAGGTTTGTTAGTCATTTCTTGCATTTTTTTTTTTCTACGGAAGAACTGATTGCAATTAGAAATAATGTTTACCAATTTTACAAGACTTTGTAAATAAAAATTTCCATTTTTTTAACTTTGATTGCAATTACTGGATTTGATTGCAATTAAAGTAATTGCAATCAAATCGATTGCAATCAAATTTGATTGCAATCAATTTATATATAAATTGATTTCAAAAAATTGATTCAATCGTTTTTATCATATTGATTTCATGATTTCAAATTGAAATCATGAAATCAATTTACGATTTTGAATGCAATCAAAAAATTAGCAATCATTAAAGCGAAATCATGTGATTGCAATTAAATCGATTGCAATCATTTACAGCTCTGGCCAGTAATCAGCTTGTTGTGTGCGTTTAGCAAGGAAAAACACCTCATATTCCACATCTTCCAAGGAAGCCACATCTGAAAAAACATCAGACGTTAAGCATTGTACTCTCTTTTCGCTGCATTCTCAACCTTTTGCTCAGGTAATGTTTTCAAGTTTCAGAACGTCCCTTAAGTTCTGATTGCATTTATACTGCCTTTATAACTGTCTCGTTAGCCTGTTGCAGCCTGTGGGCATTTTACGAACACTCGCTCAACTTAGCCTTCAGGTCTTCCAGAAGGATTTCCAGTCCCATTTTTTCTACGCCTTATAGCCGTCCGTAGAAAACCCAGAGTTTTGTCCAACCAACACTGCTGATCAGTTATATGCGGAGTGCAGTAAGCCTTTACCATCACTGGAAGTTACGACTGGATAACTCCACTGTGTCGATTTAACTTTGGTGTTTTGATGGTCAGTCTTAAAGCCCCAGCCAATTCATTCCTTCATTGCCCGTAGTTTTTACGCCGCATGTATTGCCTGGTAGCGTTCGCGGATTTCAAAAGGCAAGATACTCAAAATTGTCTCCAAATCATTTGTTAGAGTAGTCGTAATTGCCCATCCTATCCCAACACAATATGTGCGTTGGACTTTTTACAGGTTTGCTGTGTTTTACTTTCTGTAGATTGATGTCCACTATTCTACCGCAGCGTAGATTACTATCCATTTAATTATGCTCCCATATAACTAGTGGGTCATCTTTGCACTGAGGCCTCATTTTAAGCCTATAGTTCTTATACACAGGGGACAATATCGGGGACCTTCGCTGCTCATTTCTCGAAGTGGTGTTTTTTATTAAAGTCTCAATACAGAATTACTGCTAGGCACTTGATCCTTTAAGATATCAGAATCATCTTACCCAAGAAACAAGGCTCGTCATATTACGCAATTTTTGTTTTCCTGGTAAAAATCATATTTAGTTTTAATCGTAGCTCACAATCAGCTCACTGGTCTGAGTCCAGTCTTGTGCAATATTGAGGGCATCTTCTTCCCTTCTACAAAGCTGGTTCAGATCCCTTCCCCTCAGGTGCATAGCAATATTATCCGCGTATTAAACTAGGTTCTAATGGAAATTTAAATCCTTATTAGACTGAGTATTGTAGTACCCCTTGGAGGGAGCAAACAAATGACGCGCTGTAGGGTTCACCATTCCAAACTGTCCGTTAATGTTTCACTTTTTATCTTTAAAAGATTCTAGCGGAGCCGTTGAAATGCAGAGAAAAGTAGGAGAATCTAGCATGACTTGTGTTTTTTGCGACATATTTTGCAGTTAGGCGGCAAGACGTCCAGCCTATCGGGTATATTATCCTTCATAGTTAATATCGATGGGTTCTGAAAAAGAAACTAGGACAGGAGCATTTTTAGTAATCTTTTATCTCTTTTATCTTTTTCTTTTTGTCAAAGGTATCACAAACGACAACGTGTTCTACTTTGTTTTACTAATAAACAAATTTCATATTAAATACAATTGGTTTTTAAAAAAACATTGCATTGAATTTGTTTTAAGATAAAAAAATTGGTATCCAATTTAAGGCGCCTTTATATGGTAATACATGTATAAGGATATGACAAAAAATGTTGTGGAATAATACAAAATCTCATCATGTAAAAGTGTAAATATATTGAAAAGAAAATAATACGGATACAAAATTTGAAAAGTGTTTGGTCTTTATTTGCTTTCTAAGCCATTTTAGAAACCTACCTATTTTCGTCCCTTCAGAGGTATAAAACATTGGACCCAACAACAATATCTAATGAAGGTGGCAACATTTTATGAAACAAAACACAAACAATCAAAGTTAACGTATAAGTTTTTTATTTTTTTTTACCACAAAAGATAACAAGTAATAAAACAACTGCTCTTGGATTTTACCAACACCATCCGTGTAAACATAAAAAATACTTAAAACAGACTTTTATTCTCTTTTCTTAAACGCTGGAGGAAATTTTATAATATTTTGGTTCTCCAAAGTCTAATTACTTTGTACTGCCATGAAAAGCCACCTTCATTGATATCCCATATTGGTCCTTATAAGAAAACCCAACACAAAGAAATATATCAAGTGAAGACTAGATTTCATGCCTTAAAGTTATAAACTTGTAAACAAATCTTTTGTTACGTAATGAAACTTTCGCTGCGCTTACACTTTTACTCTTTTTTATAAAGTTTTTCAACACTTTATTGCATTATGCTGACTTATATAAGTTACAAAAAAATTATTAAATGTGCAATTGGAAACTTTTGAATGCAGAATAACAAAGTTGAGACAAAAAAAAGAAACAAAAACAAAGCAATGTAACAAGTTTTCCATAACGTAGCGGGTAACACACAATAAAATAAACAATATTAGAAGTAGAAAAACACACTGCATCCCATCCAAGAAATGTAAACAAACAATAACAGTTTGTGCTATAAAAACAGTTAAGGATAATAAAAAGTTTAATTTAAACTTAGAATAACTTTAAGCTGATATAACTAGATTGGATGGTTGTAAATAGTTCTGCAATCATTAACAGCTTCGCCAATAGTAGAATCATGAGAAGCATTATTATCAAAAGTTTCAATGTTTATTTGTAGAGACAAGAAATGTCTGGATCTGATATGACTTTCGTAAGCAAGTTGTTCCTTTAAATGACGTCTGCTTATTGCCACAACGAAAGAAAATTAAGATTTTTAATGGCATCAAATAAAAATTTATTACACATAATGTGACCATTGCCACCACCATTTTATATTAAAGTGTTAAAATATTTTTTGACCTTTTTTGAAATATTGAAATGATTGTTGTTTAAATTTTTTGATTTTCTTTAATCATTGTATAAAATTTAAGAAAAAGCAAAGCGAAGAAAAAAGAAAACCAAAAAATTATTTTCAATTTTATTCTTGCACACGTTTGCACAACAAGATAATCCTTTCATTAAACCACAATCATTGTTTTATTTAGGTTTTTATTTTATTACTTATTTCTATATCTTTCGCCCCACTTTATCACTGCTACTAACTATGCTTCTATATTTAACGAATACTCACACATACAATTTTAAATCGAAAAGGGATAAGCACCAATTTCCAAATATCTATCAAGCCTTAGATAAATAAATCGATATATTGTTGCTTTATATTGTGTTAAGAAAACGGATGGATATCATCATGTTGCTTTCTTGCTTTCTTTTTATATTGTTGTTGGTAAAGTACCCTACATTTAAAATAAATAAAATAGCGGCTAAGAATTATGATAGTCTAAATTAAGTTATAGCAAAATTGTATTTATTTTATTTATTTATTTATTTCATTCAATAGATTATGAGCCTAAATAAAGGCCTTAAAACCTAAAGTTTATATGGCTTATCAGTTAAAAATTACCGGGATTCAATAATTATCTTACAAAATATAAATATTAATATTAAATGAATACATAAAATATTAAAATAAATAAATATAAGAAAACCTCCCAAACTTTACACAAATGCTAAAGTCTAACAATACATGAGTTTTAAGCTATGCAACCCTAATTAGCGCATTCTATGTATTCTAATTTACAAATATTTTTACAAATACTTTTGAATTCTGGAATACTTTTATTAAAGCTACGTTCTTTAAAAGATATGTAGTTGTTCCATATTCGGGAAACTTTAGCGATAAATGACCTAGTCATAACTAACGAAGAATTGTGTTAGTTCTCGAAGATCGGCTCAGCATAACCTTTCCAGCAAGGCATGGTAATACACCAAACTTCATAATTTTAAAGAATTGTAGCAATAGGAATTGGATAAGCTTTAAAAATCTGAGCCTATAATACCAATAATATGCTCAGTAATATGTTCATAATACCTCATACTGAAATGTAATGAACTACACGATTAACAGTCAGTTGCAACTTAGTCATGTTCTGCTGGGAAGTACCAGAAAAAATCTTTATTTCATACATAGTCACAGGCATACACCGTGAAAGCAGTACTTTTTTACTCAGAAAATTAAGTTTCGTCTCATTTGATTCACACCACTCAGCAATACGTTCCCAATCATTTATGAAAATTTCTTCTAAATACGGGAATCTAAAAATCAGAATCATCTGCTAACAGTTGTATATCATCTGCATAAGCATAACATCTGCAAAATAGGACTTCACTATACAGATAATTGATATACATTTAAAAAAAAGGGGGTCTTAGCATTGACCCCTGTGGAACACTTCTAAAAATTTTTCGAGTAGGTGAATAACTTCCACCAGCCGTAACATACTGAGACCTCCAATCAAGAAAGGACCAAAGTAAACAAAAAGCAGAGCTATCAAAATTGGACTGTGATCTCTTGTCCATTAATGGAGTCAAAGGCCTTACTCAGATCGAGAAAAATAAGCAGTGAGTTGAAAGAAATATCCATATCAGCTCGGATATTTTCAGTTATGTCTAATACCAGACCTGTAGTGTTATAACTATTACGGAAAGCTGATTGGTGAGTGTTTATTATCTTATTTTTTATCAAATAATCCTTAGTTTGTTATCTCAGCAACACCTTTAAGATCTTGGAACTCGCATTCAGTACACTAGTTGGTCTATAATCCGAACAAGATCGAGGCTTACTTATCTACAATATAGGAATGACCCTACCTACCTTCCAGGCTTCTGAAAACGTCGAGGTAGCCATAATTGTATTTATAATATAAGTAAACTGGCCTCACTGAATCGCTCTTAGTACTAGTCATAGCCTCAAAGCCCATAAGGAGTCAATATTTCTAAGCTTAAAGCCTCAATTGCTACGAGCTGAAAAAAACATCGTGATTATTAATTAATTCCCCACAGTTACTATCTTCAAGTACGCCACTTAACTTCAATTTCCTTGAAAACTGCGCCAGAGAGCAGTGTTCAAAGTAACGGGTAGAATATTTCCATCTCAACCGCCTAATAACCGACTTAACTTTATTTTTATATTTACAACAAATTTTCCGGTGTGAAGCTGAGTTACACTCACAGTTCGCTTTCCAAGATAAATTCTTATTTATTCTAGCATTCTAGAAATCTGCAGCCTCAGTTTGTTGTACCTTCCCGACTGGACTGTATACTTGAAAATGCCTTGTTAAGGGTTTAAAACTATAAGGAGGTAATTTTCCCTTTTTTTTAATTCTATAAAAGATACGCAATTGATTGTAGAATATAAGTAATAACGATATCGAGTTTCGTAAAGCAAAAGAAATGTTCCTTTTAAACATAAAAAACACCCTTGAAACTTCCTTAGGGTAACCCATATTTCGTTTAAATTTTCCAAAACGGATAACGCTCCTGTTTATTATAGCATTTGCTTTTGTCTGTTTATTTTGTAAGTCAGATGTCTAAATAAAAAAGGAGGTTTTGTTTATTTTAGCAGCACACACACACACTTACAAATAGCTGGCTAGAATTTCTTATTAATAATGAAATTGTTTATTGGTGGCTTAAGACAATATTGTTTTGTTTAGAAAGGACGGACCTATTAAAAATTAAATTGAAGAAAGGGTATTGCAACAGAAAATAAAGATATTTTTCTATTAAAAAATATTTAGCATTTTACTACATATTTTAACTTAATTAAATAAAAACAATATATATTTAATTACATATTATAAATGAATGTTTCAAGTACTCATTTGCGTTAATGAGCTCTACAAATATCGAAATTTAAATTAGGATATATTTAAAACAGAATTTTTCCATTCATTAGACAGCACAATGTGTCCACTTATCTTTGGCCGGGCTTAGCATCCTATCAAAAACAAGAATGTGGTATTTTTACTAAAAAAGGTAAATCCTTCAAACTGCTGCAAGCTTAAGCCATTGGAGCAATACTTAGGTCTTGTTAAAAAAAACGGAGCGCAAATAGAGTGTTCTAAATGCAGGAGATTTCAAATGGAAATGGACAAACTAATTGTTCGAACAAAATCACAGAAAGCGAAAAAACACTTCTACGGCAATAACTAGTAAAAACAAGGAGTTTACAGTAAAATTAATTTTGTTCGAGTAGTCGATTAATCGGCGTACCATCTTCGAGTTATTCTTTAACCGAAATCTTGCAATTTTTCTAGTTCGAGCAAATTATCTGCTGAAACTTGGTTGATTAATCAAGCAAATGTTATTCGATTGGATGCTCTACGTTACACGGAATATACTTGAAGAATAGTAAGAGTCGCGAGAATAATTTAAATTTTTTGAGTTATTCGAAATTATCGATTTATTATTCAATCGAATATTCGAACAAAATCGATGAACTATTTGCTCAAACATGATCAAACCCCCATTTAGCCAGGGTATAAAAGGCATTTTACTGCTGTTGTAAGCAGCAATATTAATAGCAAAATCATGGATCGCCAACTAAAAACTAAGTTTACTGAATGCACAATCCAACTAAGAAAATTTCTAGATAAACAATAACAGCTACACTAAAGGTACGCTAAAAAAGGTCTAGATTCGGCTCAATAGGTTATCATCCAAAGGTCTAGGAAGTCGCGTTATTGCAAAACCACTACTGTATACTCTAAAATGATTGCTGAAGATAAAAAAGAAAGAAGAAATTTTTTAGCCTTTTTCAGATCTAAAAAATAACCTGTTCATTCAAATTTCTTTTAAAAATTTATAAACTATCACCTATTAATGCTGGATAGCCTATAGAAGTGTAATTTGAATTTCTAGATGATGTAGAGGTTATTGGTAATTAAAGTCGATTACATTAGCAATCAAGTGCTTTATGAACTGCCATTTCATAGCAAAAGAAATAATTTATTTTTGACGCCATATAATGGATTGAGTTTATTTCATACCCACTTACACTAAGGAAAAACATACTTTAATCAAGATTTTATGCTTGAAATTAAGTCATTTCAATTTCAAAAGTCTATTGAGCGAAAAAGGTCTTAAAATTTTCTATAAAATTGCATTTAACATTCTATTCTTGAATAAATTCTCATTTTAACATCGTATTCAATATTTTGTTCTAAATTTAAAAGTGTGATCTTGAAAACCATATTATTTTAAGATCAAGTAAAGATTGGGTTCTTATGTATGTCCAATATTAAAACCAAAAAGACAATTCAATGATAATGCAATGTTTATAAGAACATACTTCCATCTTTCCATTTGAAACTCTTGGAGAAGGGTTTTTAGCAAAGCTTCATCTGAAAACTCCAACGCAACTTCCGCCGACATACTGATCACTTCATAACTTCCACTTGCTATCGTTAACAAATCGTCACTCACTGGTATCGTTATAAGCACCATTTCGATCGTATTCTGGCTTATCATTTTTAATTTAATTTAGAGTTTGCCCGTCTTCTTCGTTTAGCGAAGAATATGTCCCTAAATTCATTCTAAAAATCACAAAGTTCGAGAACGTCAATCTTTTAGACCAAAATTCAAGATTGAAATCAGAAGATTTCTGCAACCTACATTCAAAAACTTTGTTCTTAAGTCTAGATCGTCATTTTTCTCTTATTGTACAAAAGGAGATCTTCTGGCTCAGAGGTGCATTACAACCTATAACGAAATTGTTTAATAAATGGGTTGAAATAAAGTTCACAAGGATAATGGATAAAAGGAAGGGGGTCTTTTTTGTTTGCAATAGATTTTTATAAATCAAGCCTTGGACAAAGAATTGAAACAGGCCCTTAAAAACCAAACTAAAGCTAAGTTTACCAGCGTACCCTTATATATTTTTAAAGTTCACAACCGCGTTGCAATTACAAATACAAATAAAAAGAAGACGACTAAGGCCAAGACAGTATTTTGGGAGACGCTATTTACCTACAGAAAAAAAACCCACCTCTAAATTTTTTGATGATTTTGCCTTTCTCCGTGCTAGTAAAGATACTAAAAAGACTTGAACCAACTACAGCATCATATTAGCCAATTTTAGAAATGGTCAAACTTTTGCTCTATAAAATTTATAATTAACAATCGGATAGTGACTAAACATCTTAAGGTAAAATACCTTGGCATTCTCCTGGGTCGTTACCTATCTGTCTGCACTTCATCTTGATTACAATTTTCAGGCTTACAGCTAAATTCGGGAACAATTATGTACTGCAGGATATAGTTATGGGGCACTGTATTCGCCTTTAATATGGAAAAAGTTCAAAGTCGTCAAAGCAAAAAGAAAACTTCACATATTTATATCTTGATTGAAAAGTAAAATATAATTGCTTTAATTAAATAGCTTTTACCATCTTGTTCAATGGGTCGGAATTTAAATAAAATTTTTGTAACAATTTTTTACTCCCGCAAATACTTATGTTTGCTCCGGATTTTTTTTTGCTTTTCTGTTTTTCAGGCATAAACGTGCTTACCTACATTTACCGCTTTCAACAATCTTTAAAATTTTACTGTTCTATTAGCATTATTTACATTTATACCCGCACGATATGTCAAATTTTTATTTAGTTTTTATTAATTAAGAAAAAATATATTTACTTTAACAAATATGTTCTCGCCCACTGTTCTTAGCATCAATATTTTATTAAATATTTTTCTTTTATAATTGACCGCAAACTTTGTTCCAGCATAACAGAAACTTCTCAAAGCTGTTAAAACCCAGGCATGCAGAGAGATATTGAAACAAACTTTTAATAATTAGCATAAAGTAAGCTTTTGATAGAAACTGAAAGAGACAAATAGCAAAAAATATATTCGTCCTTCTGATGAAATTGTAACTTTTTTACTGTCCAAATAACTAAGTGTCAGTGGGTTTAGTTTTCTTTTCTTTTGTCTTAAATTTCAGTGCCACCTGAAAACCAACCAACATTACTTAAATGATATTTTGAAGACTTCTCATCTTTCTTAACTAAATAACTTTTTTGTTGGTTACTTTTCTTTTATTTTTCTTCGTTTTATCAAACCCATTTGTGACTTTTGAACTTGTTGCTGTTTTTTGTAGCCAATATTAATGTGTGGCTTTCCTTGTGTGTGCTTGTGTGCGTGATGTGAAAGCAAGAATGGGGTCTCCCCCACTTTTTCATCTTGTTGGCTTGATGTAAAGTTTGTGCTATAATTTTTCAGGCTGTTAAACATTAACACCTGTTCACATTTATATGTATATTTTTTTCACACAAAAATCTTGATGATGTCTACGACTGCAAACGACACTAAATGATTATTATTCTAGGTGACATTTTCTTGTCATAAAACGTGAGCAATGAAAGTGGGAATGACACAAGGAAAAAGGTATTTCCCTAAGTATATATTTGTATATTTAACAAAGCAAACGTTAGAAAAGTTTTTATAATTTGTTTAACAACAAGAAATACAGCAAACCCATTAGTAAACCTTTCTTTTATTTACAAGCAGTTTCCTACATAAATGCATACTTTTGTTTTATTATTTTTTAAAAGGCTTTATTCTCTTTAACAAAAATATTTTAATATCTTTATAAGTAGAAAAAAAGATTTAGATAATATGAAGTTATTTTCTAAAAATTCCTATTAAATAATTTAAACAAGTTCATTGAGAACATTTTTGCAAGCCTATTTGTGTTTGTAGAAACAAAGGCATTTAAAAGTTTATTCTATTTATTTTATTCTTTTAAAATCAAGTATAAAGACATTATTATTAGTTTTCATTCATTAGTTTAAAATTATTTAAATGCTGTTTTTAAATACATTTCTATTCACACATATTTTCATACAAAACATTGTTATACTTGTGTATATATGTAAAAATTAAGTCATAAAACTAATCGCATAACAAATAGAAATAATATTTGTAAAACATTATTCTGGCAGCATTTTTTTATAATATCACGCCACATACTACAAAGTTTGCTCTTTCCAATAAAAATTTTTACGATTATTTCATTTAAATAAATTGATTAGAGAAAACTTTGTTTGGCCATTTACAAAAATATTTTTTTAACTTTGTTTCTCTTATTTCTGACCCATAATTTTTCAAATATTTGTAAAAAGAGGTTGTTACAAATTAAAGAAAAAAAATGCTTGACACTTAATTTTTTTAATTTTTTAGAATTCCATCTATGTAATTTAAAATTTACAATAATATTTGGCAGTATCAAATACTAGGTTTTCAAAATAACTTAGAAGTAAATATTGTACTTTTTGTTGTGTTGTGTGTGGTGCCATGCCCACAAGAAAAGTCAAAAAGTTATTTTTGTCCCGCCTATTAAGTTTCAACGTTCTTTATTACTCTTATGTTTTGCCAATTTTTTTTAATTGTTAAGCCAAACAAGTTAAATACAAGAAGTACTGAATTGGTGTCGCACCTACGAAAATTACAATTTCAGGTCTGTACCGATTCTTGTTAGGGTCTTCCAATATTCAAAATTTAGCAGAAATGCTAACGATACCATGTGAGCAAAAATTAAATTATTTCACTTTGCTGAATCAGCATTTAATGATACTCCTGCTGCCCCGATTTCAGGTTATAAGTTATTAGTATATCAGGGTTGAATATAAACATAACTTTAAGTGTTGATTCGGTGGCTGTAGAGTGTCCCTGAAAATAAAACTTGCATATCACAAAGCGTGTAAGAGTTTAGCATTAGACTTGTATAAACTACAGAGCTTTTACTCGTATTGCATTCATATGACCTTGGTGGCGGGGTTACAATGTATTTTTGCTTATGTTTGTAATATCCACAGATTTTTGACTCAAGTAATTTTGATTAAGCAAGCATCGCTTTGTTGGTCAACAAAACAATGTCCATCCATCTATACAGCCTTGCCACAAAAAAACAAATTAGATTAATTTAAAGAACGTTAAGCTTAAATTTATATAAAAGGTTATTGATAATACTATAAATACTTTATTATTATAAATATTCCTCAAGTAAATAAAAAAAATTGTAGGCATAATGAGCCTTTGTAGGATAAATTTCTAATTTTGAAACTTAATCATCCTACAAAAGCTTGGTCCGCTGGTTTTTGTTATTACTTGCATTTTATAGAGCCTAACCGAATGTGCATTTTTAAAACCGAACCTAAGCCAAACGTGAACTTTAGTTAATTTTTATTGTTCGGTTGAACCCAAAGCAAATTAAACGCAAACCAAACTCAACATTCTTTAATAAATAAAAGCTATTAATGCATTTAATTTAAACAAAAAATAATTATTTTATTAAATAAACATACGTACGTCTCGCCTTGCAAGAAAGAAAAAAAACGTGTCGTACACCGTTTAATATGAAGCATTATCAAAAGAAGATTTACTTTTTCGTCGTCATTTTTGGTTTATAAAAATATTTGTGGTATTTTCTGCCGGACTTTATTAATGTTTTAGCTTGAGCCCAAACCTTTATTTTAGTAGTAAAAAGCTCTTAGCAGCCTTGTCATGATTTTACCCACCGATCTAAGTTCGCACAACCTTACTGTACTCCCCTAATGTCAAAAAATATAAGCCCTTAAGATACGTTTAAAACGTAACTGTTTTTTGGCCTAATGTAAAGTTTCCATCTTCCAGTTCCTCCGTTATACCTTCGGCAATTACAGTCGGATCTTGAAAAATTATGTGTCTATAATTTTCTCATGATGATACCAATTTTTCGCACCAAAAGTCTTTAACTCAAAGTTGTTCCTTAAAGTATTTGCTCACTCCATCTTTAATTAAACAAGTGTGAAATTGACAATTTTAAATATAAAAGAAAATTATGAAAAAGGTCGACACACAAAAACTGTTAAATAATTATAAAAGAAAATTATCAAATAAAGATTCATTTTTATGCTTAAATGATAATTATGTTATTTCTAGTTGTCTTGTGTATAAAATTGCAATCCTGAGAGCTCTGTTTAGTCAGATATGATTTTCTAACAATAAGGTTGTATATTAAGGTGGAACGAACTCAGACCTGGTTGGTGAAATCCTAAAAGGGATACCGAAATACAATGACAAATAGATCAACAACCTGGTCTACTAACGACAAAAACATTAACAGATCGCTCTTAAAAAAAAAAGAAAAAACTAAAATTGCGACACCTACTTTCTTCTTTTACTAATTCTTCATATTTGTACAACGGTGTACAACGAACTTTATTTTTTGAACCTGTCTAATGTACAAGCAATAATTTTTACTTAAAAATAGAACAATTACATAAATATATACAAGACTAGACATAAAATAAATTAAGTGAATGCACTGGGAGCCATATCTAAGCATTTGGATAAGCCATGAGGGCTATCGCTTAACCAAAAATTTTTGAAGGGTTTTGCATAATTTTTTGGAGAAGAGAATTTTATTCTCCTAAAAAATATAAGGACTACATATCATGGCATGGTGGGTTAAGATTACGGGGAGTGTCCATCTGCTACCGTAGTTACCTTTCAAATCTCAGAAAATTTTTTGTATCATTATATTTTTCCCCAAATAGTGAACATGGGCTATAAGAAGTAAAATATATAAACAAGATTTACAATAACGATTCTAAGCCTACCTCTTAAAACTAAAGAACACCAAATATATTCCACTCGGCTAGTGTTGGAAAATCGACTTTTTTTGTAAAAAAAAAGGTTGTAATATAATATAAATTGAAGTTTGTTGTCCACAAGGGTCATCATAAAAAGGATTAAGTTGTCCTTTTGTTTTAAAAGTTCCATCATTGAGAAGAAGAATATAAAAAAAAAAATTAATTTTCTATTAATTGTAATCTGTGTTTTTTTTAATTTGTAAAAAAGTTAATGATTAATTATTTTGACGTTAGATGTATTAAAAATTAAAAATAATAAGCAAATAAACATTAAAGTTTGGTTTATAGATTTAATTAATGATTAACTTTTAAATTTTTGTTCTTCCTCCTTTTGACTATAATAAATATTGTAATAAAATTTGCGACCATGCCAATTTGATTGCAGCAAATTAGGATTTTTGGTTATAAAATTGGCGTCGTGTACTATCCGAAACAACCATATCCATACGTTTACCATTATGTTGAAGTCTGGGGATTACGGTGGTCATACCAGTAGTCCAATATTCTGTTTGTTTATCTACGTTTTATTATCGTTGCAGAGTGGATAGGGGTATTATCCTTTTCGAAAGTCCATTTGAATGGGACCAAATAACTCCTAAAATTTTGAACATGCCATACTCAGAATGGAGTAATAAAAATTTCCTCTCATTTTCTTGGCTTGAAATTTCAAGTCTACAACTCTAGAGAACGATATAGCACCCTAGACCATAACACCACCTACTCGACTATGGCGACGAGCTACAAAGCGTTTTACTTTGCTGAGTAACTCCTAGCGTTGCTGATTTGTAAGAAGTTTTGCAACTTAGTTCGTTTTAAGTGTTCTGCAGCATTTACTATCCTTCTAACGGTAGAAAGATTAGCACGGGAATTACTGTTTACTTTAGTTTTTGCTGCACATTCACAAGAATTGGAGACAATTTTTAAAATATTACGCATATACGTAGCTGTTGTGGCCATTATTTGCAATCTTTACATGTCTTTGCCATATTTGTCTTTTTTTTAAATAACTAAAATTTGTATTTCATACAACGTTAGCAACTTTTATTGAAATTTTGAGACCAGACAGACCTTGTCAATCAGAGGCATCAATTTTTGTCTTGTTTTTCACGGTTAATGGCATTCCACGACTCATTTTCAATTAAATTCGATAACAAATTATTTTTGCTTTTTGTTTGTGAAAACAGCAAAACTATTTTGTAGCCAAATTTGACACAAAGATTCAGGCAACCTAATTTTAATCACTATTACCTATTTAACTGAATCAAAAACAATTAATTTTTCTTCACAACTTATTAAAAATGCACGTTTTACATTAAATTGAATAATTTGAAATTTCGTTCTTTATATGCTTCTTCTTAACGATTGTACCTTTACTAAAATGTACATCGAGACCCTCTCTATGAATTATCTTGAGGAAAACAAGTTTAAGTCGATTTCTAAAACACTGCACCTATTGACCTTCAAGTCAAACATTTTTATTTTAATTATTTTTCGGACTTTAGATAAATATATTATTTTTTAAGTGTAAAACTCCTTTTGGTTTAAAAATTTATATTTTGGTCGATAAATTTAATATTTTTATTTGGACTTTTTTCAATATTTTGGATATCTTTGGTGCTTTTCTTCAAAAACTTGAGTAAAAAGACCTTATCCAGCAAACAAATGTCTATTATGAAAATTCAATAATAATAAAGAAATGACAAAAGTAACGATAGTCTTCCCAATAATTTTACTAAATAAATAAGACCTAAGAAACATAATATGCTCCTTTTAGGACATATATTTATAATTCCATTTGATACCAATGACAAGTTCACTTAAAGTAAAAATTCAATAATATCTTAAAAGTCGTAATGGTAGATACAACAAAATATTATTAATATTTTTAATGTTATTCTTCAAGAAAATGTGTAATAGGATATTACATTTAAGTGCAGTCAGTTCATAGGTCACACTACTTCTTTTATTATTTGTCATTTTAGGTATTTTTAACTATTTGATATAGAGCCACACACATACACATAAACTTCCATCATTATAATTGAATTTACTAAAATGAAATTCAATACTACTTAGTTGGACACAATAATTTCTGAAATATATTTTTTGTATACTTTGTATTCTTTCTATGCCTTAGAATATTGATTTATTGAGAAGTAATGTGGTTTATCCATATCTTTAATTTTCTATCTAATACAAAGTCAAATCTCTAAAGTTAAGTAAAATGCGTAGCATTCTAACAAAACGAAATACATGTACTTTAATGGAATATCTTCTAAAAGTTTTATATATTAAAATTTATATTTATCAACTGTTATTGCAATAAATAAAAAATTTCTTAAGTAAAATCTTTTTTTAAGTAAATAAGTTGGTATAAGTCTAACCATTAGAAATTATTATTTTATAAATAATTTAATTACAAGTTCTGCACACAAAATCACAAGTCACAATAACTAAATATTGTTATTTTTATTGTAATGATTTTTTACTTAACAAGTTGAAAAACACTTGGAATTTGAAAAGCACTTTATAAATTATAAAATCAATCGGATTTAGTTTATTTGCACATGATTCAATATTTATTTTTTATTTTTGTCTCTTTAAATTTGGGTGAAAATATAATCAACCCATTAAGTGTCATATAAAATAGAAAGACAGTAGTTGCCGATGTATGTTTTGTGGTATCTTTTTATACCCACCCTATATACGTGGTAAGGATAGAATGAGTTTCTGCAGAGTTTTGTGACGCCTAAAGTAATGGCCTGAGACCCATCTTTAAGTATGTCGATCAACTTAAAATCATTTCCTGAGTTGATTTAAGCATGTCTGCTCCTCCGTCCATACGTACGGACGTCTGAGTGGGTGTCTACTATTCTTGTGAACACGCTACAGGTCACAACTTTAAAGATATTTTTTTATATCCTTCACATAGTGATAGGGTATATATCACTTTGTCATTCCGTTTGTAATTTCTTTATTATTCATTTGCGACCCCATAAAGTATATATATTCTGGATCCTTATAGATAGGGAAGTTGAAATAGCCATGTCCGTCTGTCCGTCTGTCCATCTGTCTGTCTGTCTGTCTGTCTGTCTGTCTGTCTGTCCGTCTGTTGAAATCAAGTTTCCGGAGTCAGATAAAAAGATACAGATCAGTAAATGGTGTCAAACGATTACAAATATCCCGCTAACAATCGCTATTTAAAATCAGCAAAATCGGTTCACTATTGACCGAGATATAAGCGAAAACCCAGAGTAACCCATTTTTTTTAGGACAAAATCCGTGCATATATCCCTATATATCTCAGTAAGTATAATCACTTTTGCCACAAAACTTGGCACGGATACTCCTAAAGAAAGGACCTAAATAATGGAAAAAGTTTTTTCCGATAGGACCAGGGGAAGGGGTATTTTTCCTACAATTGCACAAATTTGGTGAAATATTTTATGCGCTATATCTCGTAAACTATAACAGCTATCGACTTAAAATGTTTTACAAAAATTAATTGTACCCTAAGGGCTACACTTTAAAAAAAAATTTTTTTGAGTGGGGGCAAAAAAAGGGGTAGCTCCCATACAAATTAATTATTTGTATGAAATTTCCGATACGCTATATCTCGGAAACTATAAATGACATCGAAATGAAATTCTACATAAAGTAATTGGGCAATAAGGGCTACGCCTTAAAGAAAAAATTTTTTGGGTGGGGGCAAAAAAAGGGGTAGCTCCCATACAAATTAACGATTTTTATGAAATACCGATACGCTATATCTCGGAAAGTATAAAAGATATCGAAATTAAATGTTCTACAAAAAGTTATTGGGCAGGAATGCCTACGCGCTAAAGAAAAAATTTTTTGAGTGGGGGCAAAAAAAGGGGTAGCTCCCAAACAAATTAACGATTTTTATGAAATACCGATACGCTATATCTCGGAAAGTATAAAAGATATCGAAATGAAATGTTTTACAAAAAGTAATTGGGCAGGAATGCCTACACTCTAAAGAAAAAATTTTTTGAGTGGGGGCAAAAAAAGGGGTAGGTCCCATACAAATCGAAAATTATTATAAAATATTCGATACGCTATATCTCGGAAACTATAAAAGATATCGAAATGAAATGTTCTGCAAAAAGTAATTGGGCAATAAGGGCTACGCCTTAAAGAAAAATTTTTTTGAGTGGGGGCAAAAAAAGGGGTAGCTCCCATACAAATTAACGATTTTTATGAAATACCGATACGCTATATCTCGGAAAGTATAAAAGATATCGTAATGAAATGTTCTACAAAAAGTAATTGGGCAGGAATGCCTACGCTCTAAAGAAAAAATTTTTTGAGTGGGGGCAAAAAAAGGGGTAGCTCCCAAACAAATTAACGATTTTTATGAAATACCGATACGCTATATCTCGGAAAGTATAAAAGATATCGAAATGAAATGTTTTACAAAAAGTAATTGGGCAGAAATGCCTACACTCTAAAGAAAAAATTTTTTGAGTGGGGGCAAAAAAAGGGGTAGGTCCCATACAAATCGAAAATTATTATAAAATATTCGATACGCTATATCTCGGAAACTATAAAAGATATCGAAATGAAATGTTCTGCAAAAAGTAATTAGGCAATAAGGGCTACGCCTTAAAGAAAAATTTTTTTGAGTGGGGGCAAAAAAAGGGGTAGCTCCCATACAAATTAACGATTTTTATGAAATACCGATACGCTATATCTCGGAAAGTATAAAAGATATCGAAATGAAATGTTCTACAAAAAGTAATTGGGCAATAAGGGCTACGCCTTAAAGAAAAATTTTTTTGAGTGGAGGCAAAAAAAGGGGTAGCTCCCATACAAATTAATTATTTGTATGAAATTTCCGATACGCTATATCTCGGAAACTATAAATGACATCGAAATGAAATTCTACATAAAGTAATTGGGCAATAAGGGCTACGCCTTAAAGAAAAAATTTTTTGGGTGGGGGCAAAAAAAGGGGTAGCTCCCATACAAATTAACGATTTTTATGAAATACCGATACGCTATATCTCGGAAAGTATAAAAGATATCGAAATTAAATGTTCTACAAAAAGTAATTGGGCAGGAATGCCTACGCGCTAAAGAAAAAATTTTTTGAGTGGGGGCAAAAAAAGGGGTAGCTCCCAAACAAATTAACGATTTTTATGAAATACCGATACGCTATATCTCGGAAAGTATAAAAGATATCGAAATGAAATGTTTTACAAAAAGTAATTGGGCAGGAATGCCTACACTCTAAAGAAAAAATTTTTTGAGTGGGGGCAAAAAAAGGGGTAGGTCCCATACAAATCGAAAATTATTATAAAATATTCGATACGCTATATCTCGGAAACTATAAAAGATATCGAAATGAAATGTTCTGCAAAAAGTAATTGGGCAATAAGGGCTACGCCTTTAAGAAAAATTTTTTTGAGTGGGGGCAAAAAAAGGGGTAGCTCCCATACAAATTAACGATTTTTATGAAATACCGATACGCTATATCTCGGAAAGTATAAAAGATATCGAAATGAAATGTTCTACAAAAAGTAATTGGGCAGGAATGCCTACGCTCTAAAGAAAAAATTTTTTGAGTGGGGGCAAAAAAAGGGGTAGCTCCCAAGCAAATTAACGATTTTTATGAAATACCGATACGCTATATCTCGGAAAGTATAAAAGATATCGAAATGAAATGTTTTACAAAAAGTAATTGGGCAGGAATGCCTACACTCTAAAGAAAAAATTTTTTGAGTGGGGGCAAAAAAAGGGGTAGGTCCCATACAAATCGAAAATTATTATAAAATATTCGATACGCTATATCTCGGAAACTATAAAAGATATCGAAATGAAATGTTCTGCAAAAAGTAATTGGGCAATAAGGGCTACGCCTTAAAGAAAAATTTTTTTGAGTGGGGGCAAAAAAAGGGGTAGCTCCCATACAAATTAACGATTTTTATGAAATACCGATACGCTATATCTCGGAAAGTATAAAAGATATCGAAATGAAATGTTCTACAAAAAGTAATTGGGCAATAAGGGCTACGCATTAAAGAAAAATTTTTTTGAGTGGGGGCAAAAAAAGGGGTAGCTCCCATACAAATCGACAATTATTATCAAATATTCGATACGCTATATCTCGGAAACTATAAAAGATATCGAAATGAAATGTTTTACAAAAAGTAATTGGGCAGGAATGCCTACACTCTAAAGAAAAAATTTTTTGAGTGGGGGCAAAAAAAGGGGTAGGTCCCATACAAATCGAAAATTATTATAAAATATTCGATACGCTATATCTCGGAAACTATAAAAGATATCGAAATGAAATGTTCTGCAAAAAGTAATTGGGCAATAAGGGCTACGCCTTAAAGAAAAATTTTTTTGAGTGGGGGCAAAAAAAGGGGTAGCTCCCATACAAATTAATTATTTGTATGAAATTTCCGATACGCTATATCTCGGAAACTATAAATGACATCGAAATGAAATTCTACATAAAGTAATTGGGCAATAAGGGCTACGCCTTAAAGAAAAAATTTTTTGGGTGGGGGCAAAAAAAGGGGTAGCTCCCATACAAATTAACGATTTTTATGAAATACCGATACGCTATATCTCGGAAAGTATAAAAGATATCGAAATTAAATGTTCTACAAAAAGTTATTGGGCAGGAATGCCTACGCGCTAAAGAAAAAATTTTTTGAGTGGGGGCAAAAAAAGGGGTAGCTCCCAAACAAATTAACGATTTTTATGAAATACCGATACGCTATATCTCGGAAAGTATAAAAGATATCGTAATGAAATGTTCTACAAAAAGTAATTGGGCAGGAATGCCTACGCTCTAAAGAAAAAATTTTTTGAGTGGGGGCAAAAAAAGGGGTAGCTCCCAAACAAATTAACGATTTTTATGAAATACCGATACGCTATATCTCGGAAAGTATAAAAGATATCGAAATTAAATGTTCTACAAAAAGTTATTGGGCAGGAATGCCTACGCGCTAAAGAAAAATTTTTTTGAGTGGGGGCAAAAAAAGGGGTAGCTCCCATACAAATTAACGATTTTTATGAAATACCGATACGCTATATCTCGGAAAGTATAAAAGATATCGTAATGAAATGTTCTACAAAAAGTAATTGGGCAGGAATGCCTACGCTCTAAAGAAAAAATTTTTTGAGTGGGGGCAAAAAAAGGGGTAGCTCCCAAACAAATTAACGATTTTTATGAAATACCGATACGCTATATCTCGGAAAGTATAAAAGATATCGAAATGAAATGTTTTACAAAAAGTAATTGGGCAGAAATGCCTACACTCTAAAGAAAAAATTTTTTGAGTGGGGGCAAAAAAAGGGGTAGGTCCCATACAAATCGAAAATTATTATAAAATATTCGATACGCTATATCTCGGAAACTATAAAAGATATCGAAATGAAATGTTCTGCAAAAAGTAATTAGGCAATAAGGGCTACGCCTTAAAGAAAAATTTTTTTGAGTGGGGGCAAAAAAAGGGGTAGCTCCCATACAAATTAACGATTTTTATGAAATACCGATACGCTATATCTCGGAAAGTATAAAAGATATCGAAATGAAATGTTCTACAAAAGTAATTGGGCAATAAGGGCTACGCCTTAAAGAAAAATTTTTTTGAGTGGAGGCAAAAAAAGGGGTAGCTCCCATACAAATTAATTATTTGTATGAAATTTCCGATACGCTATATCTCGGAAACTATAAATGACATCGAAATGAAATTCTACATAAAGTAATTGGGCAATAAGGGCTACGCCTTAAAGAAAAAATTTTTTGGGTGGGGGCAAAAAAAGGGGTAGCTCCCATACAAATTAACGATTTTTATGAAATACCGATACGCTATATCTCGGAAAGTATAAAAGATATCGAAATTAAATGTTCTACAAAAAGTAATTGGGCAGGAATGCCTACGCGCTAAAGAAAAAATTTTTTGAGTGGGGGCAAAAAAAGGGGTAGCTCCCAAACAAATTAACGATTTTTATGAAATACCGATACGCTATATCTCGGAAAGTATAAAAGATATCGAAATGAAATGTTTTACAAAAAGTAATTGGGCAGGAATGCCTACACTCTAAAGAAAAAATTTTTTGAGTGGGGGCAAAAAAAGGGGTAGGTCCCATACAAATCGAAAATTATTATAAAATATTCGATACGCTATATCTCGGAAACTATAAAAGATATCGAAATGAAATGTTCTGCAAAAAGTAATTGGGCAATAAGGGCTACGCCTTTAAGAAAAATTTTTTTGAGTGGGGGCAAAAAAAGGGGTAGCTCCCATACAAATTAACGATTTTTATGAAATACCGATACGCTATATCTCGGAAAGTATAAAAGATATCGAAATGAAATGTTCTACAAAAAGTAATTGGGCAGGAATGCCTACGCTCTAAAGAAAAAATTTTTTGAGTGGGGGCAAAAAAAGGGGTAGCTCCCAAGCAAATTAACGATTTTTATGAAATACCGATACGCTATATCTCGGAAAGTATAAAAGATATCGAAATGAAATGTTTTACAAAAAGTAATTGGGCAGGAATGCCTACACTCTAAAGAAAAAATTTTTTGAGTGGGGGCAAAAAAAGGGGTAGGTCCCATACAAATCGAAAATTATTATAAAATATTCGATACGCTATATCTCGGAAACTATAAAAGATATCGAAATGAAATGTTCTGCAAAAAGTAATTGGGCAATAAGGGCTACGCCTTAAAGAAAAATTTTTTTGAGTGGGGGCAAAAAAAGGGGTAGCTCCCATACAAATTAACGATTTTTATGAAATACCGATACGCTATATCTCGGAAAGTATAAAAGATATCGAAATGAAATGTTCTACAAAAAGTAATTGGGCAATAAGGGCTACGCATTAAAGAAAAATTTTTTTGAGTGGGGGCAAAAAAAGGGGTAGCTCCCATACAAATCGACAATTATTATCAAATATTCGATACGCTATATCTCGGAAACTATAAAAGATATCGAAATGAAATGTTCTGCAAAAAGTAATTGGGCAATAAGGCCTACGCTTTAAAGAAAAAAATTTTTGAGTGGGGGCAAAAAAAAGGGGTAGCTCCCATACAAATTAATTATTTGTATGAAATTTCCGATACGCTATATCTCGGAAACTATAACAGATATCGAAATAAAATGTTCTACAAAAAGTAATTGCACGCTAATGGCTACGCGTTAAAGAAAAATTTTTTTGAGTGGGGGCAAAAAAAGGGGTAGCTCCCATACAAATCGACAATTATTATCAAATATTCGATACGCTATATCTCGGAAACTATAAAAGATATCGAAATGAAATGTTCTGCAAAAAGTAATTGGGCAATAAGGCCTACGCTTTAAAGAAAAAAATTTTTGAGTGGGGGCAAAAAAAAGGGGTAGCTCCCATACATATTAACAATTTTTGTTAAATTTTCGATATGCTATGTCTTGGAAACTATAACAGATATCGAAATCAAATGTTCTACAAAAAGTGATTGGACATCAAGGGCTACGCTCTGAAGAAAAACATTTTCGGATGGGGGGTGAAGAAGGGGTAGCTCCCATACAAATTAACAATTTTTATAAAATTTTCGATACGCTACTTCTGGAAAACTATTACAGCTATCGACTTCGAATATTCTACAAAAAGTAATAATCAAATAATTCATACATTTTGGAGAAGAGCAGGGGGACTAGAACATCCCATAACATTTAACAAGTTTTATTAACCTTTAAATATGAATAATGTCGAAAACTTTTAAAACTCTTGACCTCAAACTTTCCTCATCTATTTATATTATTCATACGAACGTTAAAATTTTGTATATTTTTCTATGGACTTTAAAACTTGCACAAGGTTTTTTATTATATTATTTGCAGTACAAAATTACTCGGCTGGGTATATTTAAAGACCAATGTGAAGGGTATATAAGATTCGGCACAGCCGAATATAGCGCTCTTACTTGTTTTTATATAAAATTAGGCACAGATAAATTTTGTTTGCCCTGGGGCGAAACCAATTGTTTTTGGGGACGATTTAGTTCCCATACAAACGTCCTCAAACGTAACTCAAATATTACATTATTTTGACAAAATAAAAAAAAAATATGTTCTTAGATAGTATATTAAACAAAAATTAGAGTGAATTTCTTGATTTAGCCGCCGTACAAATATTCTGCTTGTATAAGAGCTTTGGGCTCTGAATAGCTCAAATAGCACTTTACTTTTTTAAGTTTTTGCACATATGTTTATCTTTATATAATCAACTTTCGTACTGAACACATAGTTTATCGGTCTATTTTTCATATTACCCCAATGCAAATGTGGTGTAGGGTATAATACTGTGCCATATAAATTTGATTTTTTTTTTTTAATTTTTTTAAATTGCTTCCACAGCTTGCAGGGTGCTCCTGCAAAAGCCGAATATAAGACCGACTCCAATTAATTTTTCCATCCTGCAGCTTCCAGGATGTCCGTTGATGGGTCAATTGAACATTTTCTTAGAACATATACAAAATTTAAAACAATTAGGGTAAAACCCCCACAACCTCCCCGTAGTCACCTTAAGAAGGTTAATATGTGACACCGACCCATATTGAAAGTTACAAATATTTCATTAATTGAAAAAGGATAAAAATTTAAAAAAAAAAGTTCGGGTTTTCGAAATCATCGCCCAGCGATATATGAATGTGTATGTCATATATGTTTTAAAAACATTTTAATATATAAGAGTGGTAGGAACTCAGGTTTTCTTTTGAAATTCGGATATCGTAATACAATGTTCTTTTTACCATTTTCTAAGTCGACAGCTTATATATTTTCCGTAATACAGCTTGAAAAATATTAGAAAAATATATATCTATTAGTAGGGATATAACACTCGCCATACTCCTGTAATAAAAACTTGTATCCAAAATAATGATTATTATTTTTCAAACCTTCACGCGTAGTTTTGTAATAACTGAGGCCATAGTTTCCGATATTTATGCATTAGAAAACATGTGTGAATTAAATCTTAAGAAAACTAGGTTATTTTAGGTTTTAGCTTTCCCTCAATTAGTTAACTGATCCTTAAGAGTTTTTAAAAATATTTTTGATGGAAACTGAAAATTAGATGCAAGCTTATATTTGTCTTTTTGCTCTTTGAGGTGTTATTTATATATAAGCAAAAATGAAGCAAACGTAAAAATTTATTTAAATAGCTTTTACTTAAAATCATAACTTTTAACTAAAAATCACAATTCTTCGCGAAAACTACTGGTTGTTAGGCAACACGCGTAAACTAAGTGAGAAGTAATAACAACTTAAAGTTAAAAAAAAAACAAAACGTTCTTACAAGTACTGAAACCTAGAGCTATGAGGAACTTACCATAATTGTATTAAATTAAAACAAATTAATTAAGAAAACGTAAATGTAATATTATTGATAAATACAGCAACATTGACAAGGATCTCAGCAATTTCAAGAACAACAACAGCAATAATAACAATAACACAATTATTAACAATAAAACGAAGAGGACAACCCTCATGTGTTTAACACAAAAAGCAGGTGTAAATAAAGGAATATTATTCGTTAATAATGTAGCACTTCAGGGCGCATGCTTGAGACTTTTCGAAGAGCATATTCTTATGGGGTATCGTTTTACTTGTAAGAAAATTGGTGAATAAAAAATAGTGGGAAAATGTGTCTTAGTATGAGAGAAGTTATCGTAGAAGTCGTAAAATAAAATAATAAAAAAAAATAATAAAAATAAAAATTATAGTCCTAGGTATCTTGATAAACTCGTCTACCGTGTTCCTAACTATATTCATCTAGATTGATAAGAAATTTATCTAAATGACTGGGTATAAATTGCAATTTTACGCTCATATATTTTTTTGGGAAATCCTCAAGCATTTACTACTGCAGGACATTCCTTAACTTTGATGTTTCCAAAAAAAAATTTACTGATAAGAACTGCGTCCTTGCTTCAAGTTATTTAAAATAAATAAATAAGTAATTCAATGTTGTGTAAATTCTGTGTTGCTTATAAGTTACAAAGGATTAGTCTGCCGAAAATGCCGCCTTTCAAATTTCAAAATTTTTGCTAGGATCGGAGAAAAATTTGCAAATATATGCGAAATAATTTAATATTTAATTTTTGCTAGTGAAAGTACAACAAAAATATGTTTTTCCAACAAACACTCTTTTTTACTCCAGTGAATCTCTATAGCCGACATAAAATTTAAGATCAAAGTGGTTCTCAATGAATTGGGACTGGCGTATCTCAAGGTAGTATTTTAGGACTAGTTCTGTATCTGCTTTACACAGCAGATATGCTAACCTATAATTCCACACACACGTCGACATTTGCTGACAATACTGCTCTTCTCAGTATTTATAAACACCCGAGGGTCTGCAGCTGGAAATTCTTGTAACCCAAGGATGGAAATGGACAAAGTATTGGGGAATAAAAATAAATAAAAAAAAAAATGTTCCCACGTTTCTTTTACTTTAGGAAACGAAAGGTGATCCTTTACCCTTATTAACAAGAATATAATGCCTCAACGATTTAAAACGAAATATTTTGGGACTCACTTGAATGGCCGCCTTACGTTGAATTACATATAGATGCGAAGTTGACAAGGTAAGCATCTTGGGCTACAAATGGTTCGAATATTGCTCTGCACACATGTTTTATTTTATGCTTCGGACTGAATACATTTTTTATTTGTCTTTTTTTTATAAAGCCCTAATACAAATATGATGGGCTTGACCAACTAAAATTTTCTTACTTTCTCTATATAAAAAATTTTAAAATTCATCTAAATTATGATTTCTTAACGTTAATTTAATAATTTTTTTTTCATTCTTTGTTCGTTAAATGTAAAAAGGCCAAAATTTACAGCTTCAAATTGTTTGGAGTAAAAATAACGGTCTGCAATTTTATAAGAGAAAATATCCCTTCATACACAACTTTGTAAAATAATTAATGTTTTTTCTCTTTATCTCTTCTATCCTTATTAACAGAATTTTCAAATGCTCTTAAGCTTCAATTGCATAAAACTTTTAACAACAACGATGTTACAGAACGAAACCGCACACGAATGTCATTTTGACAAAAAAGACAAGTAGAAAATTGCTTAAAACAATAGTGGGGGATGTAAATATGCCGAAGTGGTATATCCTTAAGCAACGAAGGCAACGATAATTTAGTTAAACGTGGGATTTACAGATAAACGGACGAAACGGAAATTGTATACCAAATAATAATAATCCTTTAGCGCGAGTGTTAATCAAATAATTAATTTTTTTTTACCAAACAAAAAGTTCAAAATTTTTTTTTAATTATTTTAAGGTAATAGTATGGAAGTAGAGTGCTCACAAATAAATTAAACTTAACTTATTTAATAAATAAATACGCAACGTACACTTTTGCTGTACAGTTTGCTGTACTGCATTTGCCTTCATTAAAAAATAAATAACAAATTAAAAAGTTATAAAATAATAAAAAGCCTAAATTACTTAAAACTGTTAAAAATTTTTGTTTTAATATATAAAAACGAAACGTTAACTTATTCTAAAATTAAGTCCGGCAAAATTTCGATGTTGTTTAACTTTAAAATCCTTAGATGCTTTGATTACTTCCAACACTATCAACAACACTAAACAAGTACTACTATCTACTACTATTTATGTACTTCTACTACATTTGCTGTTAAACACAAAACCACTTGACATGTACATTGGTGTCAGTCTTTGTCAGTGTTCGTTCAAATGCAGTTTAATGTATTTCGTAATCCTAACTCCTTCGTTGGCACACACAGCGTTACCAGAAGTTTTGGAAAGAAAATAAATCATTTAGCAAAAAAAAAAGAATAAGAAAAAAATCATCACTTGTTTTATTCTAACTATTTTTTGCATTAAAAGAAACTTCTTTTTATTGCACAGAGCAAGTAATTGCTGATACTTATGACCAGAGTTTTACGCTTAAGATTATTTAAAGCTGCTTAATGGGCCTAAGAGTTAAAAAAGCAATTTCTTTTAATCATAATCTAAATTTGATTTCAAATATCCTTCTCATCCATTACCTAAATTTGGAAAATTTTTTTTAACCTGTCAACTAAAGAACTTTTTTAATAAAATATTTTTTTAAATAATTTCTTTTTATTCAGGTAAAGGTTAATTTGTTAAATTGTAGTAGCATAGAATAGAAATCGTTATTATTAAAAATTAAGTCATTTCGGTATAAGGCGAATAAAATGCATTTGTAAGCCAGCTACGATTTCTCCTCATCATTGTTTGTCTTTGATACTAATGTGGGTTAAATTTTAATTTGTACTGTTAAAAAAACTTTTTCTAGAATTTGTTTACTCGTATCCTTGCTTGGAATTAGGTAAATCCACATGCAACAAAATGTTATCTTAGCATTTTTCTAGCTAAGCCATATATTTAATTTTACTTTTGTTTTGGTCATCCATCGGATGACACTAAATCTAATAGTTTTTGCTTTAATTTTTTTTATTATCCCCTTTATTCGAATAAAAAAATTAATTTGATTTTTATTTATAGGAAATCATCGTTGAAAATAAATCGCGTCAATATATGCTGACTTAACTCCACATAAAATTAAATACATAAAAAAACTTTTTTTGCAGTTTTTAGATGGAAATTTTTTGTTTAACAAATCATCCTAAGTAGGCTTCTTCTCTTTTGTAAAAATTTTTTATTTTCTAAGGCTATATTTAAACTACCTGAGTTGTCATCTGAGTATCACAACTGAGACTTACTTGTATAGTGAAATAACATGTCTATTTTCATTTAATAGTATTTTTGTCTAACTTCAGGTGAAAATATAACGTTTTCTATTTTCAAATTATTTAACGTCTGAGTTTTAAATTTAAGTTTTTAAAAGTTACCGGATTAAATGCTTGTTTTTGTAGTGCAATACACTTTAAACAACTTTTAGAATAAGCGGACTTAGTATAATTTCTTAAATGTAATGAAATACTAAAAATAAAAGTTTTTAATTGTTTTTTGACATTCATAAAAATTTTAACTTATTTCTTGACAGTCAACCCAGATGAGAACTTAGGTAGTGTAAATATAGCTTAAGTCAATCTCATTATAAAAATTCGTATTAACAAAGTTGGGTTAAAAAAATTCGAACACTTTAATTTCGTTACACATTCTTTCTATTTGAGATAATATGCTTTGGAAGATTTTGTAGACGTTGGTTATATAATAAAACTTTTTCCAAATATTTTTTTTTTCACAATCCAATATTTCTTAAAAAAATTACCGCAATTCAGAAATATGGTTTAAAGCGTTTTTTTTTTATTCAAAAAAACTTGATGTTAGCTGAAATGCATAACCAAATAACTAACAAAAAAAACCCAAAATTGTCTTTTAACAGATTTGATTATATTTTATAAAAATGGCAACAAAAACAATTTTTCTATAACCTCACAAACATACCTTGAAACAGAGTGTAGGAAAAAAAAGAAACAATTTACAAGCCATGCCTTTGTAATTTTGAAAATAGTTTTGCGTGCTGACACAAACTTTAATTGTTTTAAAAATCTACTGCTGATAAATGTTGAATGTAAATTATGTAAGTGCCCTAAATTTAAAAAGTTTATTGTAAAAAAACATCATTTCTTAAAATCAGGGATCATCACTGGAAGAAACAAATTATCAAATCATTTATTGGCCAAAAGGTCATCAAAAATATGAAAAAATCATCATTCTGGCAACGCTGGTCCCATACATAAATATTTCCAGATTATTGTTTCTTTTGCAGCTTGTGCATTTATAAGTACAGTTGGATATTGAGATTGCATTATTATCAGTTAAAGCATGAACATTTTCGCAATTGTTGTTTTCGAATTTTTCTTAGTATTTAATCGAGCAAGCGATATTACAAAATTGTATGTGCGAACTCAGAAATATAAATAAAACTTTTTTCATACATTTGTTTGTTGCTAAACTTCAGTCCTTTTTTAACAAAAAACTATGGAACACTGTTACTAAAGGAACACAAAATTAGTCTGTGGCCCTTACACCAAGTTTAAAGATTGTGAATTGTCACATTTAATTCGAAATTATAATAAACCAAGTTGGAAAAAACATGTGACATACAAACTTGTAGAATTAAGCAAGATGCATATAAAAAGCTAGCAAATTTTTTTTCTTAAATTTTAAAATTATTTTTTTAAGTGTCTTTTCTAACAAACGATTTTTTTTTAAATTAAAAAAAAAATATATATAATATTAAATCTTTATTTCGTAAAAACTTTGTTTCATTAAAACTCACTGAAATTCAAGGGACAAAAAAGAAAAAAAATTTATAGTTATAAAAATATAGGTAAAAGAAAAGTTTTTGACCAAAAGATTTAAAAAAAAAACCAACAACAAGATAAATTTGTAACCTTTATCTATTGAACTTATTAATGTTGTAACCCTAAGGCATGCATGACTTACTTGAGCACATACACATAAGACCGTCCTAAATCAAAAAATTATTTCCTAAGCCAACGCCTAAAAACAAACATGTCGATTATTAATGGTTTAAGTTACACGACTTTTTCTTGTATTAGTTTAGTAAAAGTACAAAATGATCATAAACTGACTTATCCGTTTAAATTTTAAAACTAAATACTTTATGTAAGTTCAGCCAGTTCCATGCTAAAATTTAAGTTCTCAGAATAAGGTAATTTGAAATATGGTTGAAACCAGTTAGTTACAGGGTTTAGCATTTCTTGCAGTTAGATTTTTTCAAACGTTGGTTTTATGGCCAACAACAAATTTTTTTGTTGTATACCGGTTGTTTTTATGTAAACATGTTGCTTTTTTTTCTATTTTTTGTTAAACTGCTAAGAGAGTTTTCTCTCGTGTGCTTATTGTACCCACCACAAGTGAGTGGTAGGGGAGTTATGCATTTATTCAGATGTCTATAACGCCCAAATGTAATGATCCGAGACCCATTTTAATGTATACCGATCGACTCAAAATCACTTCCTGAGCCGATTAAGCATGCCCGCCCTCCGTCCGGATGTCTGGCTATGTGTCAATGTATTTTTGTGAGCACACTACATGTCACAATTTTGAAGTTAGTGTAATTTTTTTTGTGTGTACAATGAGCAAGTCAAAATTTAGCTTTTTGGTAAAAAATCGTATTTTTACATGTTCTTTTTTCTTTTCGTTACATATAAAATTTCATGGGATAACCTTGAATACATGCTAAAAACAAAGATAACAAAACTATTTTTAATCTAATTAAACTATATTTAGTAGGCATATTTGCAGTTTTTCAAGACTGACAAAAATACTCGATAGTATTAGGAAAGATTCTGTTCATTTCGTTTTTATTTCTACGCCAAACAAGGATGTCAAAGTGAACGTTTTATTTAAAGTATAAACAATCAAGTTATGTTGCCTTCAAATGCCTAACGATTGGTAGTATAACGAACAAAAAACATGCAGCAAAAATATACAATAATATATAACAAAATATACAAATTGCAACTCAACCCACCCACCATTTATAAGATGACTACAGCCGAAAAGCAATAAACAAAAACTTAAAGTAATTGACAAAATTAAAAAGTTACTCACAAGAGAGTCAGTAAAAACTACAAAACAACTTTTAAATTGTCACGATGTGAATTTTTATTGAACTCAATTGCAACTTCAAACCACACAATTGTCTTCTATGGAATATGGTGTTGCATACTCTTTATTCCATTGCAGTTTATTTATTCCCCTTCATCTATTTTTCTGTGTTTTGTCGTTAAAATTTGTGGCATTGTTTTTACTTTCATCCGATAAAAAATCTCTGAGTATGTGTAATAAAACGTGTGTTTAAAACAACAAAAATAAAAAGGTAACAGATATTATTACAGAAAACTTTAACCAAAATCGTTATCGCCATTCTGATTGTTGTCGTTAACTCAAAAGAACAGCGAAATACAACAACAACGAAAACAAAGCAACAAGAGTGAAGCAACAATATAATGTCATTGTGCCCTTCAGGATTAATCGCTTATTCAGCAATCGTTTTACTTTGTACTTCCGGTAAGTGAATATGTCTCTTTGTATATGCATTCCATACTGCTCTATATAAGTATATATTTGTGTTTGTGTGCACTTGTTTTGTTTTTCAGAGTATCGTTGTTTGGATTTTAAGGTGTATATAAGTATGTTTGCAAATAAGTAAGCAAATGTAAGGATAAAAATGCATATGTGCGTAAGAATATGGTTGGATATAAATGCGGTATTTCAAGATTGCATTTCATTTAACTGAATTGCATTTCAATGTTATTCAATAAACTTGAAGGAACTCAATATAAATGCAACATGAACCATCCTGACATGTTTAAATGCACACGTGCACGTTTCTGCTTTAATATAAATAATTACTGAATTAAGAAAGCTTTCTAGGTCACATAAGGTACAGAAAAAGAAAAAGCGAGTTTTTACATCAACAAATTTTCTCTTAAAGTTATCCAAAATCGTACTTAAAATTTTTAAGTGCGATCCCTCTTTACGGTTGCTTAAATTAGATCAGTCCGGATTACTTAAATTTTTTGTTGTTATTTTTTTGTCCTTGTTATATACGAAACGGTATTTTTGTATTTCCTGTTTGGAGTACGTTTTTCTTGATACGCAAACATTATATATTTTAACATTTAACAAACAAAAAGTCTCGATGACTTAAGTGTTAGTGTGCTGGGGTTGCAGTTCGAAAAGCCCTAAGCTTAAACCCAGCTACCGCCAGTACACAAAAAAATTTTAAATAATAAATATAAAGTAGAGTTTAAACTATGTCTCCTTAATGAAGCTCCGTTAGTTAAAATCAATACTTTTAAGCTTAAACCAAGTACGGTTTTGAATTAAATCTCATAAGAGAGTGAGTCTACCAAACTGGGGGTTGCGGGTTCGATTTCCACCAGAAACCTTGGTGAGACTGCTTCATTCTGTTTTTCTTTCTTTCTTGTCCTTCCCTAAAATTTCTTTTATCTCCATCCTCTCTACTTGCCTCTCCAGATAACACTAAGGGACCGAATTAAGCGAAACCAAGTGAGTGTATCCTTTTCTTTAACGGCTGCCTATTCAATCAAAGCTAACCTAAGAATCAGAAGCTGTAAATAATTTATGTGAGATAAGGAAGTTTTCAGAAGTGGAACTCATTACAAAACATGAAACGATCATTACCAAATTTAGTATGACACTTGATAAAATGAGGTCTTAAATATATAGGGTCTTATTCATAAACGTACAATAGTGTTTATTAAAGGCTTATTTGACAAGTATATATGGAACAGTTGTCAAATAAGCCTTTAATAAACACTATTGTACGTTTATGAATAAGACCCATAATATTTTACAAATAAAGAGTTATGTTTTAGGCAGCTCAGAAACAGACTAAACATTAAAAATTTTCTTTTATGCAGTTGATGGTATCACGTCCTATATATGTACATAAACAAACTTTTTTTGAAATGGAAGTATTCGTGAAAGTATCAGCCTTAAATTTTAATTTCGAAAATAAATTGGTATGGGAGTTATGTAAAAAAATATTTTAATTAAAAACAACCTGCATTTAGCCCGCTACCTGGTTAGTGTTTACTCAAGTATTAACTAAAGCAAAGTGTAAAATACTCAAGTGTACTATGGGGCAACAATTTTAAAATTTTTTATACACTTTTAATCAAATATCCTAAATTACCAATTTTTTAATAAGAAGCATTTTCAAAAATATAAGAGAAATACATTTAATTTACCCTAAATTTATATATCTAAAATTAAAATTTTAAATAAATGAAAAAAACTACTAAAAACAGAATAAATCACTTTTTGTCCACTCAATTTATGTCAGCAATAAAAAAACTTATCTGTGACTCATGAAGTGATGATAAGTTGATCGGAATATTTGTTGGTGGGCCTTCTGCCGTTATTTTGTGCACTTAAACCATCTTCACAAGCTGGTGTTGCCCCCAACTACTTATAAGGAAAATTACCTAGAGTGGGTTAAAGACAGGGACCCGATAAAAATTTCCTAAAAGCGAACTCACTGGTTTGTTTTTAAAAAAAATCGTCGTGTTCAGAAAAGTTAATTATTTAAAGTAGTTACATATATTTTAATCAAAGAGAGAAATGTTTAAAAATACTTCCAAAAGTATTTAAGAGTAAATAAAAAAACTTCTTATTACCTCTTGATAATTACTAGTTCACAGTTTTTGCTCTACTGATTGAAAAAACATGTTTTACAAAAACAAACTATTTATTGGCTTTGTTGTAGGTTAAGTTTTTTATATAATCTTTGTTTGTGGAATTTTTTTGTTCTGAATGGGGACACTTTTAAAATTATCAAAAGATATCATATTTGATGAATTTATAGTTGCTTTTATATTGAATAAGTGCGTTTTGGTTTGTTTGAAAACTGAAAATTTACAACTATGTATCTTTACATGCATGTACACACGTATCTATGTAAAAATATATAAAGTAACTTCGTGGTTCTTGTCCAATGGGTCATTCCAAAAAAGGTTTGCCAAATAAACCATTCGTATTAAATGAATTTCAAGTACCCAGATTTTTCAAATTAATTGTTTTTCTAAAAATTTGTATTTGGTTGTGAGTTTTCTAAAGTCAAAATCCCCATTTTTAATAATTATTTCTTGATAGTTTTTTAACTTATTGCTCATTTTTTTGGAAAAATTGACGAAATTGTTGTGATTTTATTTAATGTAAGGCAAACAGTAAACAAATTAAGTTTTTTCTCGAACAAAAGCTAAAACAAGCAATTTCTTTTATATTATTGTTGTCTTGCTGTGAAACAACCACAATAAAAGTATAACTAAAACCAACATCCAAATCACAAACATATACATAAGTTCATACTTTCGAAATAATTTTTTAAGTTAATCAAAAAATAAATAAAAAATTATAATAGGCCGGTCATATTGATAAACAATTTAATATATGTATGTATAATTTATAAGAAACTTTTTAAAAGAAATTTTAAAATAAAGTGTACCTTAAATTAAGTCAGTTTTGAGTTTTTAAGGAGCATGGCCAATCATTGTTTAAGAAAACGCGTATTTGGCTAATAAGAAAAAATTTTGTTGACAATGTTGTTTGTCGATATAAAGGAAAAACGCTTGAAAAATAGTTTATAAAAATTCTGTTTTTGCACACATTTTAAAAGTACGATTGGCCCAAAACATACATAAGAACAAGGAACATACAGTCAGTTTATAGTTAAGGCGCTGACCTAAAGTAGCTGTGAAAAATATATATTTGAAAACAGGGAAGGCTTTAGAAAAAATTCCTCTTCGATTTTTTTCTGAAACTCGAATTTCTGTTTTTTATTATTGAATTTAATTGTTTTTTTTTAAACTTTTTTATCTTTTAAGTTGGGCTAAAAAATACATGTGTTGAACTAAATATATTAAAACCACTTCGTTATTTTCCGAATAATATAAAAAAAAAGAAAGTGGGAGCTAGAACTGAAAGTAAGTATAAAAAATGGGGTCTTTAATCCAAAAAGTCCCAGCGTACACGTTTAACTGGAGAAACTACAATTTTTTGCCTATTTTCTTAAATTTTTGAAATACCTTTTTTCAAAAAATCCTGGGGACACGAAATTTATTTTCTTTTGCAAAGCTGTTTTGAAATGACTCGTTTGACAAGAATCACTTTTTGACAAATAAATGTAACTTCCCTAATGTGTACGTATGCCTCTGCAAAAAAGTTTTTATTTTTGGATAAGCTTACCAAAGTTAATGAAAATTGAGTTTTATTTTTTTTAAATTTTATATTTATCAATGAAGTTTTTAAAAGGGCCAAAAATTTCAAAAAAGTGCCAGGCAAGGGTCCGGTTTTTTTGAGCACAGCACGATACGTTTTAAATTTTGTTTTGTAATTGTGTACAGTCTAGGAGATATATTTAAATAAGAGTTTACTTATGAAATGTTTAAGACTCACTGAATATATCGCACATGAATAAAGTTTTCTCTAATTGGGGGGTCTGTATAGTTTCCAAATAAAACAAAACTATTTCGAGTCAAACGAGGGTGCAAATTACGGTATTCGATTCAACTCATAGAATTCGCATACTAAAATCACCGACAATTTGGTCGTTCGAGTAAAATTTCAATTCAAATCGAATGCCGTAATTTGCATCTAGAGCACGTTGTGCGCTCTCTTATTAAAAAAATGTTTTGCTTAGCTTACGTTAAATAAAAACTTTTTGTAACTAGGTTTTTGTGTAAATATTAAGTTATAATTTTTATAGGTAAATTGTTTTTTTTATTACAATGTAAACACTTGCACAAAATTAGATTTAGTTTTCACAAGAAAAAACTACTGCAATATTCAATTTTATTTATTTAAGCACTCGATGGCTATATAAAATTGAATATTTAAAATTATGTGTGTAATAGTTCATAAAACTGAAAAAATGAAACACAAGTCAAGTGATTTTATTAATATCGTCGTTGAAATGCAAAACCAAAGTCTTAAAATTTTAACGGAGATAAAAGCTCTTTTCTAAGTCACAAAATCAGTTCTTTTTAATTGTGTCCTTTTTTCTGCAATTTTAATAAACTTTGGTTTGCAACATTAAATGAATTTATTTTAATGAATCTTTAAAAAAAAATGCAATCAAATATGTTAAAAGATCGATTTTGGGATATGTGTTAGTTACATGGTTTTGCATTTCAGCTAACTGTACAAAACTTTTACTGCACAAAGCACTAAAATATTAAGTAAACATTCATTATTAATTATTTATGTATATTGATTTATAAAATAAATTAAAAATTTTAAACGAAATACAATAAACAATGATTTTCAAATGTGTATATGTGTGTGAACATTAAAATTTGAAACATTGTCAGGGTCCACAATAATCATGGAAAAATTAGTCTAAAAAATGATAAATTTCTGAATATCTTTTAATTAAAAAAATGTTTATTATTATTTGATTTTATTTTTCTCTGGCAGGGAAAATTATTATTTTTAAGCCTTTATTAAAAAAAGTTATAACCACAACAACAATTTTTTTATATAAATTAAAAATATAACAACTATTTCTGCCAAATATTCAAAAGACACAAAAAATAACTATAAAACTTCACAAAAAATATACAAAAGAATAAAAAATTAAAAAAAATAGATGTAAAAAATTAGTGTAATTAATGTACCAGTATAAAGATTGAATTTTGAGGGCATGGAGTTTCCCTTTTTTTGCTTAAAAAATATTTACTCTGAAAGTGGTTATTAGACGAACCTTAATTAAGTTTAAGTTTTTGTGGGCGTACCCCCACCTACTTCATTGCCTTTCAAATTTGGCTTTATCAGTCTTATATAGGAGAACAAGCAAATAATATCCCGTGCAGTAAAAGGATTATTTTAAGAAATTTAGTTTTTTTGCGCGTGCCACAGACAACTAAGTTACCACAACAAATTTAATTTTTAAGCTTCGTATAGCATATTCACACAAATGTTAAGGAAGTGAGAGTAACAATACGATTATCTGTATTTTAAGAAGCGTGGTACTGCCCACTTTGTTACCCTGAGATTTTAAACGTTATATGCCTCGCACATGTGAAACAAGTTAAAAAATTAATAAGTAGAAGGACCAGCGTTACAAGCTTAACTTCTGTGAGCAGGGAATCACCCACTTTTTTATGTTGAAAGTTTTGACTCCACAAACTGTTAATATTTTTTAAAATAAAATAAAGTTTTCAAAAAATAAGTAAGACAGGAGCATTTGCATTAAGTATTTCGTATTTGTCTTTGTGGATATGAGACCACCTACTTTGTAGCCTTAAAAGTTTGGAACAGAGGTCTTTTGTATGTTAAAAAAGCTCAAAAAAAATTTGTTGCTGCAAATGTACTGGCATTTACGCATTAATTTTTTTTCCGTAGAAGTACAGATGTGCTGTCTGGCATCGTTTATTTTAAATTGCTTGAAAAATATCTTCTGCTCAAAATAAAACCTTTAGGTCAAAACAGTTTTTTAATAAGACAATACGACAAAAAAACATTCCTTGTAAATTGCTCCAAAAATATCCTAATTCTTTGAATCATTCTAATGCACATGAAATTTTTTAAGGTTCCTACTCTTTAAAACTGCATTGAAATTAAATTAATGCTAAAAGAAATATAAAATACTTAAAAATTTTACATGTATTTACCTACCTGTATGTATGAATTTGCAAAAAAAATATTCTTAACATCTGATCAAAGTAAAATTTGCTTAAAAAATTACTCTCTCTTTTTAAATTAAAAACCAAGAGGAAAAAGCAAGGATATTTGGGCTGTATGACTCTGAAAGTTTTTTCATCTTTTTAATTTTTTGGGAATTTTTTTTAAGCAGAATAAATAAAAATTTTAAAATTAAAATGGTTTCTATTTATATATAAAAATACTTATTTTTAAAACTGTTAGGTATTTATGTTATGTAAGCTAAATGAGAAAATGTAAATTTAATATTCAAAACTAAAAATTTTACACAAAAGCAACAGCAGCTAAGACTACCTTGAAGCCATAATGATGTGCCAAGCTGCACTGGCTTATACATTTTGTTTTAAAATTTAAGAACAAACTAAATTTGTTAAGACTTTCTATATATGTACTCAAATGCTATTTTATTTTCCTCATATAAATGCATAATTTATTACCAGGCCAAGATAAAAACGGCGTATGCCACTTAATGCCGCTTTTGCCGTTTTTCCATTTTTTTTTTAGTAAAAAAGGCCATTTCTTATCTACTTTGTTATAAAATGTCTTTATTTAACGGTCTGTAAATTGTTTTAGATATTCAATATTTATTTTTATGGTTTAAAAAAAATATTTCCTTCTATTTCCACTGTCGTGCATATTTTTAAGAGCTCTAAAACGCTGATATAATCTCAAACAAAATAAATATTCGAATTGCGGTATTATATTGTATGCTCTTTTTAAAAGTTGTTCAAAAAAATCTGAAAATGTTTGAAAGTAACGTAAAGTTTTAACTAGAAAATAAGTCCCCATAGAAATAAATTTTATTTGTTCTTTGAATTCAGTTTTAATTGCAAGCTGAAAGTTTTTCTGGGACAGACAAATTAAAAGTTTTTGATAGTTGTCATTTCAATCAACAAAGATGATTTTATGCAGGAAAACATTGACTAAAATTAAAAAAATCATATATTTAAAAAAAAATAATTTTGTTTTAGTAAATATGAAGCAGATTGATATATTAAAATTTCAAATTAATTCATTTGAATTCGTTCCAGAAAAAGCTGCTGATATCAAATGAAAATATTCTAAGTATTAAACCGTTGAAACAATGATTGTCTCAAGTAAAAAGTCAGAACTCTGAAAATTAAACTGCCCTAAAGTTTATTTTGGTTTGTTTTAATTATGCCTTTTTTTGCCATTTTCAACAACTTTTTGTGCCGTTTTTATATATTTTTTAAAAAAAATTTGTGACATTAATAACTTGCCGTAATTAACACTTTTAAAAAAATTATTTCTAGCAAACAAAAATTAAATAAACTAACTTAAAACTAAACAAATTGCAGTGCTATAATCGGCTTGGGAAAAATTTGTTTACCATCTGCATTCTATCTTTTTGAAAGTGTTAACATTATGCCAATTTTTACCAGACCATGTTCACTATACCAGACAGGCTTCGTCTCCAATCTTCTTAAATCTGTTATAGTGTCTATATCATTTTTAATAAAAATGAACCGCTTTTACAGAAGCTGCTACTTACTTAAATGTGTTTTTCAAAAAAATAAAAATCAAATTAAAATCACTTTTAATATGGTTTGTAGTAGACAACAGTAGAAGTTTCTTAAATACATTACACTCAAAAAATTTTATAAAATTTATGCAAAAAATGTTTTTTCAACTACGACAAGCCAATAAAATATAAAAGGGTACGGGGAACCACAAGCTATTATAGGCAAAGTTTGTAGCAATAGTGGCGGTAGCTGCTGAGATATGTACGAGTTTTTTCCTTAAAAATTGGTTGTTTTATATCTTGGCAGATTCGATTATTCGATAACTCGGTTTTTAAAAGCAAATCCAAATATTAAAATTTAAACAAATCTATTTAAATGTATTTTACATATAAATTCTCTATTTTGGTTTATAACAAATACTTCTGGTACATTCCGTTAAAAATAAATATTATGTTAAATTACTTTATTGTTTCCTGTATAAATTATACAGAATTATAATGATCATGTCTAGACAAACAACAATAATGTTATATAGTTAAGAATATAAAATAAAGTTTATATATAATTTGAACCTTAACATGCAAACAAATAAACTTAGTTTTGTTTGATTATTATTCAGATTAAATTTTTTAGTTATGTTGCATATAATTGTGCATTTAGTTTAATAAAGAAAAAGGTAAAAATATTGTTTTGATACTGTTATATGTACATATGTACATCTCATTTGAAAATATTTATGCACTACTTTTTTGGTTAAAATATTTAATTTTTAATACATCTTTAAAAGTTCTGTATTGTTCAGTTTGATTATAGTTTAGTTATTTTTTTATACCGATACATGACGTATGAGTAATATTTTTTTAATGATAGAAAATGTTAATCATACGCATAGATTAAGAATTTGTTGCTTTTAAAAAGGGCTGCTTTAACGTAAACTTTCTTAATAAAAAGTTATTTGTCAATTTTTATTTGTTTTATTTTAGCGCAAACTTTAACAGAACATATTGTGTAAAATAAAATTAAGGACTTTTTGGTATAGCAGTAGTTTAGTCAACAAAAATTTACGGTCCACTTATATTTTTTTTAAATTTTGCATATAGGACTGAAAACAGTTTTAAAAACATTTTAAAATTTTCAATTATTTGTTGTTTTTTTTCCGTAGCACAGGAAGCCATAAATTGAAAAAAAAAGGAAAAATATTTAAAAATATTTGGAGTTAATTCTAATCATAAACATATAAGAAAAATAAATAAGACAGATTGAATGCTGTCCGCAATTTAAATTTTTTCTATTTATATAAGGTAAGTTATTATAGATTAAGGTAAGGCCAGGTTCCAAAATGTGATTAAGAAATGCGCACCATTCTATGTACTAGTCTTTAGATACTAGACGTCTGCGTGACTACACCAAAATGCCGTTTATATACATTCGTTTGTTTGTCAACCACATAGTGTTTTTCATTCAATGTTAAACAAACTAAATGAATGAACCCACATGCGAAAGCAAATAAAAAATAACTCCAACCGAAAACAAAATATTACCCATACATTTATATAAATAAATACTGAATAGAATGTGTAAATATTGTTGTATGATTGGTGTAAAAAATTATTTTTGAGCGCATTCATTTGTGTTTGCAAATTTGTCGTTATTGTTGTTGTTAAAACATTCATTAACTCGAAAAAACACCTGAATTTTTTTATTAAAAGTCTAACTGTAATGAAATTCTGCTATGTTTTTGTATTTTCAAGTGAGTTTTATACACATTCAAAACGAAAACTGTAAAATGAATGTGTTCTTCTTGTATCATTGAGTGTACCACACAATGCATTCTTTCTTGTGTTGTTACTGGTTTAACTTTATTTATCTCCCATAGAATGAAAAATGTTTGAATGAATATTGTTTTTGTTGTGTATAGACAATCAAATGAATATAGTCATGCAGATGTCTATTAGATACCTCCTGGAACCATTGTGTTTCAACAATAAGAGAGAAAAAAGAAGATGCTATACCAACAAGAAGAAAGATGCCTCGATGAAAAAAGTTCTAACTCACAGATTTCCATTATTAACCCAAACCTGAATTCCTATTTGCACCTAGAGACATCGTTAAACCTTTACCCAACCACTTGTCGCTATGGCTCTGTAATTTCGGGCACTAACAGACAACATGATCATTTTTTTTAGACGTTCTTTTTCCGAGATGTAGCAACCGTTTCTACTCTGCTTGGTTTGAACCCAGCAGTATAGGGTTATAGCCCCAATCAAGGTAAATAAAGCCAATCTTCCTAATTCCCAAAGTAGCCTAGTGCTCACTGAGATAATTTCCGTTCAAACATCCCTAGCCCCCTTCAGTGTCACTATTGTTACCTTATTGAAGATTCGTTATTGTAAATATCCATATATGCACATAATAGTGTTGAAAGTCTTGTAGCTTCCTTCATATATGTCCACTCAAGGGCTCATCAGCAAATTAATTGCTAACTTATGCGCAGTGCCCCAAAATTAAACGTTGTCTTACATATTCTAAACAAGTTTCTTATTCTCTCAATAACATTTCTACAATCTATGGTCATCCCAGATTTTACGCATTATGCTTTCAAGGCTCTGTAGCTGCCTGACTAATGAAGAAGCTAGTTGGCTTTTTTTCTCTAAGAATGAGTTCCCTTAAATCGCCAGTGTCTCCACGTAAAACCCACGACGCTCTCAGGGATATTTATCGGTAATATTTTTCCTGATTTAAGCTGATATCGTCAGTTCTCCATAGTAGTTCACAGTGACAAAGTTTTTTTGTCACTAATTCTTAAACCAAGTTCTTAATTAGTACCATGATGGTAATGACTTCTTGTGTCGCTTACTGTATGCTCCTCATAACATCAGTGAAGCACATATTTGTAGCAAAGCAAAAACTGCTGTATAAATTATTTTCACCACCCTTAGTTTCAAGGTCCCACTTTTTCTTCTAAATTAAGACTGTGTCTCAATTTAAAAGTCGTATCTGTTCCAAATTTTATTAAAATATCTTGAAAATTTCAAACAGCGTTTTTACAACAAGAACACTTTAAGGTCCAGTCAGATAAAGGAATATTCATAAATGGACCTAAAAAGTGATTTTTTGTTAAATCAGGCTCCAGCGATCAGTCTGACTAAAAACTAGCTTCTATTAACATTCTCTCTCACCATGAGCCCTTTTAAGGCATTTTTGAGAAGTTAGCTAACATGTGTCGCAAGTAATTTTGTTAACCTTAAAAAATGGACCTAGAGATAAGATTGGTAATCTCTCTTCGGATGCAACTATTACTATTAAATAACCAAAAAAATGGAAAGTATTCTTAGTTCAACCAATGACTTCCATGAGTTACTATAAAGTATTCTAAAGTATAAGGTTCTTCATAACAGACTATCAACCTAAAGAATCTCTAGTTATTTGCTTTTTATCGTACTTCTTAATCAATTTCTGTGTATGTAAATACCATTATGAGGAATATTAACTAAATATAAAGTCGTATTTAAGCACAAGTTTCGGGTTCAAAATTTAACTATTTGACTGATTAAACAAAACGTAAATAATTTAACTTTGTAGGGTTAACCCCAATGGAGTGTGGGCTCCTCGGTTATGATGATTCCACGTACAATTTTACTTCCAATTCAACTCGGACGTAAGTGACATATTGAGAGTAAAAATTTCCATACAAACTTTTTTTAATATAAAAGTTTTTTTAGAGTTACGATATAAAAAATAACAGGTTTATTTTAGTGCAAAGGGACTTAGTAGTTTGTTTAAAAATAATTGTAAGTATATTGTAATTGTATTTTAAAAAACATGGTTTTTCCGTTAACTTGTGTGTTTTTAACAAAACAAGAAAAATATATTAAAAATCGCATTAAGGAAATAGTATTAAGCTGGAGGTCCATACCATACGTTATATGCGTGGCTCCGTTCTATGCGTATCATATTTCTGTACGTTTTATACGTTTGTTTTTGCCAAGTTACATGCAATACGTTTTGTGCGAAAAGTGAAGAGAAGAGAAATCAGATTTTCTTCATTACACTTACATAAATAAAAACACAACAGAGATGACACTTAAAATATAAAAGTAGTCGATAAAAACAATATTAACTTTGGCTACAAAATATTTGTGTTGAAAACTTATTTTTAAGGAAATTTATTCTTAAAATTATTTGCAAAATTTATAATAAAAGCATTTTCTTTCATAACATACTGTTTTTAACACAAAATATACCAAAAATATAATCTACCACACACACATGTTTTTTGATAGCATTTAAAATTTGTCATCACTGGATAACAAAACCATCTCTCATTTTCTCATTTCGCATGCGACGTATGAAAAAGTAGAAAGTAAACCTACTTTATCCGTTACTTGCGCCGATGCGTTCTATGCAATTTGTTATGTTTCTTGCCACATACAACTACAATGATTTTACTTTTGTGAGAGTCGGAGAGAACGCACAGCGCATAGAACGTATGGTATGGACCTCCAGCTTTAATCAAACAAAAGTTAATATTACCAATTTTCATACTTAAAAAAGTCCACTTAATATACGTATAAGTTTTTTAGTTTATAAAAGCCTTTCTTCAAAATAAACAAAGCGCAAATGCTTTTAAAAATTATTAAAATTTTTTCCTCATTTGGGGTAAAATTACAGAAACAAAAGCGTTAAATAACCAAAAGAGAAACTTTTTATCACGAATTGAAATTAAAGTGGATAAACTTTATATTTGCTACAACACACTTGAGAATCGAATTGTTACATGGACAACAAAAAAAACATTGCTTAATGCAGAAAATTCATAAATATTTGAATGTGTGAGCATTAGGGCACAACATATTTAAAAAATCATTTATTTTATAAAGCATTAAGATTTTGAGTATTGTATTAGAAAAAAAATTTTCAGTTTAAACTAATCTTTTGACCTACAGTGTTTTACATTAACGATTGCTAATTTTTTAGGAGCAAAAATGCAAATTATTGTGTTGTTACCCCGAATTCACTAACATATACTTGATCAAAAGAACCCTATGTTTTAACAAATATTTCGTATTTGAAATAAAAAAGTTTGCTTTAAAACGTAAGTTTTTATATGTAACAGCGTCAACTTCTTAAAGAGCGCAAGTCGTCAAAACAATATCAAGCAAGAATCCGTCGAATTGATTTTTAAATTCCAATTCCAATTAAAACTCCTAATATAATATAATAAAAAAACTTTTAAAAAACAAAATGTTTAAAAAAGGAGCGGCATTGTTTTTGTGTGTATTTTTTTAATAGATCAAACAAAAAGAACAGACTTTGCTTGGATTTAGAACACCTACAAATTAAAACTCTGCACTAGGAAAGCTTATGTATTAAACAGAAATTTTTGAATCTTAGAATACTCATACCTAACAAATTGAAGACGCCATTGTCGATGATAGATAAACAGAAAACCTAAATTAAAAAGGCAAATTTCATATGTTGCGAAAAGTATCGGGTGAAAGGGAAAGATGAAAAACGTCTGTTCCAAAGAAAGAAGAGAGAAATGAAAAAGCATGAGTGTGAGCGTATCGAGAAGTTAAGGAGTCAAAATGAAGTCCCAAAACTTTCACCAAGATCAAGGCTTTGATAAAGATATATTCTCCTTTATTTAAGCATCTGAATTTTATGTCCTTTGCACAAAAAAGTGACAAGACAGTATATGCCAACTATAGAAGAAAAATTATCCTTCCTATTGGTCACAAGATATTATTCTGCGAAAGGCTAAAATGTAAAGTCGACGAGATAATCAGATCATATCAAATGGCTTTTGATCTTTAAAATACCGCATCGACTAGATACACGCACTACGCAGAGTGCTGGAAAATAGCAAAGAAAAACATATCGACACATTCCATCTATTTGTCGACTACAAAGCCGCTTTTGATAGCCTTATATGCTTAAAGGTGTTTCAAAGGCATATATTTTCCTTACAAAATGACATGACTCTTTAGAAAGACCTTAAGTGACACGCAGTCCTCAGTTAAGAAAGGCAGGAAAATTTCTAAGCTTTTCAGTATCAATCACAGTTTTAGGCAAAAAAACAGTCTTTCTTAAAATATTTTTAACGTGCTCTTAAAAAAAGTTATACGAGACGCAACTGTTAATATAACTGGCACGCCATTTACAAAACAGCACATGTTACTCGCTTGCACCGACGACATCGACATCATGGGGCAAAAGTTGTAACTTCCGATTTTAAAAATGTCGAAAAGGAATCAACCAAAGTGGGTTTGGGCATTAAGTGCAGATAAACCAAAATTAATAGTCTAAACGACCACGATGTCCAGTAGACTTGGGAAGAAAGTGGAAAATTAAAACTCCAACTTTTGAATAGTCAACGGTTTTGTCTACCTCAGCACTACCATTTAAAAAAAACAAATAGCATCAGTTTTGGGATAAGATGTATAATAATATCGGCTAATAGATGCTACTTTGAACTAAGTGAGCAGTTTAAAACCAAAGCCACCTCTTAACAAATAAAAATCACTCTTTACGAGACACTGATAATACCCGGTTTTATACATGGTTTCTAAGCATAGGAGTTTGTGAAAGAGGATGCGGCAGTTCTTATAGTATTAAAGAGGAAAATTCTTCGAAAAGTCTATGGACGAATCTGCGCTGATGGATAATTTACCGGCGTCATATGAACGTTAAGCTGTATGAGCTGTTGATATAGTTACGCGTATCAAAATTCAACGTTTTCATTGAATAGGTCATGTTAAAATAATTAATAAAGATGCTTCAGCTGATAAGTTATTTGAATGCGAACCTGATGATGGAACACGCAGAAGAGAAAGGACCAAGTGGAGAAAGTCATATCTAAACTTGGTGCCAAAAATTGGAGGAGATGTGCAGAATTTCGAAGCGATTGAAAATCGATTCTACGTCCGACTTATGAAACAACCGTTCTGTAAAAGCTATCTAAGCAAGTAAATATAATATATCTAAAATCCACATTTTTAAATTATTGTACAAGATGAATGTATACCCCTAATAATACACTATCACTAACAAAATTTATTTTACTATTACATCCACCACAACTACAAGCAACTTTTACCAAATGATTATATGCACACAAACAGTAATAAATTCCTGCATAATGCATGTGTATCAGCAAGCAGGAAATATTTCACTTAAAAAATTTTACGAAAATAGTCGGAAAAGCAAAAAGTCCAGAATTAACCAACAACTTCATATGAAAGTTATAATAAACAAACATTCACAAACTCACACTGCTAGTTGCAAACGTTCTAAGTGTAAAGGATCTTTGGATAAGCATTTCTAGTTTTAAAGTTTAAATATGACGAAGCTTGTATACAATTTTCATTACCTTTTTCTCCGTTGGAAAGTCTTTTTGTGCGAGTAACATATAACTTAATTATAATGTTACCCACACTTTTTCTGAGCGGATGCGTTCAAAATGATAGTTTCCGGATCTTTTCAGTATGCTTTAGATTGGCAAGTGCTAATTCCTCTATGTACATCCTTTTTTATGATGGGACTGGCCTCTTAGGTAAAAGGTTGGCTGCTTTAAGTAAAAGGTGAAGTTTGCTTGCAGCTACATCAGTTAAGCAGCAGAATCTGCAGTCAGTTTTTGTTGCCTGAGGGTGCCCCGATAGGTCAGTGGTAAGTGCACGAGTCTTTCAGTCTGGGGGTTGTGGGTTCGATTCCCACTAGAGACCCTGGTAAGTTTGCTTCATTTTCTGTTCTTTCTTTCTTCTTTATCCTTCTCTAAATTTCTTCTTGCCTTCCATCTCAACCTATTCTATCTGCCTCTCCAAGTAACACAAAGGGACCGAATTAAGCGGCCCCAAGTGAGCTGTATCCTTTCCTTCAACGGCTGCCTGTTCTACCTAACATAACCTCTTGTTGCTTGATTGATGCCAAAAAATCATCGCCCCACCACCACATTGAAATACAGTATTTCAAATACTCTTAGTTTAATCAATGTGGTTTGGCCTTAAAGGTCACTAAAGTTTTTAGCTTTTCCACGAAGATCGTCTACTTTAAAAAATCTCTTCAAAAAGTATTAGTAGGAAAAACTCCTTGCTTAGAAAGGGCAGTTAATACAAATTCAATATGAGTTAAAAGTGTTCTCTAATTGCTTGTATGGAGTGCTTAATGTGGCACGCAAATTAAAACATAGGGCGATGTGCTTTCAGAGGACATAAAAAGGTTTGTTATCACTGGCATGTAAGGCTTCTCTTAAAGGCGTTTACCTGGCTAGGGTTCTTCTCAAAGAAATAGTATATAATTTGGTATCGTCGAAGTTAGGCAACAAATGACGCAAATAATTCATTTATTCTAAACTTACTTAAACACTTAAGATATTTTTTGATTTGATAAAGAAATTTTAACATTTACGCAAGTTGTATGAATAATCAAATGAACCCAAATAGTGAAAACTGCAAAATATCAATTTTTTCACTCAACTAAAAGTTCGAAAAATGTTTTCTGTGTATGTACGTCCATGATAATTTCCAAAACAAACTGAATCAGTTACACTCAACACAGCCACGTTGTTAAAGATGTATGAGCTGCAACGATGAGCAGCTTGTACTCGAAAGCCCATTCTGGACTTTCCTTTACATATGCATAAAGTGTAGAAAAACATTCTTATAAAAACCAAATAAATTTACTAAAAAAAAAGCAAAAACATATATCAAAAATGGAGTAAGAGATAACGTTTTTTTATGTAAAAGCTTTTTTTTTTGGTTTCTGCAACTCAGTTTTATTTGTGTTTAACTTAAAACACATAATAGAAATATAATCAAACAGCTAAAAAAAATATGTAAAAAAAGTGTTTGACTGAACAAAAAATTACAGTTTCAAAGCTAATGGCTAAGTTAAAGTAAAATGTTTTTTGTAATGTTTATTTAACTCTAAATAATTTTTGTGGTTTGAACAATAAAAAAAAATTATTTTATATTGAAAAGATAAGAGCTGTTGAAATTTTAAATTTTTAATTTAGATATTCTGCGTATGCGTAAATTAAGTTTATTATTTCTGATTTGTTTTAACTGAATTTAATATTTGCTTACCATATGAACGATTTTTTCTTTAACAGAAGAACAAATAAATTTTTTTTTTCGAATAATTCTTAATTTTGAATATATGTACGTCTGCGTTAGTGCGTACAAATTAAAAAAAATCGAACTGCTGAAAGTAGTCCCTATCAGGCCTAATTGAAATGCATCTTAATATAAACATCGTAAAAAAAGCAAAATATTTTCTTTAATCAAAATTTAATTATTCATTTTTGGCTTATATTTAGCTTTATTATTATTTTAATTATAATGAAATTGATAAGTTTTAATTAACGCAAGTCAAAAGAAATTTTATTTGAACAAGCTGGAATGCATTTTCAAAACCAGCTACGGATTCTCATCCCATGTTTAATAGGAAGGTCAGAGGAGAATTTTATTTTCTGGTGAGTGAGAACAAAGTTTAGCTTTTTTTAACAAAATATGTAGAATATAATTATATAATTACTGACTGATTAGTCATCGATTTGCACTGTATATTTGCATTTATATCGAATAAAAGGTAAAAATCATAGGTAAGTTGTTTCTTTCTAAAGTATACACGACAGAAACAAAAATTGAAGTGCGTCCTGAACTATAAAAAATATGGATCTGTTTATTTTACCTTTTCGAAATTTTCATCCCTTAAAGGTAGAAAATAGCCCTCTTTATTTTGATTCTGTTTAACCAGATCCATTTTTCAACTTCTGATCTAATTAAGATAGAAACATGATTCGAAACGCGTTCGATTGCTGCCAAAAAATATAAAAACGTGCTTTGAATTTCTTTTTTGAAAGTTTTGTATTTTTTTGCTCTTTTTAGGTAAATTTTAAAACTTATAAATCAGTTAAAATTTTAACATAATATAAATTTCAGTAGACAGCTATAAAACGCTTTTAAGGATTAAAGTGGTCTTGGAAGGCAAACAAAGTACATTTTCGCATTTTATTTACAATTATTCACAAATTAAAGTTTTTTAATTTTTATATTATTTCTAGTGGTATGTTGAACAAATATGTGATAATATACCACCGCAAGCTTTTATGTTCATACCGCATACTAAATCAGAAATAAAAAATAATCTGGGTCCGCAGTTTTAAAACTTAAAATAAAATTGTTTAATGTGTTTGAAAAAAAGTTTACTTAATCTTTAATCGCGACTTTTTAGGATTTGATATGCGATATCTTTTTGTTGGTATTAAACAAATATTTAACACACTCGGTAATACTAATTCTTTTATTGCAAAACATTTTGTATTTATAAAAACATTGAATGCCCCTAATTTAATATTACATTTTGTTAATAAATCGGATCTGTTTGCATTTTTTAAAATTAAATTGAAAAACATTTGTTTTGATTGTAAATTGTAAATTGAATATAAATCCATTAAAAATATATTTTTTTTTAATTTAGCAACTATTGCACTTTTAGTTATTTATTCAAGTGCTTACTTGTATTATTGTTTATTTGCAATTTTTTTTACCAAAAGTTATAATTAAATATAAATTTGTAATGTTATGGCTTAAACAGTAGAATACAAAATTTAAATACCTCAACAACCCTTTTATTGATTTGGTTTCAACATTTATCCTCATACATACTAAATATGGAGTAGAAGTACTAACGCTTTAGGCGTAAACGTCAGACTGCTCCTTACTTTAATCCCAAAATTATCTTTGGCAATGAAAAAAACATCACATCTTGTAATCTTAGTTTTTAGTCTGGCGATCCACTAGCTTTTGTCCTAGAAATAAATTGCTTACTGTCACCAAAATACGATGGAAAATATATTTGGTCTTACAAATGCAGATATTTGCTGATTTTTTGATGTAGTTCTGTCGCTTAAAAGATAGTGTTATTTAATTTCCAAAACAGTTGTACATTAGATACTGTTTAAAAAACCTTTTCTGAGATTCGAAAGTTTCTTTTCCAACTGATAGCCCAAGTCAACTTCATAAAGTTACTTCAACTTCTACTATCTAACCGTCCTTTCAACTATAATATCAGTACACAATAGCAAAACATACACACTCTTTTACAAATGTCACTAACAAAAAATTACCTTAACTGATACGCAATTTTAGTTAAAAAAGGTTAGAGTTTTTCTGAGCCTTTAAGTGCCAAACGAGTTTTCAGATAAGAGGACAGCAATTTGTGTGATCTTTTTAACGTCTTCTTAGAAAAGGTTATACGAGCCGCAAATGTGAAAAGAACTGCAGTCGATACACAAAACATCACATGTTACCGGCTTAGGCTCAGGATATCGACATCAGGTCAAACCTTTTGACCAGTAACTTCTATCTTTAAAAAGTTTAAGAAAAATCAACATTCAAAGTTTGGTTTTTTATATAACAATTTTATCTGTGCACAATTTAAAAATTTTACATACCTTGGCACCACCATAAACAAAAGAAACAGCATCAGTTTTGAGATACAAAGAAAAACAATATTGGCCAAAAAAACGCTAATTTGAACTAAGCTAGCAGTTTAAAAACAAAATCATCTCCCAACAGACAAAAATAACTCGGTTCAAGGCCCTGATACTATCCCTTATTATGTATGGTTTTAAAGCATTGATACTTGCAAAAGCATATAAGGCAGTACCTTAAGTACTCGAGAAGAAAATTCTTTGGAAAATCTGTGGACAAATCTGGAGAATATCGGTGACGTATTAACCGTGAGCTGTTTGCCGGTATTCACATATCTACGCGTATCAGAATTCAATGTTTTCATATGCAAAGTCAAGTTGTTAGAGTGAATAAAGGTTGTCCAGCTAAGAAGTTATTTGAACGGCAGCCTGATGGTGGATCCAGCAGAAGAGGAAGCTCGTAACAGAAGGATCAAGTTGAAGAAAAATCTCGAAACTTGGTGTCAGAATTCGAAGAAGAAGTGCAGAAGATCGAAGTGCCTGTAAATCGATTTTACGATTCTAAATTTAGAAACAAATTTTTTTTTAATAAAAATGTTTTAACCAAATTCGGTAAAAGGGGTCCATTATTGAGCGTACCGCTCGTCGTAGTAAGCGTGTTTTTAAATATCAAGTATCTTAACATAAAATAAACTACAATGAATTGACCGAATTAAATTTTCTTATTTTTTGATATAAATTTCAATCATATTTTACACAATCGTTAGACTTTCAAAAAAAAAAAAAGGAAAGCCTTTGAGTCGGTAATAATTCAGACTGCAAATATATTATACGACCATCTGTAACTCAAAATATTTAAGGAAATATTGTTCAATGTATTAAAAACGTGTTATCATTAAGTAGGTTCAATATTAACCCCTCCAACCTTGCAGTCTGCTGTAATCTCAAACAATTACATTCATAAATCTTGTGACGTCTGTAATAATGCAATGTGTGACTGTCTAAATGCATGTAAAAAATATACTTTTGTTTCTGTAATTAGATTTCAGATTTTGTACTCAATTTTGCAAGCTTTTAAGATGCCTTTAAATCGTTTCTATTTGGGATATCAAAGACAACTACAGCAATTTTACTATACTAATGAATTTTTTTTTTTTCCAAAGAAAGATTTTGCTTTGTAGCATTTAATGTTGCCTTTCTCAGCATGAAACAATAAATGGTAAAAAAATGGCCCTCAACCCTCTTTGCCAAAAACATCCACAGATATATTGTTTATATTTAAAAAAAATAATTTTCCATATACTTGGCTTAAAAACGCACTACGCAAACTACAGTAGCAAAACATAACAACAAAACAAAGCAAAAGCAACAAAAACCATCTAAGATAATGTTTCATTTCGATTAACAATTTTAGTTTTCATCTTATTTTCTTTAGATTTTGATTGCAGTTTGTACGCACAAAAAAAGTTGTGTCTTGCTTCTAAATATCTATCCATACCGTTCGCAACGACCAGCAGAATAAACCAAATATAGTTTTATGATATTATACGCTGATGTATTCTATTTGTTTCCGTTTCTTTTTCTGTCTTCTTTGTCATTTTTTATCTGTCTTCACAGTCAGTTAGTCGCCAAGTTAATACTCCTCGCATTGTATTTTGTCTACTTATACTGATGATGATGACTTTAAGTAGACAATAAAAAATATTTTCTTGAATAAAATAAAAATCAAGAAAACAGCTTCTACATCCATCTATTTATCCGAACGATTGTCTGTGCATTTCTCTAAGTGTCCTCTTTTGACTTAAATAAATGTATGAATTGAACCCATTTTCTTTTAAAATGTTTGGCTCAACACAGTTTTATATTTCCTCTTTCTTTTTAAATTATTTTCTTCTTTTTATTTGTTATTCTTATAACGCATAAATTTTGGGGTTTCCTGTAAGTTTGTTTTCTCTATAAAAGCCAGCGGAATCATTTTTTTGTTTTTGCAAAATGTCGTTTCAGTTTGTTTTGCAAGACTGTTAAGTTTTTTTTTTTAAATGGCGCCAGACAAACTGGCACCAACATCCACTAGACAGCTATGTTGTTTGTGTTTAATTTTCCTTAGCTTGAAATTGATATATTTTCGCTATTTTTTGGCTTAAAGTATATCGAAATAAGGTTATGTTAAACCATGTTCACACATATTCCTTAATTGCGTAACTAGCAAATTTGCTCAATTAACGCCCTAATTGAGCTCAATTTGTCATACAAGATTTGAATTAATAAATTTAGAAATTAGTGGTAAATTGCTTTAACAATTGAATTGAAATTTAAATTGCAACCCTGCTGATTTAATTAGAACTGTGTTCAGTTAATATAAAAGCTTAAAAAGCTTTTAATATTTATGCTATGTTGAAATAATAAGGGGACCTCGTCCCTACAGCAACAACTTCCTGTAAAAATTTAGCATACAATTGGTAAGCTAAACTCTAGCTCGGTTGTCAAAAATGTTGCTAAATTTTCCAATACAAACTAGAAGACATATGGCGTGAATAAAAGTCAGCTGATCAGCTTCTCCCACCTTGTTCAATGTACCTTAATTATGAAAATAATATTTTTAGCCGTCATATGCTAATTGAGTACGCCTTATTATTTATGTATGTGCAAACAGAAAATTTAGCTGCTTAATTTACTTTAAATTGTCTCAATTTATGATGTATGTTTGAACATGGTATTAGTTACTTACTGCTTAATTAATGTTTGCATGAGCATTTAATATAGGAAAAGTGTTTTAGTGGTAATTTTTCCATTTCATGTTATTTTAAACTTTTTATTTTTGGCAAAATTGCTGTGTAATTTCTAAGGTCATTTGAAATAAAAAAAGTAAGAGCACTATATTCGGCAGTGCCGAATCTTATATACCCTTAACATTGGCCTTTTATTGTTTTATTCATTTTGTTTTTTATGAAATATTTTCATAAAGAGGTCGGTGTTATATATGTATATATATTAACCCGCTTAGGGTGGCTACGAATTTTTACCCTAATTTTTTTTATTTTGTACGTGGTAAAGACGTTCTTGAAAAATGTTTGGGAGGGGAAACTAATGGGTGTAAGTCGCACACTTTGTTTCTCTTAAAACAACTCTGAGAAGGTTATGGACATTTTTACAACATTTTTGTAAATTTGTAAATTTTGTATGGCAATCCCATACGGTGATAAAAATAAAGGGGTAAAGATGTTCAAGAAATGTGTTTGCGATTTTTGGGGACTTTAAGAAGTTGATTTCAACCACAACACCGACAGACGGGCATCACTAAACTGCCTTCCCTATTTATGAGAACCAAAAAATGTTTTACCTTGTGGGGTCGCAAAAGGATATGAAAGAAATTACAAATGGAATGAAAAATTTATATAAACTATTATCACTTGTGTGAAGGGTATAGCAAGCACAGGTCTTTTTCAAAGAATTAAACCCTAAGAGTATTTTATACTTCTTACTTGTTTTTAATTTTGATTTATAATATCTCGCAAGTAAATAGAGAAATTTATTTTGTTTATTTAGTTTTAAGTTTTATATCAAAATTTGCTTAATAAAGAAATTTCTTTCTAGCTTGCAATATTTAAATTAATTATTAAGAGAAATAAAGCGCAAATAATATTAGTCAGAGACCTGCCATTTATACCCAGTGACTCAGTTCAATTTTTCTTGTTAATTCGTTGTCCTGTTGTTTGTCTAATATAAATGCCTTAAGCTCGTGCTATTGTTAAAAGAAAGTTTCATAAAAAGCAGATGTAGGCAGTTTAGTTTTTACTCTTTATTTTTATTCATGCTTTTGTCCTTATAAGATCTTTTGATCTAGTACTTAATTACCTTTAGCATCATTTTCAAGAGTTAACCCACCAAATCTCAATTTGCACCATCTCAATATACTACCCTACTGTCGGAAAATTAAAGCCCAAAAAAAGTTAATAAACTATGGTTAATACTCTAGAAAAACAATGTGTAAAATGTTAATGTTTAAATGGCCTAATGAAGGGGACGCCACTTTAAGTCTTATTATTATATTTTCAATAAAATTCTTATCAGAATAAAATTGAACCAATTAGCCTAATTAACTATTATAAAATTTATATTTTGGCAATTTCAGTCGCATGTTAAATATCGATATGTCTATGATTTTATCAAGACAACACCAATTTTTGCCACCAAAATCCTTGACTCAAAGTTTTTCCTTTGAATATTTTCCCATTGTATTTTATATTCTGCATTAGTTTAAGTCAACTCGTATAAAGAAACGTTCGGTTGATCAGATTTTACGATATTCAAGTAAGCTGTATTTTTTGCGCCTCTTGATCGAACAAACATTAATGTGGGCTTAATATTGCTCCTTTGTAACCGCCATGATAGATTCAGTATAAGAATAGCGTAAAACAAGTGTTAAACTGCTAAGTTAAAATTAGAAAATTATTACAAAAAGTTTTATTACTTATGCTTAGCTAGTAATGGGCTTATTTCCTTTAAATATTGTTACAGTCCTAGTTGGGTTGTAAAAAAACTGTAAGCATGGGGGCTCTGTCTGTTTTAGTATGGTTTAATTGATCATATAGCAGACAGATTCGTCCACGAAAAGGAGCAACACGTAACGCCCTTTATTTGGGAAAGTCAAAGAACCCCAAAAATACATCTTTCGTAGGTAACTTCGAATATTGATCAACCAAACTTAAAGGTCCATTAAAAGACTCATTATCGCAAAATCTCCACTGCGTTATCTGGGAGGATCCTGGGCAAGTAAAAGATTTCGACAGCTCTTACTAGACAATCTAAAGAAAACCAATTCCAATTTTTAAATTTCGTTGAGGCTTTTTATACTTCAAAGGCCTGGATTTGTTAAAATCCATAACAAAATGCTTCTAAAACTATTCTTCATAAAAAAGAAAATTATTCTTAATTCCTTACATCGAAGTTACATTTGAATACGAAGTTGGATACCATACCATACAATTTGAATAAAATAACAAAACTAAGAAAAATTGTATGGCATAGTGTTTTGCCTTAAAACAGGGGCCAGATATTATATGATTAATTTTTTTATACATAAGAGAAAAATTAATGTATCCAATTTTCAACTATTAAAATTTAATCACTTCAAAGTGGAGACGACGCTAACGCCGGGACATAATATTTTTGTAATAATCTTTTTAAAAATTAATCAATAAAAGAGATAACTAAAAAGCACGTTTTAAAATGTATTAAAATATATAAATTTTTATAATTTTTTGTTTTATCATAAAAAGGATTTACCATATTTTAAAAAGAAATAGTTTTTCTTATTCTTATTGCAATATATCAAATGAGTTATTTATTGATCACTCAAAATTTTTTTTATATACAAAACGACTTTATCTTGAATTTTATTTTTATTAATTCTGCTTAATTCATAAAGCAAATACATAAAATGTCTTAATTGTTTTCCCCTTCTCTTAATTCTTTATCAACAAAAAAAATGACGTAATTTTGTTTTTGTATTGTTATCTATGATTTCTTGAACGTTTTTTTTTTTTTTCATTTTTAAGGGTTGGCAAAAAATCAAAATTAAGATTTGCCATTAAAGCGTCAAGACAACTAACCATTCCCTTAATTTAAGTGTGTAGTAATATTGGCATGACAGATTTTTATCAGCGATTAAAGCGAAAAAGCACAAAAGATATTAAATAGTTGTGGTGTTTCTTCTTTGTATTCATATGTATATGTTTATGGTCATGTGTTTATTAAAAGGATATAGAATTTAACAGGGCTCACATGTCTAAAAGACAAGAAGTTTCACTTACCATCACATTAGTATAAACACATACATACATACATACTTACAAGAAGGTATACAAATGTAAGGACATAAGTATGTATGAAAGCCTACTCATTAAGCGTACTGAAGTTGACCTTTAGATAGAAGAAACTCATTCGTAACTATTTTAGCTCTATTGGCAGACATTGGAAAAAATGCAAGAAAATATTTTAACAAACAATCGTTGTTTTTCAACTTTATTAAAAAATTATTTGGAAACGATCAAAAGTTAAAACTAAAGTCAGGAAGCGGTCGTTGGAGTGAACTTTCTGAGAAGAAACAAATTTTATATTGTGGAATGTGAAATGGAATATAAATATTAAATTTATAGCTCTCAAAAAAAATTCAAGCAAAGAGATAGCACTGTTTCATTCTACAAAATAATAAAGAAAATTTAAAAACCGACACATATTGAGAGCAATCTGAAAAGATCGCTCGATTAAGTGAAAATATTGCAGCCGCATTATTTTCCATCAAAGTTAATACTGCTAGGCCCTTTTTTTACTGAAGTTATGCCATATTTACCAACAGGTATTAAATAATAGTAAGCCATGATAAGATTCGGAATAAAGCGTGACGGCTGCCCTTAAAAGCCCTTGAAAATTAAAGTGGTATTTCCACTATAAAATTTGGCTAAGGGACTTTGTGATTTGAGATTTTTTTGAAAAATATAGTCGCAGAAGACTATTTTAATACTTACTTTTTCCAAAAATATGCTTTTATTTTACTTAGCATTTTTTTTTTAGAATAAAATGCAAAAGGATATTTGTTCTAAGGGGGCTAAAATCAACACTTTACTTTAGCATGTTATACACGATGTCCGCCGACAAGGTACACTACTTCGTTTTGCAACCATTTTGGTAAACATTAGTCTTGATAGGTAATAGGCAGTCGTGAAATAGAGACGTGGCAAACTTATTACGAAAATCACGAAAAAATATTCAATAAACCAACGTGTTTTAATCGTTAAAACATTTTATCAAAATCAATCATCGATTTCATGAACGAATTATAAGGAGTGACAAGGCACATTTTCATTTAAATGGATATGTAAATAAACAGAATAGTCGGTTCTGGGCAATGAAAACCCCTGAAATTATACATCAGTCACACAGTCTGGTGAGCAATTTGGTCAGGAGGAATCATTGGGCCTTATTACTTGAAACTGAAAACGGCATAACAGTAACTGTAAATGGGGAGGGATATCGTGATATGATTGAAAACTTTTTAGTGCTTTAACTACATGATTTGGGCTTGGTTAACATGCGGTATCAAAAAGACTGTGACACATTGTAAACAGCCAGGATTACCATGAAATTACTGCGAGACCTCTTTCCACAACAAGATATTTAAAGAAATGGTGATGTTGACTGGCCTCCATGGTCACCTGATTTGACTTCTCGGGAGTTCTCTTTTTGGGGATATCTGAAAAACAAGGTTTATGTAAGCAAACCAGAAAGGCTGTAGCAACTAAAACAAAATATTCTTGATGAAATTAATGAAATACCGCGTGAAATGTATAAAAATGTAATAAACAATGTGCTTAAAAGGGCTTGCATTTGTGAGGCTTACAGAGCCATTTATCCGGTATTATATGTCATACATAATTGCCGACATTTATCAATATAAGAAATATTTTCTTTCATTTAATCAAAAGTTATAAACAAACAAAAGTATACCTTGCCGGCGGTCACCCTGTAGCATGTAACCCTGAAAAAATATGATTTTTGATTATAATGACAACTGTAGCCTTACAAATTTTAGCCTGAAGGATATTAACTTTAAACTCCTGTTGTATTTTACACAAAAACTTGGTTTATTGTTATAATTTTCAAGTAGTTTAAAGTATATGATACCTAATTCCTACAACAAATTTTTTATTTTTTTTTTTATGGAAGCACCTTTAGGAAATTTTACGGGTGTAACATTTTCATCAAAACAAAAACAAAAGAAATGATTAAATATTAAAATATTTTTTAAAACCTTGTATTTATTTTGGATGTATGCATTTTTTAAATTCAAAGATTGTGTTTATCGTTAAAGTTAAAGTTAGTTTTTTCCTGATGGTCAACAAAGTTGACCGAAATATGGGAAAAATCTTTTTCAACAATATAAAAAAATAAATATAATTTAACACAGACATTTGTATGTGTAAAAACATATATACATAAACATCAATGTGTTTTTATTTATTTGTTTTTCAATAAATGACCTAAAGCTGAAGTAAATAACTCCTACAGTTAGTTTTTCTTTAAAAAAATATTTTTGGTTTACAAGTAACAGCGATACAAGTCATTTTGCAAAGACTTTTTATATAAATTTTTTGCAATTAAATTACCAGAACAACAAATGTCCATTTTCTCTATACTTTTATATTCAGTCAAAGCAAAAGCAAAGTTAAGAACAATTAAATAATGTTGATTAGTCCTTTTAAGTCAATGTTACAAAGTTTATGTCTTTAGCTCCGAATAAGAGACTTTTGGCTATTTTGGATTATTCAGCAATAATTTCAATCTTCGATTTCAAATGAACTTAAAGAGTTATTTTGTCTAGAAATTGTTTGAAGGGTAACCACATACTTAAACATTTTTGTAGTGTGTGCGTGTGTGTGACTGGGTGACTTAGTGATTATAAATATATCCAATTAAGTATAGATTTTTAATTAAAATCGATGACATAATATTAATGATGACAATAAATTTATTTAAGGCGTTTGATATGAGAAGCCTATACCTTCGGTAGAGACGATTGAATGTGAAATGACAATAATATTAATCATATAATGATATATGTATTTTCAAATATTCACTTGAAATACATGCACTACATATGTATATATACATTCTAACATTTGTTGTACTAAAGCACGTAGGAAGACATACTACACACGCTCTTATATAATCGTACATATTTATATTAGAATTCATGTGACTAAATGAAATAAATATTGGTTACTTGAGGAATGTTGATGTTTCTTTTAATGCGGTTATATTTTTGATGAAATGATTACATTTATCTATAGATAGATAGACTGACAGACAAAAGACTTTTCAACAGACATAGATATACACATACGCAAAATTATAGTACATATCGATACCCTGTCGGATATTCAGTTAACTTAAAGCTTACTTTACGCTAACTTTTTCGCAACTAGTAGTGACTGAAACTTGGATTACTTTTCAATGTGTTCAAGATTGTGATATCCTATAAGGTAACCTGATGTCCGATTTACCAATTTTAACTAACTTTAAGTTAGTTACAATGTAATCTATTTAAACCACCCAATTTTTTAGCTGTCCTGGGTTCAAATCCCACATTGGTAAATTTCTTTATAAAAATTATTTTTTTATGTTTTTTAATTTTTTTTTTACAAGTATGAACATATGGACTTAACACAATATGTGTGAGTGTGCTTAATTTTTTGGGCTCTTTTGCATTACTTTATAGACAGCTTTGCAGTAAGCTAAAAAAAAATTTTACTCTAAGTGAGTTATTTTTGTAGTCGACTACCGTAGGTCCGACAGGGTAAAGTCAATAGTTTCCTCACTTTTAGGTATGTGTGTGTATAAAATACTTGTAATCGTACTCTTTCACACAACAAATGTATGTTCATACATATGCATACATACATATATTTTACCAAATATAAATGTTGTTCTACGATTTCTTAGGTCCTTTCTTAACATGGTTATTAGTTTCTTCAAGGTGTGTTATTTATTTCCGCCCATCACGTTTCTGTAATAAATGTGTGACTGACTATCTGTGTGTCATTGTTAGAGATAGGTGTGAATTACGTTAAAGTCAATTTAAGTGTGCATATATGTTTATCTTGATATTCCCTTATTATATTACAGTTATAGCTCTTATATAAATATTTATTAGTTTTGGTTCTTACCAAACTTTTGTTTGTTTAATTTGTTTCTTATAACGCAAGGTATAAGAACTGTTAAATGGATAACATTTTTTGTTAATGTATTCTTTGATTAGCAAATGTCTTATATGTACAATTATAAGAAAGTAATGTTTCCAATATTTGCTTTAATAACAAATATTTTAATTATTTATTAAGTAGAAATATAGACGCATGTATATCTTGTCAGAAAATCTTAAATTATTTTAAGCAAATGAAAGCCAGATTTTACAGTTACAACTTTAAATAAACGCGAATTTTAAACAAATCATTACTTCTTTATACTTGCTTAAAGTATTATTTTTTAATATACAATATAAAAAAAGTGATATAGTACTCTATCAGCAAGCGATATGAATTCATGTCTTCATTGAAAAAACGTAAATTTTTGAAGTATAAAGACCATCTGTACCAACATTAAATTTACACATAAGTAGTAGCGAACTTTTGTAAATTTTGTCCGACTTTTCTGACGAATGTAACCATTTTACTCACATCTTAGATTTTTACAAAGTATAAAAAAAATTATATCTTATATAAAAATACTATGATTACTAAGACTGGTATGCTCTTTAACATTCAGTCACAGGTAGACCTTAAATAAACATAATTTCTGCTTTAAAAGAATTTTCATTTTAGGATTGATAAAGTTAAATATTTTTACGAACGGGCTTAAGAGTTTTAATTTTTTTTTGATGCTTTTATGATAATATGTAATGTTTAATTTTTAGAAAAGCAATTTTTTCGAATATATTAGGGGTATGATATTTTTACCAAAACGTAAAATTAGCAAGAAACTTTTTCGTATATGACTATCCTTAACTAATTTTAATGATTATTTGTATTCTGTGTTATACAGAAATTCAACGATTAAATAAAAAAAAAGAAAATAATTCTTCCCAATTTCTGGCCATTTTTCGTGAAATAACCCACAACAACAACTGGGTTGATCCAGTTGTTGTAACTTTATAAATGGTTATCTAAAAACCAACCGAAAACATCAGAATAATTTTGTTTTCCTTAAACCAGTATTTAACAAACATGACAATTTCGATTGCGTTTCAGTAAACTTAATTTTTAGACGGTTCTGTTAGACTTATTTGGGTTACACAGTTAGAATCATGTTTTTTAAAATGCGGAAAATATAACTCTTATGAAAAATAAAGATTCCAATTTGTGAATTTTTTGATTTTGTGTGCGATTTGTTCTGCTTGTAAAATAAAAATTAGGCAACGGAATAACCGTTTTCAGGCTATAGAATTTTTTTAACAAAGCTTAATTATTGTGCATAGTTTTAAAAGTATCTCTTTAGTAAAAGCGCTTTAGAAAGCCTGTTAACGAAACACCTTCAATGCGTGTTCTGAGAGCGTCTGAGTCAAGAAATGGCAAAAAAATGTGATATTCTCGCAAGCTATTTTACTTCAATTAGATATAAATACTGACATAGGTGAATTACCGCCTGTTATTATCAGGCGTACGATTTTGAAAATACCTTTTTAATTTCCAGATTCTACGACATCTATTGATTATTTAAATGCTGAAAAGCTACAGGCATTGATAGAATGAAAAATGCTTTTAGAACTACCTTTTCACAGCAAAAGAAATAAATATCTTAATTTTTAACGCCATGTATCGGCTTAAAGCTATTCAAGCCTATATGAAAAATTGCTTTGGTAAAGATGGTCTAGAAAGGAACTGTCAAAGGTGCAGTCTTATAAAAATGAGAGAAGTTATGGCGACTAAGCTAAATGGAAAAAAGGTACCAACTTCACATATAAATTCAAGGCCGGCAAAGCAGCCTTAATTTATTGAATAATTTGTGGAAACTTTTGTGATTCAATTGCAAGCTTCTGCTATAAAACTCTTTTTAAAAACCGACTCGAATAAAGAAACCGATATTGTTATAATTTAATTTAAGAACTTAAATCTAAGCCTAGCACTGACTGGGCTAGTATAGTTATTTAGCTTTAAATTTGAAAATCTTTTATAAGTTGACGTAGTTGAAGATTCAGTTATAAATATTTGTTAAAAAATATTTTATAGAATTCTTCTACGAACAACAAAGATATAAAAAAAAATACGGGATCACCTTCGACTGACAATAAATTTGCAATATTTTTCTGTTTCATTTATTTCTCACGCGTTCTTTTCTTGTTTTAATAAGATTGCTGAAAATAATTATTTTAATAAAATTTGAATACTTGTTGCTTGTTCGAAAGTGGGAAGATTTAATAATCAAATATTTGAAAAAAAAAATGTTAAAACAGTGTAAAATGTATACACACATAAATTTTGTTTTCTAAGCACAGAATTTTTTGGCTCTTCAAGCTTAAGTCCTGTGCAGTGTTTCAATCGTTTTACATCAAAACGAGGTCTACAGGATTCTCCTTGTGTCAAAAGGATGTTGTTTTCTTCAGAGATCTACCACAATTTGGAGAGCTTAGTAAAAAGTGTACTTTAAAAAAAAACTTATTTAAAAAAGCAAGGGTTTTCTAGCGATACTAGCTGACTATAATTTATTTTCAAAGCAGCTACGGAGTTCTGTCATCAGTAATTAACGGAAAATATAAATTTCTTTAAAATAAAAGGAAATTAAAATATGAATTAGGGAATAAAATAATGAAAGCAAAAACAAAATATAAAAAAGCACATATTGTGAAATTATTTTAAATATTTTTGGGCTGAAAAAGCAGGCCGTATTTTTATTTTTATTATTTTTGCGATAAACTAATTAACCAATTAACCTTTATTGCTATAAGTTTTATGATTTCGAATTCGTGTTTTATTAAATTCATATTCGTTTACAAAATAGCGTAAAAATAATTTACTTATGGTGTTTATTTTAAAATTTATTTAAATAAATTAAAGACATAGATTTTAATCTAATTGACATCTGTTTAATTAAAATTTTACAATAAATTCAAATTTACTTTTGGAAATGAAGAATATAAATCAATTAAAAGTGTTAATTATGCTGCTTACAGTTCGCTGTGTACACAAACTTATAAAGATTAATTCCAACATTTTTGAAATTTTTTAACTTGTTAAGTAAAATCTTAATATTAGACCACGTTTAAGGTAGAAAAAAAAAATCATTTAAAATATGTAATTTTTTAAAATACTTACATATAGAAAAATTTATGGCAACTAAAGCAGCCAAATAACGAATTGCAGTGTTAAGTTATTCACTATTTTCCACATAAACTCCAAAATCATAAACTAAGTCCTTAGTTCACTTTGGTGTCACAATGTCAGACACTGTTTACCAATGTCAAGTAGACTACATGGTGCCATAGTATTGATTTTCCAGAGGGAAAAAAATAAACTCCAAATTTTTCTATAAATGGCGAGTAAATACACGCAAATATACCATTTCACATGTGTATCTACATATCTACGTACATATGTACATAGAAATGTATAAAATAAATATAAAATGAAACATAAAATATTTTATATTAAGTAAAATATACAAATAAATAGTTTAATGCAATAATAACTCTATTTTTTAAACAACATTTTTTTTTGTTTATTTGCAGGCATTAAAGCAAGTTGGGAAGAATGGTGGACATATGATGGTATATCCGGTAAGTTGGTTTCATACTCGTACAATATTCATGACAATATTTCGTTTAATTAAACCTCTATTATAACAAAATTCATACTTGTTTTGATAACTGTCAGATAGCACAAGAATTTTGTTGATAAAAATAATTTTAATAATACCAAAGAGTTTTAACGGCAATATTAATAAAAAAAAACAAAAAAAATGACAAGTTAGAGCGAGGGATTCGGCTGTGTTGATATTGGTATTTTTGAACAAAGTTAAATATAACTACAAGATAAATAACAAAATTACCTTCAACAGAAAATCAGTACTTTTGTGCAGTTCTTGCTTCGAATAGCCCTTTAAACTAGTTAAAAACTTGTTATGGTAAAATTTGAAAGCTTTATATTATTAAAAAAAAACTTTCCCGAACACTTCCTAAACAACTTACAGTCAGTTACTGTAATAATTTTTGTGCACAGTTTCTTCTTGTAGGACAATTAAAGTCAATACCTGTTATAGTTTCCGAGATATAGAGTATCGAAAATTTCTAAAAATTTCTTAAATTTCTACTCGAACAATTTCTTTTTTTTGCGTATTTTACTGGAACTACTTTGCAGCAGGTTTAAGGTCTATAGCTGTTATAGTTTCTCAGTTATAGCGCTAAAAATATTTCACAAAGTTTGTGCAATTTTAGAGGAAAACCCGCTTTTCCTGCTTCTATTCGAAATATAGATTTCCCTAATAAAGGTCTATCATCAAAGTATATATGCCAAGGGGCAAGGGTGGCTCTATTTGCTGAGATATTAATATAGGGATAAAGGCACGGATTTTGTTTTTAAAAAAATGGTTAATTTTGGGTTATTGATTATAACTCAGTCAGGAATATTTCTGATTGTTTGATATCAAAACGTTTTCTGTGCAACTTAATTGGACTTTGGAAACTTGATTTCAATAGACACACAGACGGACAGACAGGCATTGCTATATCGACCTCCCTATCTATAAGACTATTGCTGAAACTCCAAACAAGCTCGTACATACCCTTATCACTTTGTGAAGGGCTTAAAAATGTCAAAACCCATTTATAGAGTTAAGGGAAGCCTATAATAGATTTTTTAAAAGTTGAGTACAGCTTTCTAACACGTCGGTTTTCTTTAACCAGAACCATATAAGGAAATACTTTTTAAAAATTTTAACTAGATTTTGAAGAAACCAAAAATTTTTTCAAGAAAAATGAAAATTGTATGCTAATCGGAGTATATTGGAACATTTGTTAAAGTCATAAGCAAATTTGCTTTCAATTTCAACAAACAAAAAAAATTTTATCAATTATATTTTCAATTTAAATACATCGCTGCGAGCAAAACAAAAAAACCAAAAACCGTATACAAAGAAAAAAACCCCAAATAAAAAAAAAAGCATTTAAATAATATTAATTAATTGTCGTTGTACAAAAGTGCATTTAAGTCACATTCAGAATAAAATGCAAAATACTTTGTTAAAAATAACGAAAATTATAACTCGTCCACTGTCATCTGTAATGTCATTGAGCCATCACATTATTTGACACGAACATTGCAATTTAACAGATAAAAACTTTAAGCATGAAAAGAGACAAAACAAATAATAAAAATTCATTAACATTAACAAATTAAATCTTCTACTATGCCATACATATGCACAAAAAAAATCGATATATATGGAAGAATAGCGTTGGTGACCTACAGACTGACTGACTGATACATTCATCATCGTACAGCTAAAATGCGTTGAGCTAGTAACTTAAAATTTAAAACGGTGGTACCTCTTAATGTTTTTTAATCCACAAAGGCAAAATTTTATATAATAAAAGTGGACCAAATATAGAAATACTGGAATTTTGATATCTCTGTATTTGGTTACTTTTCGAATTTTTGTCGCTAAGGATAAAAACAAGGTAAAAACTATATTTTCATACTACTAAGATCATTTTTGTAACTTTTGAACCAATTAAGATGGAAACAAAATTGAAATAACGTTTGACAGGATTTAAAAGAACTAGAATACGTTTTTGCTATTTTTTGGAATATTGCAGCTTAAGGAGAAATACAGGGTAGTTTTGGTACTATTGAGTTAATGTTGTTACTTCTGACCCAATGCGGGTAGAAACGCAAATCCATTTGCGTTCGATAGGTATCAAAAAAAAATATAAAAAAGCCTTTGATACCTTTTGAAGTATTGCATCCTATGGGAAAACACAATTTGAAAGCTTTAATACTTCTTAGTTCGATTTTTCCACTTTTATAGCAAAAAAGGTAGAAATAAAATTCAAATTCCATTCAAATGGTTTTGTTTTTTTTTTATTTCTGTTTCCCTTATTGGTTTGGTACATTTGAACTACTTTTTTAAAAAAACAAAAAAACGACTTTTTTTAATATTTTTGGTACTTTATTTAAATTTTAGATATTATACATCTTCAAGTATTAAATTGAAGGCTATTAACTCAAATTAAGGGCAAAAATGAGAAAGGGGCCCAAAAGTAGTTTTTTCAAATTATTGCTACTTAAGATCATTTTTTAAGACAATGATCCTAGAAATATAGTAGTAGAAAGTGCACAAAAAGTACTTTTTTGTATTTTTTTAAGGGCTTATGGCTCGTGAAGTTAAAAATTGAAATCAATTGCGCTCGAAAGAGAGGAAAGTGGAAAAAAACACTTATTTACATTTTTCATGCTGCTCTGCATTTTCTAAGCTTATAACTCTAGAAATTAAAAATTAAAGAATTTAGACACAAATTAAGGTCGAATGTCAGAAAAGAAAACAAAAAGTACTGTTAGAGCATAATCAAAAGTATATTGTGGGGTCAATTTTCATACCTTTTTGGTACTAATGCATTTTTAATATGTACTTAAATTTTCGAAAAATATAAAATAAAGGTCTGTTGAGCCTTACTGAGGCCAGAAGTCAATTAATTGGTAGGTCAAAAGATATTCTTTTCCATAAATTTAATTGCTATCAAAATTGAAAGTCACTTAATTAGAAAACTATATATTCTGGATTAAGATTTATTAGAAAATCAAGCAAAGTTTAATTTTGTATCGCGTTTTTTATTTTGTCAAAATAATATTTAAAATCTTGCTTACAAAGTAATGGGTTAAATGCTATTATTATTTTATAAACTACTGTTAAATTTAGGTGGCTGGACGACAAGTTTGTTGAATATGCAATGAAAGTATATAAACAATTACATTTAATTGGCACAGAAGTCACGGATATAAAAAAGAAATAGATATAACCATATTGGTAAAACAAACCATTGTTGTTGCACCCGTTCAAATTTTTTTTAGCGCTACGCTAGAAAACGTTAACATTAGATTATAAAACTAAATTAATTATCTGATTTTAGAAGTTATTTATAAGGTTATAATTGAACATTGATTATCCAAATTTTTTAAAGATTTTGCAACTGAGAAATTATAAAATAACCTTCTCGTCTCAAACGTTATTCAAAATTAGTTTTTAAATTTTATAAGCAAATGGTTTTTTAGGATAATATATTAAACGCTTAGTATGCAACAGAAGAATAGGATCCCTGCTGACCTCCTGATCTTAATAAGGCATTTTTGTGTGTCATCTGTTGAAAATATTCTTACATCAATTTTGATAAAAAGTATGACCCCAATAGAGGCAAAAGGATAAAACCCCAATTTGAAGTTGATAAGAAGTAAACTGTTTAGTTTACATTTATCTACCTCTTTACCCATAACGCATACATGCAGACATACTAGTGTATCCACTGGATCTACTGATCCTACCATTTGGTTTTCGATTAATCGCTCGAGTAACAAAAATCGATTAGTTAAAGAATAACCCGAATAATATCTGTCGATTAATCGAACAATCGATTAGAAGATAATTTTGTTGTAAGCTTTTGTTGTTTTACTTACTGTTTTTTTTCTTGTTGCCTGTAGGTAAAAATAACTAATTAGTTATCAGAAGTCTATAAAGTATTTGTTTTCCAAAGTATTTAAAGGTGGAAATTGTACTCACATATATACTGGCTATTGGTGAACCACAAATTTTGGATTGCTGCTTATGAAAAACCGAATTAGTTATGTAATCTCCGTATTCAATAAAAGGGGGCATTATAATTAAAATCTTTGACTTAAATGCTTGTTGGGCAGATGACAATGATCTGCCAAGTAAAAAAATATATTTCTAAAAGCCCTGGACAAAAGTCTTAGTTTAATCATACCAGATCAGAGTTCTTAAAATTTTTCTCCTGACGTGCTAACAACACACCAGTACTGATACAGTATGCCAACAGGCGACATCTTGCAGTTATCTTCGTGTGAAAAGGTAAATAAATTTGAAAAAGCGCTGATCGACCAGTGTTTGCGTATAAAGATCCTTGCTGCTCCTTAAGGAATATGAGATAATACTTGTTCTTGGTCCCTGTTCTATTAGATAAAGATATATAAGTCACTGATCCGTTGTAAAAAACTTACCTTTTACCTGAACTTGAAAAAGTGTTTTAAACTATGCCAGATATATTCTTTCAAAGTTGTTTAGTTAAGCATATTGTATCGGATTTTAAGACTAGAATGCCTTGCGGGTCAGCTAAAATATCAGCAATGTATATAATGCCTGAGTATTTCCCTTTTGCTAAAAATTATATAATGTAACGATCCAAGAAAAGGCTGGCAATCCTGAAAATTAAAGGCAGACGGATTTTTTAAAAAATTTCAAAAATAAATGCTAGTCGCCACCTCGGTAAATATCAGGAACCTTACTGTTTTAAGGTGAATTCCTTTATGAAAGTAGTGTAAATGAAAGTTTTACTTAGGGACCTACAAACCTTTCTTAGAGAGAACTGGTGTACCTGCATTCATAATTTTTTCAAATGAAAAGTGGTGCCTCTTTATATTGTTGGCATTGCGCTCTTCTATCTAAACCAATTTATATTGAGTTTTCTGGAACATCGCATATTGTGCGTTGTTCAAAATTATTGTTTTGTCCTTTCTCATATTTTATTATTTTTTTTCAATGGCCCCTAATTTCAAGCTACGAATCCTTTCCTTTTCTTTACAGACAACAGCTTGACTTTAGACCAAGCTTTTTAAAATGGAGCTGCGAGTCAAAATATGAGCGACACATTTGACCGCAAACTAATGGCAATCCCAGATTGGGCCCTTGCAAAATGGGTCGATATGAATGTCTTTAATACGTTAGGGTATTTAACCGTATTGATTAATTTTGCACCGTGCTAATCTAGGACGTGCTTCACTATTTCCTCTGTTCTGTTAAAGATAGGGCTCTAAAGAAAACAGGAAACTTGGTTTTAAAGAAACGCACACCGATTTGTGGTCAACTAGAAAGTGGGTAGGTTAAATTAAATTTCCACAAACATTACCGCCTCCATCCTCCTTCCAAAAGGTTTCTTTCTGATGCCAACGCAATGCACCACCCCTTGAGTTCTGACTTTTAACAAAAAAAAAATTTATAACTGCCTATACGCCTGCTCATAATGAAAGTGCTACACCATTTCCAATTGTATTTCAGAACTTTCTTATTGTATTTCAAAAATTTCTAATTGCATTTTAGAAATTTCTAATTCAATTTCAGAAATTTCTAATTCAATTCAGACATTTCTAATTCAATTTCAGAAAATTTTAATGCAATTTCAGAAATTTCTATTAGTATTGTAGAATATTCTCTTTGTATTTCAGAATTTTCTATTAATATTTCAGAATTTTCTAATTGCATTTCAGTACTACTTGAAGCCTTCTAAATAGCTTTTGCATGTTGGCTTCAAAAATAAATTTGACTTAAATGGTTTTTAAATAAAAGAAAATATTTGCACAATGATTTCAAAAAAACCCCAAATTTTTACCATTGGCCTTAAAAAGACCCACTCCCGAGGTTCTCCTAAGTAAACATATATTTTAACAGAAGTTTGTACATAAAATAAAATATATTTGTTTAATATGATCCAACTTTACCTACATTATCTCAATGACTTATTTATGTTTAACCAAAAAACTTATTCAACAACGCATAACACTATCTTCATCTATCGTAAGGTAAAATATAAAAACAAACTTTAAAGTTATTTTTGTAGTTTACAAAATCCAAAAAGAAAAAATATTATTAAAATTGAAATGAATTGAAAAGTAGCAAACAATAACAACATAGAAAATAAAACACGGAAATATTTTTTTATGAAAAAAAAAACATGAAAACCACATTGTAAATTGGTAACATGTATTAATATGCTTTGGTTATGGACTTGCAGACGTAGACAGATACACACAATCACTCGCAATCATTGTATCATTTATTCATTTAAATATAAACTTGTATAAATTGATACATTTACATGAGTTTTTTTTAATTCTGTTGTTTTTTTTTACATTTTTGTTTTATGTTTTACTTTTTTAACTTTTTTAACAAAACGAAGTAAAAATCAATTTCCGGAATACTTTCTGTTTTATAAAAAAAAGCAAAGAAAAAATATTGTTATCAACAACTGCAACAATTTTTCATACAATACCAATTAAAAAGCAGTAAATTTAATTTCAATGATTTTGCTGAATGGATATTGAGTTATATTCACACTCTCATATGAATTGGCAATTATTAAAGATAAAAGGCAAAGGTAACTGACTCTTTTAGTAGTTTTCTTCGCAAAAATATATTCATATTATATGTCTATATGTGTTGGCGTATGTATGTGAATACTAAGTAATTACCGGCATTGGTGTTTGGTTTGGTCAAGTTGTATTTTCATAAAGAAATGCATTGAGGAATGAGTTGTGAAAATATAATATTTAATTTTTAATAAAAAATCTTTTTTTAATATATTTGGCTTCATTTTTATTTATTTTATTTTTTATTAAATTTCTCTTTAATATAAAGAAACTAATATTGTGATTAAAAAAATAAATTTTATTTGAAAAATCAAGTTTTTTCTACCGATACTAGTTGAATAAAATGCACTTTCAAAACCAGCTACAGACTTTAACTTTGTAGGTTTCTTTTCCTATGGTCAGATCTTCTCAGAAGGTTTGTGGGAAGTTGAATTACTTATGCAAATTAAAAAAGGGGCAAGTATTTACAATTTGCTACTTACTTAATACCGATTCGCTTTTATGTTTTTGAAAATTTAAGTTTTATTTTTAAAAAACCTATTTCTCAATTGTTGTATCTTAGCCAAAATAACTTACAAAAAGTTTTTTCCCACAGTTTATTAGGCTAGTTGGTTCAATTTTATTGTAATAAGATTTCTTTTGAAGAATTTTCTTGAAAAAGTTTGGTTTCCTGATACTAAACGAAGGTATGCAGTTTCAGAGCCCGCTAAAACTCCTTAACAGCACTCTTTGTTCGTTTTTTTTTTATGCTTTAAAATTGTCGTAGCTTGGGGCAACAAAGCCTTTTATACAGGAGATTTTGATTTTTTTTTTCTGAAAAAAGGTATGTGTGATACATTGGCCCTAAAATGGAAGAGATGTTTGTACAGTTTAAAATACGGGATTTAAAGTTGGAAAGCAAAAAAATTCTTATATTTAAAATTAGGGCACTACTTAATAAAGATTGTGGCAAAACTTCCAAACAGAAACTTTGGAACGCTCTTTGGGCATAAATTGCGTTAAGTTAAGGGCAAATGACATTGAAACGAGATTTTACTTTTGAAGAATGCTTCTTAAACGCCTTTAAGCAAACTACCTTTGCACGGTATTATTACATGCGATAAAAAAGGAGACCACTGCGAGAATGCTATGTGAAGCTCGGGCAACCAACAAAATTGACACTAAAACCAAACATCAACGGAATAGAAAAATGGTCTCAAATTTATTTAACGTAATGAGATCTGTCTTTTATGTACTACTTAAACACAGGGAATAAATACGACTGATTTGTTTGAAGCGAGCATTAAACATCATTATTCATCAAGACAACGCTCGGCCATAGTCCGCAACACCAGTTAAAAATATTTTAGAAAAAAGCGGCAAGGATGTTTCTCATTACACACCACGTATTAGTCAAATTTCTATTTTTCTCAATCGAGAAAAAAGACTAAAGGTAGGTATTTAAAATTACACTGATTTTTAAACAAATCTTAATAAAAATGACCACCACCTCGAAAAAAAATTTGTTCTGCAATTCTTTAGATATTAAAAACTCGCATTTTTGAATTACGCACTGGATTCATTTTAGATACCGCATTCCACTCGACTAGTGTCGGCAATATAGCATTTTCAGTGTTTTTCTTGAAAAAAAAGTATTATTTTTAAAATTAACTTAAAAGCCTGTTAAAAAAAATTTTATGTATGGAAATCAAAATAGTGTGTTAAATACATTACAATAATTGTGGTTCTAAATGTGATTTTAAGAAAAAATTTCAAATAACAAAAATAACAGATAAGTCTTATGTAGTACTCGCCCAGCAGCTACGTGATGGTGTGAAGCAAAGCATACATTGAGTAGAGTTAAAAATATATTTGTGCGGCTTTATATCGTACTAGCAATTGCAATTTTCAATACTTACCTTACGGAAGAACTAAATGCGAAAACATACTTTGAGCATAAAAGTAAAATTTTCATTTTGAGATTTTATTCGACCATAGAATTTATACAATTATATAATTTAACAACACTGACCAAAAGCTGAAAAAAAGTAATTTGTTAATTGTATAAAAGTAAAATTTGTGTGATTTTTAAACAATACTACAGTATTTAGTCTTCTGTTTTTCAAAATTTACAAAAATTATAAAAAAAGTACTTTTCATTTACCTAAGTTTTACACTTGTAAAATCGAAATCAAAAAAAAAGCTTAAGGTTAAAAAAATAAAAGAAGTACTTTTTGTCCATATTGCTGACTTTCGACCTCAATTTGGGTGAATAAGCTTTATGTGTATATTTCTATAGTCATCATCTCAACATACACCAAAGAAGTAAAAAAAAAGAACTCCTTGACTTTTCAATTGATTTTCGACCTCAATCTATGTAGGTAACAATAGACATTTTCATATTTCAAGACACATAGCACCAAAAATGTACAAAAAGAACCAAAAATTTTTAATTTTGGACAAGTAAATGACTTTCGATCTGAATCTGGGTGAACAGCGGGCAATTTTATATTTGTTAACTTGTAGTGCAAAAGTCTTTTCAAAATACCGAAATGTGAAAGGTGCGTATGCTTTTTTCCCAGTTAGTTAAATTCTGTCCTTTATTGGCTTCCATTCAAAATATGCAAAAAAGTATCAAAAAATACAATGTTTACCCATTCCTCTACCCCTTAAGTTCAAACTTAGAATATATTTATATCTTTTCGGGACCTGCCTACAAAAAATTTAAGTATGTTTCTATCTTTAATTATTTAAAAGTTACAAAATGGACATAGAAAGGACCAATTAATTAAAATTTGTTACCCTTTTTTCTACCTTTTAAGTCCAAAATTTTTAAAATGTGTTGAAAAAGTATTAACTTTTTTCTCGGCATGTCATACGAAATTTGAATTATATTTTCTATCTTTATTGGTTTACTAGCTGACCCGGTGAACTTCGTACCACCTAACAATTATTGAATATATGGATTTTTTCAAAAGCGTATAAAGTTTCTTTAGTCAAATAGTTCATTGGAATATATTTATATAGAAAACAAAAGTTCAAAAAGATAACAAAAATAAGGCGTTTCAGGTAAAAGCTGTTAAGAAAGCTATGTATTTTCGTGCATGGGATATGTTTAGGTTAATTCCCTTCAGTGCAGTACCTTGTGATACACCAAACTTTTGGTTGTGTTATTAGGCGCAAGTACAAATAAAGCAGATTGTTTGCCCACACGTGAACATGCAACGTATATTTGGCCATGAGAAAAACATGTGTTTTCTAAGATCACAAATACTCAAGGATTGTCCTTGTGATTTGTTAATCGTCATTGCGAATGTAAGACGAATAGGAAATTAAATTTGCTTAAACTCAAAAGGCATATCGGTTGGTATCATCGGAATTATCGGTATGAGATCTTCTTTCCCTTTAAATTTTCCTCTAAGTATAATTGCGTGAATAACATGGCATATAAGTTTTGTTATTACCAAAAGCGTTCCATTGCAAAGTTTTGGTTGGTTTGAATTTCGAAGCACGATAACTACGGAGCCAACCTTCAGTTGTAAGTTGTGCGGTGGTAAGCCAGGCACATCCAAGGAGTTTAAAGCTTTAGTTGGATAGTTGGTGGCTTCATCTTCATTTGTTACACAATCAATAGATTTAAAAGAATGCAGAGTACCAACGATTTTATTCTGAACTATATAGTTTAAATCATCCATTACCGATAGTCAACAATTGGTTGGAGAAATCTTGAGCTGATAAATCGTTGAGCCATATAACTCTCACTTTTTCTGTCAACTGCAGTATCTTTGGAAAACGCCACAGACTTGAGGATTTAACGCAAACATTTTTTTGATTAGCTGCCGTCGATCTTGGAACGACTGGCAGTGTTTGGCGGAAATCACCAGACAGTAAAATCATTGCACCTCCAAAACATCTTGAGTCACTGCGCAGTGTGTGTTCTTTTAAGAGCTTCTATTGCGAGTTTGTGTGCCATTGTGCATTCGTCCCAGATGATGATTTTACATGCTACTAAAACTTTGGACATAGCGGAGTTTTTCGCAATGTTACATGTCGGTTGCTCCATATTTTCAAGGCTTAATGGCAACTTTAACGCTGAGTGAGCTGTGCATCATCTTTCTTACAATGTGGCCGCTATTCAAGATGAAGCTTCCGCTGCAACAATGTTTGATCTCGCACGAACAGTGGCTAAAATCAATGACATGACGAATGTCTTCCCAGTTCCACCGGGGGCATCCAAAAAAAGAAACATCATTTCTATCATTAATTGCCTTCGAAATTATATCATGGACTTCCTTCTATTGAAGGTTTAAAATGGAAACATTAGTTTGAACTAATTGGCTCAACTCATGTTCACGCTTCAATTGTCAATTTAGTAGCTCATTCATTTCATGTTCTGGTGCTAGCAGTCCTAACCTGACTAATTAACTGCTGCAAAAAAGGTAACACATGTCTTCATTGACTTCAAGATTTGGATTTCTCGAGCAGACGCGGTATTGATGTAAAATGTCTTTTGACATATCGTCCTTGTATTTGTTCCGCAGGTCACTTGGATTTGACGGGAAGCATGTCGAAATGATGAAATCAAATAATGTTCGTATCTGGCTTGGATATGCAGAAATAATTGCCTCAGCGATTGTCGTATCCCAATGAGTATCATTTTCAAACAAATTGAGTTCTTGACATGCATCACAAAATGTTGGGCAGACTATACCATAAACATTACGAAATGCTGCAAATGATGTTGGACCACGAACATTCACCAGCAATAACCGCAAATAAAAACATTCATCATTCTTCGGATGAACTGTATAAATGCAACCAAGAGTATCACTTGAACGCAAATCCGGATGCCCAGGAACCATAGTGCCTTTCTTTTGACGTTAAAATTTTTTGAAGAAGCATTCCAAGTGTAATACCGTGGCATCTCCGAGTAAAGTAAAGTTCGTACAAACGAATCGCTTTGACAAACAGCAAAGAAACTTGTCAATGTTGTCGCTGGAGGTATTTCAGCACGATGAACAATATTTGCCGCAGTGAAATATACTCGTTGGCGATTCTCCAGATGCACTGCTAAATGTGCAACAGTGGGATGAATAGGACATGAGAAATACGCCAAACCGCCTCATTGCAATTCACATATCGCCCAACTTGATAACGCGTAATTTCGTCGTTGCAATTGGATGCTAAAAAGAGCCATATCGCTGCCTTTCGTGACATATTTGCAATGTGTCTTAAATGATTCGGAAAGAAGTGGCAGAGCCCAACTTGTGTCAATCACAAAATCGTTTGCTTTTACTTTCTTTGTAATAGTTTTACCGTTGTCATTGGGCCATCAACGCCGATACAATGGATAACCGTCATTGCCAGTGATATTTTCCGCCGTTAACTTTCGTGGATAATGTTTGGAACACTTGCCGTCGAACATGCACGGAGATGGGGGGTTGATGGGGCCACACGGTCCATGAATCATATATGTAATTACAACATCATGTAGTTCTTGATCTGTTTCGGGATCAGGGATCTCAGCACTTTTAATATCATCTTTCTGATCTGGTCGAAATATTTCAACTAACTAAATAAGAATGTGTGCATATATATCCAGCATTGAGTATCTCCGAACACGTATTGCCTAACAATATATATAATCAGCAAACGAATTTTTTGCCTAAACACACACAATTCACAAAATATTATCCTTAGTAGCGCGTCAATAACGTTATAAACATGTTTTGTTTGTTTCTTTGATAATTACTGAAAATTGCTGATAAAGCGTGAATAGAATAGCTGAGCCTATCGCATTTTTCATGATGGGAAGGTATTACCAAGAAAAACTTCACGAACAGTCCAGTTTATAATGGCTTCATTTTTTTGTTGCCCTATCCGCCACTTGTAAATATTTTTTTTTTATTTTATTAAATGTTGTGCTTACAAAACAATGTATAGAAAAAAATTGCGTTAATGATTCGCTAACTGACAGACAGATTCATCATTGCATAAACTAAATGCAAAGGGCAAGACTTCAAATATGTATTGGTTAATCTTGAAGCTTCTGAGCTAAAAAAAGATAGAACTGTAATTTTATTTACGCTCGAGAGGTTTCAAAGTTATGAATGCATTTTTCGTACTTTTTTTGAAATATTTGACCATTAGGGGCAACACAGAGTAAAAACCATATTTAAAAACTGCTTATATCCATTTTGTTCCTTTGGAACTGAAAAAGATAAAAAGGGGCTCAAATTATATTTTGATATTGCGTTCGACAGGTCTCGAAAAAATATGATTATAAAATTTTGATAATTTTGATCCTAAGGGGTAAAAAGGGATAAACATTTTATTGGTAATTTTTAAGTTATTTTTGTTACTTTTAAACTAATAATTTAAATTGCGTTCAACTGGTTTAAGAAAAATATGCACACGTTTTTTAAAGTTTTTTACAGTTATTGAGACTTATATAAGAAAGTATTTTTGTTGTACGGGAGATGCCATGACCATTACTCCCTTTTCTCTTAAGTATACTCACCACAATTATGTATATTAGCAAACATAAACATCCATAGACAATTTTGAGACTCTAGCCTTAAGAATTATTGAAGAACATGTAAAAAAAATCAAATTGTACGGGAGGTGCCACACCAAAAAGTTTGGAGACCTTAGCTGTCACAGATAATGAGATACACATACAAAGGGTCCACACCCATAGTTCACTTACTGCTTATAATAATCTTAGTTATGCATATAAGCATAATAAATACCCATATTAAATTTGGAGATTTCAGCTGTTACATTTATTGACATATATATGTAAGAGATTCTTTCTAGTAAAGGAGGTGGGTGCCACCCCTATTGTTATCTTTACGCCCAAACTCAGCTTAATTGTAAACATCAACATTGTAAGCACCTGCACAAAAGTTTGAGACTTTAACCTTACAAAGCTGAACTATGCATATTACCATTATAAACATCTTTACAAAGTTTTAAGAGTTCAACTGCTACTGTTGTAAAAATATATACAAAAAACTATTTTCGTTGTTTAGGAGGAACCACTCCTATTTATTTTTTCCCGCCCATAAAAAACTTAATTATGCATATTAACATACGTACGAAGTTCGGAGACTTCAGCTGTTACAGTTGTTGAGATATATACAAAGAACTATTTTCGTTGTATGGGAGGTGCCACGCCTATTTATTATTTCCCACCCATAAAAAGCTCAATTATGCATATTAGCGCTATAAACATACGTACGAAGTTCGGAGACTTCAGCTAGTACAGTTGTTGAAATATATACAAAAAACTATTTTCATTGTATGGCAGGTGCCACGTCTATTTATTTTTTCCCGCCCATAAAAAACTTAATTATGCATATTAGCACTATAAACATACGTACCAATTTCGGAGACTTCAGCTAGTACAGTTGTTGAAATATATACAAAAAACTATTTTCGTTGTATGGGAGGTGCCACACCTTTTTATTTTTTCCCGCCCATAAAAAACTTAATTATGCATATTAGCACTATAAACATACGTACGAAGTTCGGAGACTTCAGCTGGTACAACTGTTGAAATATATACAAAAAACTATTTTCGTTGTATGGGAGGTGCCACGCCTATTTATTTTTTTCCGCCCATAAAACACTTAATTATGCATATTAGCACTATAAACATACGTACGAAGTTCGGAGACTTCAGCTGTTACAGTTGTTGAAATATATACATACAAAAAACTATTTTCGTTGTATGGGAGGTGCCACGCCTATTTATTTTTTCCCGCCCATAAAAAATTTAATTATGCATATTAGCACTATAAACATACGTACGAAGTTCGGAGACTTCAGCTGTTACAGTTGTTGAAATATATACAAAAAACTATTTTCGTTGTATGGGAGGTGCCACGCCTATTTATTTTTTCCCGCCAATAAAAAGCTCAATTATGCATATTAGCACTATAAACGTACGTACGAAGTTTGGAGACTTCAGCTATTACAGTTGTTGAAATATATACAAAAAATTATTTTCGATGTATGGGAGGTGCCACGCCTATTTATTTTTTTCCGCCCATAAAAAGCTTAATTATGCATATTAGCACTATAAACATACGTGCGAAGTTCGGAGACTTCAGCTGTTACAGTTGCTGTAATATATACAAAAAACTATTTTCATTGTATGGGAGGTGCCACGCCCATTTATTTTTTTCCGCCCATAAACAACTCAATTATGCACATCAGTAAATAACTTACCTATTCCAAATTTGGAGCCTTCAGCTATAATAGGTATTGACATATATGAAAAAAACTGTTCAATTTGTATGGGAGGTGCCACGCCCAGTCGGAATTTCCAAAAACAAATAAGCCTAAAACGCATTCCCAGACATCGGGTATGACCTTTTTTCAAGTTTCATTAAAATCGGTCCAGCCGTTCTTGAGTTATAAGCGGTGTCACTAACAAAAAAAAAATTGTTCTTTTATATATAAGATAAATAAGACAAAGAACAAAAAAAGGATAAATAGATGATTTTTACCCCTTTTTACACCTTAGGGTCCAAAATTTCGAAAAAATTCTAAAACAGATTCTTTTTTTTTAAACCTGTCATATGCAATTTGAGTTATATTTCTACCTTTATTCGTTAAGAAGTAGCAAAGATGACCTAGTTTGTAAGTAAGTTGTAATTCTGTTTTAACCCTTAGGATCGGAAATTTTTAAAAAACCTCAGATTAAGACTCGTTTATTTTTTGATCAGAATACAATCCTTTTTAAATTTTGTGTAGAGTTAGGGAGATACCCATCAAAAACTGACATTGCTTTGTAATTTTTTCAACATGGCGATGACATTGGATGCAAATACTTATTATGCCCGCTTACAAAGAGGGAGTTAAATAAGTACTTACTATGCTAACATAAGCTTGTACTTTATTGGCATTAAAATAACCTTTTGCTGGGTACCCCAGTTACTCGTTGTTGAATTTAAGGTTTTTTCTTTGATGTTTTGGTTAAAATGGGCTTAAAATATTAAGTAAGAATAAGTTAAAAAAAACTACACGGTATCCGCCGAGGTATACTACATTATTTTGCCAAGGTTTTGGTAAACATTTGTCTTGACAGTTCATATTTGGCAGTGGTAAAGTAGAGACATGTCAAATTTATTATGGAAAAATATTCGGTAAACCAACGTGTGTTAATCGTTAAAACATTTTGTGAAAATCTATTATCGATATTTTTGAAAAAATCATAAAAGGTGACGATGCACATTTTCATTTGAATACATATCCATTCAAATGAATAAACGGAATGGTCCGTTCTGGGCAAATCATTCATTAGTCATTTTTGCTTCCATTAAAAATTACAATTAGGTGTGCAATTTGGTCAAAGGGAATCATTGGAATTTCATTTTTTTTGCAACTTGAAACGGTAACTATCGAAAGAAAGCGATATCATGATATGATTGAAAGCTTTTTAATGTCGCACCTGCATGCTTTGGGCTTGGTTACGATGTGGTATCAACAAAACGGTACCACATTGCATACAGCCAGGATTACAATGGAATTAGTACGACACCTCTTTCCAGAACTAGTTATATCGAAAAATAGTTAGGTGTGATTGGCCTCCATGGTCTCCTGTTTTGACTGTAGGGATAACTTTTGTAGGGATATCAGGAAAACAAGGTTTATGCAAATCAACAACAAACGCTGAAGCAACTCAGGCAAAGCATTCATGATGAAATTAATGAAATACCGCGTGAAATGTGTGATAATGTAATGAAAAATGTGCTCAAAAGGACTCGCATTATCGAGGCTAACAAAAGCGGACATACATATATCTGATATTATATTTGGTACATGATTGGCAACATTAAATAAGAAATTTGTCAATACAAGATCAATTCTCTTTCATTTAATTAAAAATTATAAACAAACTAATTAATATACATACCGTGCAGGCGGACACGCTGTATCTGGCTAAATTTTAGATAAGAAATAACTCATTATCTAACAACTGCTAAGTAACAAAGACAGTATATAATAGTAGTTGAAAAGTAAGAAATTTGTAATGCCAATTACTTCCAAACTTTTGCTGGGTATCTACATACCGGTATTTTCCTACTTGTCCCGTTTTAATCCCTTTAGGGTCTAAATTACCCGAACTCCTGTCTAAGCTCTGCCATGCTTCGACCTATAGAAAGACAATAATCTATTTTACTGCCCAGCGATTGTGTACTACAAAGCGAACTGTCTAGGGCCATTAACTTTTCAAGGACTTTAAGGAACTGTGTGGGACCCGTAAGGCCGGACAACTAGTATTTTTCAATGCAGCCCTGAGTTTATTACAATGAATAAATACTATTCACCAGGTTATGGTTTTTTCTGTCTGGTAACACAGAGAAACTAAAGGCTCTATGTGGAGTCTTTGGAACATATAAGCTGGCCAGTTCAGTTAAGGAAAACCCCCCTACACGTTACTTGGCTAATTTTTTTTTAATCAAGGTCCATATAACTTCAGTCTTATAAAAGGATACAAAACGAGGACTATATTTATTGCTAAAAAACCAATTGAAGTAGATGGTTAGCTTACTACAGCTTTGTTAAAGCCTGATACACATGTATTTCAATTTTAGTTGTTTACATATTTTTTTAAAGTTAATACAATGAAGAAAATATATAAATATCAAAAAAATTTTAAAGATATTTTCACAAGTATGATTGCTTTTAGTCGTCAATGGGTAAAAGATAATCCTTATTTTCTCTTTACCATCATTCTTTCATTTCCACATTTCACTGCCTTTGTTGTTTTGAATTTGCACATTTACTTTCACTTAATAATAAACTTTAATATTTTTTCATTTTGTTTACTTTGATTTATTTCAGGACCAAGTTTTTGGGGCCTTATAAATCCGCAATGGAATATGTGCAACAAAGGTAGACGACAGTCACCCATCGATGTAGTGCCAGATAAATTATTGTTTGATCCCTTTCTGCGGCCGCTGCACATAGATAAGCACAAGGTAAGTCGTATGAAAATCAAAAAAAGTATAAAAATATAAAAAAAATTTCTGTACAAAAGTTAAAAACAAAACAGACAAACGAAAAAAATTGCATAAAAAACAAACCACTACTAAAAAAATTAACAAGCAATACAAAAGTTTTAAAATTATATTTTTTGTTTTACTTTTTTGTCTTTTCCTGCAACCACAACATTTCCATTTGTCTATGTTTGTGTTCTCTTTTCAATGTGTCTGTGTGGTTTATGTACGGTGTTATCATAAGGTTTCCGGTACACTACACAATACAGGTCAATCGCTTGTCTTTCGCGTTGACAAAGACACAAAGCAACATGTTAACATATCCGGTGGCCCTCTGGCATACAAATATCAATTTGAGGAGATATATATACACTATGGCACAGAGAACACTAGAGGATCTGAGCACTACATACAGGGTTATAGTTTTCCAGGAGAGGTGGGTTGTTAAAAAAACTTATTTTTTTTAAATAAAAGTAAATATTTCTTATTCATTTTTAGATACAAATCTATGGTTTTAATAAGGAATTGTATCATAATATGTCTGAAGCTCAACATAAATCCCAAGGTATTGTTGGACTTTCACTTATGGTTCAAATTGGTGATACACCAAATCCTGAACTGCGCATTATAACAAGTACATTTAACAAAGTGCTATTTAGAGGTAAGTGAAAATTTGGTTGCCTTTAAATTTATTCAATATTTGGGTCAACAAGTTGCATTGTTGATTGGCGCTAAGGGCAAAATGAAGAAAATAAAATGGCTGGTAAATGAGTGGCACTTATAAGTTGGTGTCAAAAATTATGACATTAACAACCTGTCATATTTCCGGTCATTTAAATGCATATACATAAACAAATATATAAGTGTATATGAAAAACATCACGACCCTATTTTATATTTTAATATTCAAAAAGATTTTTCTATTTAAAATTAGGTAAAGTTAGTAATGTTACAATTTCTGCTATTTTTGTATACCGTTCAACCACAATATGCATTAAGAGTAGAAGAAGACGGACACCAAAACTAGCAGCAACATTGTCTATATCGTCATAAAAATTATTTTTTTGTTGACATTTTTGCCTACAAAACAGCTACATTAACGAGAATTTCCTTTTCCTTTTTATTCCTTTATTGTACAACTGCAACAATGTTACCATGCACTAATGCACGTTTACTACATTTAATAATGAATAAAAAAATTGCAAAAAACGTGCACCTGAAAAATACTAACTTAAAGAAAACATAGTAAAACTGCTTGGTAAAAAGCAGAACATTATGTATATTTTCATTCGCCCCAAGCACATTTTTTGACTTTCACTTATTTGGCAGAGTGGTGTATTAAATGGAAAAAGCATTAACTAGTTCACATTTACAAAAAAATAAATTTAATTTTGTTCTAAAGTATAATAAGACAAATTGTAAATTTAGCATTTTGAAGTATCTTTTTTTAATGCATAAACAGTGATGATTAACCTATTTGCCAACATCACAATTAAATTTCAGACGCTATCGATTTATGCGTAACAAAACGTATGTCTACGGAATCTTTTGAAGCTCAAGCCCCGTTGGATCTATTATCAAATCACTTACCTACAATAATTAATATTTGCAGTCTTCAGCAAATCGTAACTAGTGATTTTTTCTCATCGAAAATAGTAAATAGGTTATAATTAAAAAAAAGGTGTCTGATGGCAGAATTATATTTTCAAAGTTAAATAAAAAAGATAATAATATACACAAAGTTTTATTACGGACGAACTTTATTTTTTTAGAGTTTTTTATCCAGATGTCTTCCGTCGACTTGAGCACACTGTTCAAGACGGAGCCTTGTTTTCTGCACCACACCTGCAGTTAACTTGGTTCAACTAAGCTAGTTTGTCGACGAATGTTTTCCTTTAAAGCCATAAGTAATTGAGGATTGTCATTACAAACTCCCTCTTTGAGGTGGCCCCATTAAAAAAATCCAAGCGACTGAACAGATTTTGTGGAGATTTTTTAAAAACAAAATCATTGTCCCATTCTTTTTAAACCACGTGTGTAAAAAGTACAGTGGATAAGCTCGCAGGTTTGGCAAAAAAATTCCCTAATCATGCATCGATAATTTTCACTTTTGATATTCGTCGCCTGGCCTTGAGAATTTTTGAAAAAATTGGTCTCATGAGTGGAGAAGGCACACCAAACAGTTACCCTGTTGCAATGCAATGGTCTTTAATGTTTCAAATGAGGACTGCAGGTTTTTTGAGACCAATAACGGCAGTTTGACTTGTTTGACGTGGCCGCTTCAGTGAAAATGAGCCACGTCGCGTCAAAAAATGGGATTTACAGCAATAAAACGCTCCAACATCGTTTCGCAAAAATTTTTTCGTAAATCAAAGTCACTTTTTTCAGCTTTTGAACAATTTGCATTTTAAAATAATGAAACCTTAGATCCTTTTTTAAAATTGCATGAATAATTGCCCTTGGAAGTCCCAGTGAGGCTGCTTTCTTCCGTATTGAAAGCCTCGAATTTTTAGGTAATCTGCTTTCAGCCAGCTCAGTTATTTTCCTTGAAGATCGACTGGGCCCTGGCCATAGGACACTTATAGCCTAAGAGTTTGCGCGGAATCTCCGCACCCACGAATTAAATTTACATTTGGTCCATCACATATTCGCCGAATACTGAACTTTGAACAAAATTGTCGACAAGCAATTACGTAAAAATCATTGCTCTTGAAAAATCTCTCTACACCAAAAAGTTCACAAAGTTTAAATTTGTATTATGCATGTAGATATCTATTTGATACTTAATTACGATACATTTTTATTTGCAGGATTTTCAACGCCCATCAGGCACCTATCTGTTCGAGCCCTTCTGCCAAATACAGATCATTATATTACATACGAAGGATCCACCACCCATCCCGGCTGCTGGGAAAGTACTGTCTGGATTATAGTAAATAAACCAATTTATATAACAAAACAAGAGGTAAGCAAACAAATGTTTTTTTCAATTCTCAAATAATTGAAATGAATCAAAAATTAAATAAATAATTATTTTGTAATAACAGCATGTTTGTTTAACAGCAATTGTTACTTTTAAAAAAGGTATATCTCGTACTTGTTTAAAAATTAATATTTATGCACAGAAGTATATGGGCTCAATAACATCTGTGTATTTTAAAGTAGACAAATGTATTATCCTTTTAGTGTATGTTAACTATCTACGTCTCAACTGAAAGGAAAGAGACCTTTTTAAATATTGTCTTAGTTTACATTGGGGTGTACTTAATGTAAAAATATTATGTTGTTGAGTTTATCAGTTAGGGTTTGAGCGATTATTTATTTATAGTTCAAATTCACTTTTGCTATATATATCAATAACTGGGATTTAAAACATAGCAGCCCGTTTAGATGCATAAGTACGTTTTATCATATTTACACACAAAATAACTGCTCAAATGCAAAAGAATTTTAAACTAATTTTAATTTCTATTAAATAAACTAAATAAATTTATTCTAAAATAAACCAACAAACGGTAATGAAAATTCAAACTTGATGAAATATAAAATATAAATATTTAAATTTAATATTTTATTTAACTTATTTAATGTTTATCAAATTTGTCTAAAAATCTTGCTTATTTACTGTATTTATTTAAAAAATTTATTGATATTATTTGTTTAATATCTAGCTCCTCGAATAATATTACTATTTAACAAAAAATGTGGAGCTGAACATGCTTACCTTAAAGGTGAGCCGGTTAAGAGTGCACTTCGTAATGTGGTTTCTTATACAGAATAAAGCCTGCGTTATTACACTAGTGGCATCCCCGGATATAGAAGCAACCTTTAAGTATGTAAGAATAGAGGAAATAGATGAGGCTCTAAGGGATCAAAATCTAAACTCAAGATGGATAACTAAGATGCCTAAAAAAGCAGGAAGTTAAATTCTAGGCTATGAAATATGAGTTTAAGAAAGATAGTGACCAGGAGGACCTTACAAGATAGTCTGACATACACAGAGGATGCGAATATTCTGAAAAATTGTTCCAAACTTCGGGGGGCTACTGTAATCGTCGTTTTGAGCAATTTTATTTAAAAAGCAATTGATCTTCAGTAAAATATGTACCAAGGGTTAGGAAAGTCACAATTTATGCTGACAGTCAGGCAGCTCTTAGGGCCTTGCTGATAGGCTTGCTAGAAGTAGCTTCTCCAGGGGTTTGATAAACAAGGAGGAGACTGTGAATCTAGAACATGCATGTTTAATATGACGAATCTTAAAATTAGGGGACAGGAGTGACGGCCCGGTTTCTAGGACCATGTCGCCAGGGCCAAGATCAGCAGAAACCAGGTTACTCGTTTACTTGGAGAAAATGGCCTGGGAGCCATAATTGGGCTATTGCTAGGACGACCAGAGGTAATTGCGGCATCACCAGGAATTAATTTTTGAGAACTAATGTTCTTTATTTTGGGTTTAGTTTAAGGGTATCCTTAGACTGGTCTTTATTTTGGTTTGAAAACCAGCTTTCGGTCTCGGTTTCGAAAACTGGGTGGACTTATATTAATTAGTTACTTTTAAGATTTGAATACACAGAGTTCGATTGCGCAAGAGAAAATTCAACAATAAAAAATTTGCAAAAAAATGTTTTAAAAATTAACTCACCTACTTATCTATACCTAGAAATTTTGCAAAATTTGGACCCTGCATACAAAAAACTAAACAAATGTTTATTTAAATAAAAATTTCTTTTAACCATGAAATTTTTTTCAGAAAAAAATCAGATTTTCATGTTAAATAAAGTAAACGAAAAATTCAAAAAAATAATATTCCATGATTCAATAGATTATGTTATTGAAAATTGTAGGCACTTTTTTCCATATAAATTTTTTCAAAAAACTATAAAAAACTTATTGAGCACTTAAATTAACAAAATTTTCCCTAAAGTACTAAATAAACATTTTTATTAATTATTATTACTTTTTTATCATATCACTTATTTGCTGGAACAACGTCATAATTCAAAACTTGCATTTCTGAAGTTAATAACACAGAACTATTGGTAATATTATGCTTTAAGCTGCGTAAAAATTTTATCTTATAGTAATTGTTTCTACTTTTTGTGTTTGAAAAGAAAATGTCGCTTGATTTTTTTAGTAAATGCAATCAAATTGAAAACTTCAAACGTGTTCTTCTCAAAATGTTTTTTTTTTTTAAATATGACGTTGTTTTGCCAAATGAGCGATATGCTTTAAACTATCAATTAAAATTAAATTTTAATTTAAAATGTTTTGAAATGCATCAATGTAAAAAGTTGCATAAAATAAACGAGTGGTTAACAAATGTGGTTGTAATTAAAATTTAATCCTTGTTAACCAAAGTGCTTGAAAAAATATATATTTTCTCAAGTATGTATGTATGTGTGTAAGTTTCCAGTGGAATATACATATAATAAAAATTAAACACAAATTTTTCATTTCTTAATTTTTTCTTTATTTGGGTACTTCAACATGATTTCGTGTCAAGTAGGGATAATTTTTTATCTTTAATTGCTGCAAATTTAAAATTAAAACGTAAACAATTTAATAGGAATTAAAACATGATCATGTAAATAATTTTCATATATAATACCAACAAAAATGTTTTCCAAAATTTTTTGTTAATTTTCATTATTTTATTTTCTTTTTTAATCATGAAAACAATAAACGCTTTTTTTGTTTTTCAGCTCTACCAACTGCGGCGACTGATGCAGGGCTCAGAAAATACACCGAAAGCTCCTTTAGGCAATAATGCACGACCTGTGCAAAACTTGCATCACAGAACTGTTAGAACTAATATAGATTTTAAGAAAACAAAAGTAAGTTTGATGAGGGGAAAAATTTGTATGTCATATTTTTAACAGCAGGTAACATGGCCCGTCTTTTAAAGAAAATAGTTCCAGCTAAACGGCTGGGATGATTAAAATGATTTTTAATTTTTTTAATTTTTCAAAATTAATTACTCATGCTCACACTTATTTTAATTGCCTTAAATATATTTAAGCTCTATAACAAAAGACGAGTTTTTTTTTAATTTTTTCGTCACCTTATAATTTCACTGGAAGCAATTTTGAGAAAGATTTCAAAGAACTTTTTATATCCTCTAAAAATTTTTATTTAAAACAACTATTTTTTGTAAGTCACTACTGGCTTTAATTTTTACTCTTAATTTTATGCAGCTCAAAAAATTATTTTATAATACCCAGAGTTTTTCCTAGTGCTTTGGTGGCCATGATGTAGTATGTTCCACTTCAAAAGTTTGTTTAATGTCCTAACTCCTTCTGAACTTCAAAAACGTACAGCTTAAAGAGTGAATCAAGTCTTTGTATGCTATCGCAACTATCAATATCCAAGCATATTTTTCCATACTGATTCTATTTATGCTTGTCACAACTGATTGCTTTTAAGCCAGAAAAATTTCAATGAGCTACTAAGCACTTTAGCTCTTTTTGGAAACATTAAAATTTAAGCAGCTTGGTTTTTTGTCATTTTTCATTTCACCTCAATAAAATAAAAAAATTACTGCTCCATCAGTTTCACAGCTAAATTAAAAAAATTTTAAGTTCCTCTTGTCTAAGCAGTTTTAGAACCAACTTTTCACTGCTATATATTTCGGTCATATTATTTAGTTTAAAGTCTAGCATTACATCCAACAAAGCCATAGAAGTCCCGCGTTTAATACCAGTTGTAGGCTACAACACTAAAACTGCCTGCAATGTCTGGCAAAGCTTTTGCATATTTTAATTGACTTTCTAGATATAAAAGATTACTGATTAAAGTTCCTCTCTACTAACCCCCTTTTTTTATAGGCTGCTATTTGTTAACAGAAATCATATTATCCTTGATGTAAATGTCCAAAGTCCTTTCTGAAACATTCAAGATAAATGACCAGGGATTTTTGGCTCTACAATATTTTGGGCTTAAAGAATTGGGTTTACCCGACCTTTGTAGATTTACAGCCAAGAAGATAGGTGCGTAGTCTCAAATTTAATATTTAAATTAATCTAATTCACCCATGGTAATGTAGTGCTGAAAAGATTTCATCCGTGGTTAGAATTGCCCCCTCAGCCTTCTATTGTGAGATAATAAGGTAATCCTCATTCCACATCATATTGTGAGACATTTCCGACAGCTCGGAAAGAGTTCATCCCTTTAGAAAGTAAACATTTAGTAATAAGCTGAATTATTTGCTACTACACTCAGTCCAGAAATATGCGGGGCATAGCTGAATTGCTAGCCAACATCTTGCCTTGTCGCTTTATCAGAGCTTTTAGTGTTTCCGCAGATACTTTTTCAGAATTTTTAATTATCCTTGTATTTGACCAGAGTTTAAGTGTGTCCGTGATTTGGAACATCATAAAAATTTTTGAGTATGTTAGTGCTTTGCATTAAATTGCTTAAAGTGCCACAAAATTTAACTTAACAACGGGTCAAATCAATAAGTACAGAATTAATGTCTCCTAAATCAATGTTTGCACTTGATACAAATTTTTTTCAACAATTTTGCATACTAGACTGAGTGAGTCTTTTTTAAAACCATCCTATCATCTTATTATTATTATAATAAAACCAGCCTCAAGTTATTTAAAGGAGCGAAGCGGCGCTCTATAATCATTATTTAACAAAATACTTGAAATGTTTTTAAAAGTAAGATCTTTGTGATTTGTTTTCATACCTTTTTTTTCAATTTTAATATCAATTTGTTAAATAAGAATATTTAGGGCCGTTTCCATATTATGTGATGCACCCAGGTGTCTCAACTTGCAAAACTTCTCGACCAGTATCTAAACCTCCTCAGAAATACCATCCAAGGTGTCAGGCATTGACAAAAATGCAAAGAGTACAGTGTCATCGTTATCAACATATAACGCCACCATTATAAAATAATTGTGCCCTTAGTTTGAAACAGCTTCATCCTTACAAGTAAAGTATTTGATTCAAATTTACTTATTTTTTTAATTTTAAATTAAATGAGGGTGACTATAGTCCAAAGACCACGGTACCAGGGCAAAAACATACTTTTCTTTTATAAGAAGAAGATGCTGTGATTGTTAAAGGATGCGAAGCATATGATATTGAAAAAGTTCAAAATATTTCAAATAACTATATCTTAAAATAAGGAACACACCCATTTTTATTATGTTTTATTTTCCAATGGAGTTAAAAATGTTAATTATTTTTTACGTTTAAAAAAATCACATAAAATAGGATTTATTTGCACATTTATTGAAAACGTCTATATCTCCTCTTTAATTTTAAAAAATGTATTTATTTCAATATTAATTAGCGACTTACACTTACATTCGCTGTCAAATTAATAATTAATTTGTCCTTATCGTAATGCATAAAAAGTTTGTTTTTTCATTTTTTTAAAATCGCTCCTTGTTCTTTTTCATTAAGTTTTCACTTATTTTTTATTATTTTCAGAATCAAAATGCTTGTCCTTCCATGTACAAGGATATGTATTATAAGGCAAATCGTTGGTCACCTGATACAGGGCTATTGATTCGTTGACCCATTATGAATAAAAACCGACACATAAGTGGCAAAAACAATTATGAAAATGAGGCTGATGTGAGGGCATCGACAAAGATATTAAATACAAAAAATTATATTAAAAATAAAAAATTAAAATTGGCTACAATTACACAAGAGTACAATGATAATGATGTTGTTGGATCGGGCAACGGTAGTCTTATGATAGCATCAGCAGCAACAGCAAAATCGATAACAACTAAAACATCAGAGGCAACAACAACTACAAGCAGAACGGATGTTAAATTTCAATTTAATTTACCTTTAAGTTTTCCGGCATTAATCAACAAGAATGATTATGTCAATTATAATTACGATGATGAAGATGGCGCTTTTGATAATGATGATAATGATGTTTCGGGGCACAGTAAGTATGAAAAGGTTAAACATAATATTAACAATGGAATTAAATTTAATAATAATTATAATCATTATACTACCATGGAATCAGGTCTTTTATACAAGTATTAATCATACAAACAAATTTGTACTAAAAACTAAAAAAAGTATTTTTTGTTTAAATAAATTGAAATTAATGTTTTTAAGATTAGCGAAAAATTTCATACACATTTCCAAAAAAAAACATTTAAAGGCTAAAGATCGTACACTAATTTTTTATTAAAATTTTATTAATTTAAATATTTTTTTATAAAGTTTAATTCCTATTTTAAAAAATTCTTTTATATTAATTTTTAAAACAGTATCACATTTATTTTAAACTATTTTTGTTGAATAAAATTTAAACAACTTTCATTTTAATAATACAAAACAGAATATATAAACCAATAAGAAACTGGATGGGTGGACAATAACTTTAAAAATAACTATTTAAAAATTTAAATAAAAATGATTTATAGAAAAAATATAAAAAAGCAAACAAAAATATGAATAAAAATAAATTGCTATAAATTAGTTTATAGAAAGTAACCAACAAATAAACAAAAAAAATATAGCAACAATATACACATTAAAATTATTAAAAACTATACAAATTACTGAATATACACATAAAATATATATCAATAAATATATATTCTCGTGTAAACATACACATATAAATACAATATTTACACTAAAGACATTATTTATAGTGAAAAAAACACTTTTTTTGTAATCAAAGGATTAAAGATATTATGAAATAATTATATTTGACTTTTTTCTGTACGAATAATAATAACTTATTTGCCCCCTAATTTAACAATTAAAAAAAGCACTTAAAACTTTTTCATTTATATAAAAAAGTATTATTTTTTTTTTATTAAATGTATATTTTTGTAACAGTATAATTTGTTATATCATTATGTTTTTGTATATAAATAATTGTTAGTTTTATTTAATATTGAACAATTAGCCTTTTGTATTGGTTTTTAGCTTTAAAAATATCTATTGGATGCTATATAAATGAGTGTGTGTGTGTGTATATATTTATGCTCGATAATAATTTTTTTTATATATTAAAGTAAATTTAAATGAAATCATACATGTCGTATGATTAATTTTTAATTTGATGGAAAGGAAAATATAACGTATACGCTAAGATTTATAGTTTGGTGTTTATAAAAAGGGGTTTACAGCGAAATCTTTTTCATCATATTTAAACTAAATGAAAAACTAAAAAGTAAAAAAAAACTTAAGCCCTTTTCTAACAATTTGAATTTTTTTCTTTCCACTTAAATTTTCACACTTTTTTCAGGCAAGTATTTTATAAAAATTCAGAAATTTATAGTGTGTACATTATAAAGTTGCACTTAAATCCATAGGATAGTGATAGGATGACAATTGTAAATTTGAATTATTTAAATGTTAAAAAATTTTAAATTTCTTGTTTTAATTTATGTATATAAACAAAATTAATAGTTTTAAAAAATAGTCCTAATTAAAAATTATAATAAATAATTATTTTCGACATTAACCTTGTCAACTCGAGTAAAATTGATAAATAACGGTAATCTGAATAATTAATTCTGTTTTGCATTTTAAGCTACTTTCTTATTTTTTTTATATCACATAAAAGATTGGAAACTGATACTAACGACGTTTAAAATTAAGAGCCGGTATTGAGGCCGTTATCAAAATCACCTGTAACGTAACTTAGTCGTCATTGGGTATATGTTTCGGCAATAAAAATTAAAGATATTCTGCAAATTTTAATACTTATTTATTTTAAAGCTCTTTTTAATTATAAAATAAAGTGCGATAAGTTGATTTTACACCAAAGGCCTTTCAAAAAATATTTAAGCGACTGCAGTATATTCTAATTTTTTTAATTGCTATAAAACGTATTCCTTTAAAAATATTTTATTCTGGCAACACCTTTTTTAACATAAATAACTAAAATAAGATTTGGTTACATCATTTCCATATCTTTAAACTACAAATTATATCTTTCATTAAACAACAAAGTATTTAGCTGCATAAATGTATTCAGCAAATAATGTGAACACCAAATACTTTTAATGATTACCAAACCCATAGCTATGGCGTATATGTACGTTATATCCTGTACCCCAAAAAAAACTAATATTAGTTAATGATACCACATGTATGGGAAATTGAAAATTTACTGAAAAAAATAAGAAACAAATTTTAAGGTTGGCAAACCGGTATGAGTACTTATTAGTATCGTTTTAAGTATACCGGTACTTAGGCACCGACTCAGAAACGTATTTAACATTTTGAATATTAATTAAATTAAATATTTAAACTATTGTAAATTAAAAAAATTAAATTACTATAGATAATCAACCCCGACTTCAATATACCCTACGCCACATATTTCAAATTGGTAAATTTTTTTTAGTTAAGGCCACTAATTTTTGGAGAGGGGGAGCCGAAATAGAGCTAATAAAAATGTAAGACCCACTACCGAAAAAATTTGCGTTATTTTCTTTCTTTTTATATAAAAGTTATCTGAATAATGTTTTCCCAGACAGGCTTAAATTAAATATTTATTTAGAGTTTGAAAGATTTCCGGATAAAGAACTACAACCAGTGGTAGGATATTAAGACCGATTCTCCACAAAATTTATTTCAATAACTTTTACTAAAACACTTGTGCTTTAATCTTGATAAAAAAAATTATTTTTGAACCACACGCGTCCCAAAATATAAAAATTTGGTAGCTTGGGGTAAAGCCTTAAATTAACCAGCAAACTTTTGCGGACGTTTAGTCAATTTTATTTTTGCTGGTATTTAAACGGAGGCTTTTAAAGTAACGGGGCAATGATAACCAGCTGCAGTAGGCATGTGGATGACTTTTTTATAAATATTAAGGCACTTTGGCAGGCAGATGGATGGACAAAGCAACATCAGAAAGTGATTCTGAGTCAAATAGTAATAAAGATGGGCGTTAGAATATTATTTTGGGCGCTGTAAATGGTTGCGGAAGCCCTTATGCGGTTCAAACATCTACTAACTGAAACCTCTTTATTAAAAATAATCTAATTAACATTTCCTAGTCTACACAACTTAACTTCCACTACTTCAATTTTTTCCTTAAAAAATCCCCCAACTAGGTAAAAGTAAAACTGATGACAGATTCTTACCTTTTAGAATCTCTTACCAGTTTTAAGAGGCATAACGCTTTTTTCCGCGTTACTTAATATAATAGTTTTAAACTTTTTGTTTTGTATTTATTTAACAATATAAGAAACTACTATAAAACAACTTCCAAAAATTAAAAAAATAATCTTTGTTTGTTATCTATTCAAAAGTAAAAAAATAACACGAAAAAATTTAATTAAAACATCTCTAAGATTTTTTTCTTAGTTTTTTTTTAAACTATTATTAAAACTTTTAAAAAAAATTTCTGAATACACCAAAATATGTCTTAAGGAAGACGAATTATATTATATCCCAAAGGTGGATATGTTCCTATTTACATTTAAAGAAAAGTTTTTACATCACACAGGGCGCTGTCGTAGCAAGATCCTTTTAGATTTCAAATTACCAATAGTATAATTGACATATTGCCTAGTTTTCGTTATTTTTTATAATATATTATACATGGTTTTTTAAGAAGGAATTTTTTTATTATTGATTAAGTCCCAAATGCTAAATTACACTTTTATATGATTTAAGTAATAAGTTTCTTCTGAGTTTCATTATGTGATATTTTTCGATAGTTTTAAGTTAAGGTCTTTAATGGGCAAACTTACTATCATGGACAACTAGATTTACTTCTTTCTTTAAATTTATAATATAAATATAGACTCCTGACCCTTTTTTTAAATACAAAAAAAAATAAGACTATGTATTAAGTATTATTTATACTTAATGTGTCACAACTCAATACCCAATTCCATAACTATTATTTTTTTTGACAAAAATTTTTAATTGTAATTATATATACACACATATTTTTACTCCATAATTATTTGACATTAAAATGTCCTTACGCAAATCAAACTTCATTGTAAATTATTACTTGTTAATAAATTACATATGAATCATTATCCACACATTAAAATTACTGCCGCATATGTATAAACAATAATTTGTCTACACTAGATTAATTACCTACCAACCAACTATTGTAATAAATTAATTATTTCCTAATATATAAATTATCATAAAATATAATAGTAGAAAATTAAAAATTTAACAAAGTAACACAAATTTCTTTAAAGTATTTATACAATACAACTTAGTTGACTCTAAGTTTCTAAAGCCCGTACCCAAAAAAATTTTAAATTTAACATAGGTTTTTAAATTAAATTTTCTAACAAAATTAGTGTTTGAAGTATGCTTTAAACTTATTTTTTTTTTTTGGATACGAAAAGAACAAAGGCATTAGTGATGCTAATAAAATGAAATGTATTATAGCAAAACATTATATCCAAGAAGTAATAAGAAATTGTGCAATTATAATTTTATAAAAAAAAAATTAAACTAGGCGCTTGAAAATTATGTTAAAAATTAACGAAAATTAAATTGAAAATGAAAAAAATTTAGTTAAATTTAGATACTTGTACATAAACAAATGCAGTTACTTACGAAGTTGTAGTTAATTAGTAATAAGTTATGCAAAATATAAATAAATATTATAGACACTTATTAATAACTGAAAGTATTATAAACAATTTAGAAATAAAAACAAATTATATGTTGTATATGATAATTATGAGAAAAAATGTTAAATTATAGAGAAAAAATTTAAAAAAGCGCTGAAAAATTAAAAACAAATGCATTAAAATAAATATATATAAAATTATATATTAAAAATAAATAAAGCTGTGTTTTATTTAAAAAGAAGTGGTAAGGTTTTTTAAAGGCTTAAGGGTTTAGTAAGGCAAATTTAAATAAAGGTTGTTAGAACTCTTCTATGTAAGTAAGTGTTATTGTCTATTATAATTCTATGTCCAACTCTTCTGAAGGGATTTACAATGCACCTACAGTCCTCTGGGTAGAGGTGGCCAATTTCATTTGTCTGTTCCCCTCGTAACCTAACCTAACCTAACCTGTTACAATATTTGCCAAATTAAGAACGTATTTGCAATCATTTCGATATTCCGCCCTTTTTTTCTTGTTCTTTGAAACGCAGTTCAGGTCGTACAATTTTGCATCTTCCGCTAGTATCAGATTCAAAAGCATTTATCAGTGGACCCACCATCCTGATTCATTAACACGACGTAAAAGTTTTTAAAAAAAACTACCATAGTCATTTTATTCAAGTTCACTGTATTCAAATATAAAATGTATGTGTCTTCAGCTTATATAAATACTTGCCCACGTAGTTAAGTTAAGGCAGCAATCATTATTCTTAGGATTTGGTTTTGACGACGCTGAATTTTCTCTAGGTTGGAGGCGGAGGCGTGCCCTCATATTTGTATACCGGTTAACTTAGCATCTATTTGCTGCTTCCATATGAGGCGACGATCCAGGTAAATTTCAAGTTTTTTTTTTTAAGGTAAGGGAGCACTATTTGGTTTCTAATAAAAGTTGAGGTCTACGTTTTTTTGCTTAAAGCTAAAGTTACGAAAACGCATTTTTGTTCGATAATTGTTACTTTCCAAGACTTTGGAATTTTCTCTACTTAAATAATATGATCCTGTAGCTGTTTAAAAGCTATTTGGGATCTTTATAAGCACTAAGAAAAGCAGCTTCATCAACAACTAAAGACAACTTTCCACATTTAAAGAAAGTATTCCATTCGGGGCTTAAAATAAAAAAAAATCCATCTTTCTATGCAAGGTAGCTCTTAAAATATAATTTTACTAAATTCATTATATCCAGCAGTTTTTTAAAGCAAACCTTTAAAGTCTCTACGACACTTAAAACTGGAATCGCATTTTAGGACTGAGCACACTACTTAACTGAGAAAAATGTCACATTTTTCTTTGTGTCTTGCCTGGACTTCTTTGATCTAACGCAGTTTTGATTAATAAGTTTTGGCTGATTGAAATATGGAACAATTTGTCTGAAACACGGTATGTAGACTTTCCTTGTGTGACTTTAAAGATGTTGTTCAATAAGATTCAAGTAATGGAATTTGATCTCCTCCAATGCGGAACCATTTAGACTAAGCCTAACCTGTATTGGGACTGGTCAAGTTTCCTAAATGACTTAAAAAGAGGTCACATTTTGCTTTGTGTCTTGCATAAACTCCTTTGAGATAATGCAGTTGTGGTTTGTGACCTTTGGCTGAGCGTCATATTGAATAATTTGTATAAGTAGTATTTTGAATCCTTTTTGTGGACGAAGCGTAGCCCACTGTGTTTTCAATTACTGGTCACGACTCGCTAATTTTGCATTTTGGAAAAATTATAACCTTAGGAAAGAAAAATATAAAAATTGTTATACACTTTTGTATACACCTTTTACTTAAAGTGGTTAAGCTAAGCCTTAAGACAAAAGAGGCTTGTTAGGTTACGAAATTCTTATTTCTATATATATATTCTTTCAAATGAACAGTAATAAATAAAATTATGTATAAGCGGACAAACTGTAAATAGATATGCAAGCGCGTGTTTCTTTTGGATAGCACAGGGGATGGAAATTTTTTTTTCACATTTGTTTTGCATACACTCAAAAAAGTATTAATGTAAAATCTATTGGAAATGGTATTTAAAATAACTGGATATTCATTTAAAAACTCTCCAACTAGATATTCATTAAAATCAACAAAATATTTCATTCAAATTCAGCCATCAAAAAAATAACTTACATATTCGTCTAAAATTAACTAGATTTTTCTGTTATTTACAGCTAAACACAAAGTATCGAAAAAAATTAACAAAATAAATTTTAGTAAAAAATAACTGACAAAATTAACTGCAACGGAAAATCAGTATTTTTGTGCAGTTGGAGCTTTGAATAACTGTTCAAACCAGTTAAAAAAAAATGTTATATTGAAATTTAACTGTTTTTTAATTTAAAAACAACTTTACGGATTACTTCCTAAATAACTTACAGTCAGTTACTGTAATAATTTTTTAAGTGTATAGAGCATAACTACTGCAAGGCAACTCTATTAGATAACTGGTCATTTAAATCTCATTTTTTAATGTTATTCTAACGATTAAAAAAACGGTTAAAAAAAGATTATGATTCCTCAGATTGGTTTGGTAATCCAAAAACATGCAATAACTTCTAATATAAAACGAAAGCAATATGTTTATTTTAATTTTTTTTTTGTTCATCATTTAATGTTTTTTTATTAAAAGAAATTAATGTTTTAAGGGTTTTCTACCGATACGAACGGGAGTAACCTTATATATTAGAATTAAAAAAAAAATATAACATTCAGGTTATGCTCTGTGATATACTCTAAAGAACCCGAAGAATATCATTGTTTCATTTTTACTACAATATAAAGAAATAATAGTAATAAGTGACTGTTTAATTGACTGACTGCATTTTGGCAAACATCGCGCAGCCTAAAAACGTTAAGGTTAGGATTTAAAATAAGAATTGAGGATACCTTTCTCCGTGCTTAGATTGACAAATTTTTAGGAGTTTTTTTAAATTTTAGCTTTTTACAATAAAGACAAACCAACAAAGATAAAAACCAATTTAAAAAGCGAAAAAATATAAATTTCTTTCACATAATTTTACTAAATTTGGCCCCAAGGAATAAAAACAAAGGGCAAAAAGATATAGAAAGTTAGCTTAAACTGAGTTTATATTTTAATTGGGAGCTTGTTGTATCGTTTTTTATTTGCTGCACTGCATAACAGGGTGATTTCCAGGAAAAATTACAAATAATGTATAGTTTAATTTTTTAAGGAATATAAGCGCTTTTTTTAATAATCCAGGGACACCTTTATTTCAAAATGAAGCTCAAGTTCTTGTATATTTTAAACAATGTGTTAGTAGTAATTTTAAGAAAGAAAACAGGTGTTTGACGCATTTGGTAATTTTTGACACTTATATATTTTCCTTTCTTTAATATGGCAAGGACATATGTTTTTCTTTTAAGAAAACACATTAATTTGTTATTTTTCACTATATGACTCCAAGCTCTTTTATTTTTTTGTGTTGATTAATGAGTATGATTAAGAAAAGCATTTTTCAGAAAAGTTTAAAATTGTATAATGCAGATACCGAAATATGGCTTACCAAAAAAGATTATATTATTTATATATGTATAACAAATTTAAACTTTAATTCTTTTTAAAAGTGTCGTGCAGCGAATAATAACTCACACGACAAGCAAAGAGTCTAATAAGGGCTTGAAGCTCTGTACGCAGGAAAAACTTTTTGCTTTTCTTGTAGCCAAAACTCTTTTTAAGAAGGTATTTTTTGCATGTGTTTGAGATTTAAAGTTTAAAAACATAAAATTTACTATGCCTCATCCACCCATAAGATATATAGACAATTTTTTTTGAAAATCCTCGAGGCCAGGCAAATAGCGATACAAATTATCGATGCTTACAAAATTCTTCTTGCCAAATCTGCGGGCGCATTCAGCGCACTCTTCACACACGTGGTTTCAACATAATAAGGTGACTGCGCACACAGCCAGAGCTTTGATAAATTTGCTTCAGAAAAATTTTCCCCTACAACTGATCAGTCACTTTGGAGCCACCGATGTCACCCGATCTAACTCTAATGGGTTGATTTTATGCAGGTGCCTTAAGAAGAGCGTTTGCAATGTTAAGCCTTAATCTCTTGTAGCTTTAAAGAAAAATATTTGTCGAGAAATCAGCTCAATTGAACGAAGTTTACTGCAGCGTGGGGTGCAGGACACAAGGTTCCGTTTTGAACAGTGTGTTTAACTCGACGGAAGACATTTGGATGATATTCTCTATAAAAAATGAAAACCGCATTTGCATTTTATTATTTAATGCCCTAATTATAACTAAGTATCTATTTTTACGCTTTTAATTTAAGTTTGATAATACAAATCTGTCACCAGACAGCCTGTTTAAATATTCATTATTTTCATTTCCAGTAGAACGTATTTTTAATTAACAAAAAACTACTTAATTACTTAAATTTGCCGAATATGCCTTTAGCAAAAGCAACATCAGTTTGAATATCAAAGTTATATTCGCAAACAAATTATATTTGTGTCTGTTAAAGTATTTAAATATGCGATTTTAATTTCCGCTGTTTATTTTGACGATTAAACCAAATGTTAATTCTAAAACAACAAATACTTAAAATTTTAAATAATAACAAGAGCATTTATAACTAAACGTGTTTATGTAACTGTATTAAATTGTAAGTTTTAAATAAAACTAATTTAAATTTAATTAAGTTTTCAACAAATTTTTGGTGGCATTATTTTTAAATTTAATTTAAAATTTTTTTTTATTTTAGTTTTAAAATTAAACCAGAAAACATTTTAAATACAGATACAAGTATTTAGTTAATAATTAATTAAACAAGGTTTCGCATGAATTATCTGGTATAAATATTTTTTAGGCTGCCATGCTGTTTGCTTCCAATACAGTGGCTTTTATACTTTACTTAGATTATATTTGTTTTTCTAATAAATTTGCATGGACAGTATAATCTTTCGTTAATGATTTTAATTTAAAACTCGATCGAATAGTTATTAAATTTTAAACCTTTAAGCAAGGCCAATGTGGTTGAAATTACTAATTACAGCTAAACGTTTTATAGCCACATCAGACAATATTTATCGCAATATTTTGTACAATCGAATGGAATCGTATGTGTGTGTCTGCATTATTAACGTAATAACTTTATGTGTTTTGGACAAAGTAGAAGTTTACTATATAGTCGTTTGCAAATCTGCAGCATCTAAAAAAATCTATCCTACTTCAGATTTTCTATTAACCAATCAATTTTTCCCATTTAATAAATTTCTATTGTTTTATAATGAAAATTTGCATGAAACAAATGTGCCAATTAAGCAGATAATGACCAACTGCTGTTGGTTAGCGAGAATATCAATTTTAAAATACCAAGTTTTTGAAAAACAAAATGCAGTTTTAATAATATCTCTTAAATATATCTAAATTCTTATATAAAAGTATGTGTGTTTAATAAAAAGTGTTGGAGGCAATAGTCATTAGATCTGCTTATGTATAACATACTAATATATCCTTTTAGTTTTTAAATTCTTTATTTTCAATTCCAGTAGAATTAGGATTTTTTTAACCCTCTTGTATTTACAACAATACCGAAAATTTGCTAATATACGATTATTACAAATGGTATAGATGGTATAGATGGCAACCACATGTAGTGCGCGCCAGAGGTATCAGGAGAGAAGGAAGTAGGAGAAACATCTTTTTTTGGCGGATGAAAGGGAAATGGAAAGACGCGAGTGTGAGAAGATCGAGATATGCAGGATTCAAAACGATGAAAGAAAATTCTACCAAATTGTTAAATACCAGACTGCGGACGGCGTTTCCTCCTGTAAATGCAAACATGGCAATCTGGTGACAGATAAATATAGCGCTCTGAAAATATAAAACATGCACTTTTCTACATTGTTGGTGTCTGATGGGCATCAATATCTCTGATAAAAAAAACAGAGCCGATGGCTTAACGGTGGAGCTACTTAGGCAATTAGTTTGTAAAGAGCATCGTACAAAATTTGGCTGGAAAAACTTATCTAAAATGATTGGAACCTCAGTAAACTATTCCCCGTCCACAAAAAAAGGCTACAAATGCATTTTTGTAAATTATAGAGGGGCTAGTCTTCTACCAACGCATTGAGTATAAAATAATGTCGTGAATATTGTGTCTAAAATTAAAGGCTTAGGTCGATAAAGTAATCAATCTAGCTTTAGACCTGGTATATTTACCACCAACCAGATATTCACACTACGTAAAATTTTCGAGAAAATCCACGAGAAAGAGATTGACATTTACCACCTTTTCAACGATTACAATTCCGCTGTTGACAGCTCGATTCGTGCAAAAGTGTTTGAAGCCATGTCTGAATTGGGCATACCTGCAAAGCTGATTAGATTGTGTTAAATTACTTAAGCAAGTACAAGATCATCATTAAAGATAAGAAAAGACCTTTCCATTCACCATTAACTGATCCATTCATCACCAAACAGGGCTTACACACAAGGCGATAGACTATCGTGCGACCACTTCGATATTTAATTGGGGAATATCGTTCGTAACGCAGCAGTTAATAAGGAAAGCCACTGCTTCTTGAATATGCCGATGTCATAGACATCATATAGAAAATAATTGGAAAAATTGGTCTGACAGTTAATGAAGACATACAAAGTTTATTGTTTCAACGAACAGATAATCCACGAGATTGGAAAAATCTGTGAACATTGGTAACTGCAACTTCGAGGTAGTGGAAGATTTCATGTACCTTGGTACCGTCACAGATAAAAAAAATAACATTTGTTTGGAAATAAAGCAAAGAGTTGCTAAAAAATGTTATTTTGGTCAAATAACAAGGATTTCTCTCGGCAGACAAAAATCACACTATACAAGCCAATTATTCTGCCTGTTCTGTATATGGTGCAGAGGCGTCGTCACTTGCTCTAGCAAGCGAAGGTCATCTGGAGTGCTAGAAAATACTTCTGAAGACATTTGGGGCAATCTGCGTAGGCGTTATCACACAAATCAGTGGCTGTGTGAGCTATATACTGACCTTGATTTAGTGGAGGTCATAAATATTCAAAAATAACGCTAGTTTGGACATGTCGTAAATTGAATGAAAAAGCTCCAGCGAAGAAGTTGTTCAAACATTTTACCCGAAGGAAAACGCAAAAGGGGTTGACTAAAAAATTCATTGGAGAGACCAAGTTCAGAAAACCCTTATCGAACTAAATATTTTACAAGATGGTTCCAGCAGTATTTTCTTGCCAACACTTTGTGATACACAATGGTATCGACTTGGCGCTTTTTTTTTAAGATTAAAAAATATATAATAATGTTAACTTTCTGTAAAATATAAAATAGAACTTAATAGTGCAACGCTATTTTTTAAACAACAAACGGTGATATTAACATATAAGACTGTTTTTTAGGATTTTAAATGGGATCAATATTATATAATTTTGAGTACTCCGTCTTGCCGGCGAAACCACTTGAGCTCCGATTAAGGTGTTCAATATTCGTTGATGCTTACATTTGGAGAGTTTGTGACTTTCTTACGTGATCCGCTAAGCCAACAAATAAGATGTTGGACAAGATTTATAGCAGTAAGTATCTTCTTTTTGCTTTTAGCCGGTACTATCTACGCTCCATAGCTTTAAAACTCGGCCCAGTAGCCTTGTTTATTTCGTGTATAAAATTTAAGTCGACAAACTTTGATATGTCGTTTCATATATTGAAAATTTGGTTGGTCACATAAAAAATCCCTCATACAGCACTCAGGCTAAAACAGCATTAAATCAGGAAAACATAAACAAAAAATTTATTTGTTTCTGGGAATTAGTTAACATTTTAACAAAATAAAATACAAATTAAAATACTGTACTGTTTACATTTATTACCGAACTATTTACGGATTGGCACATTCATTTTAGTCAGTGGCGATGAAGTTATGCTATTAAAAATTAGATTTTAAATTAAGAAAATATTTTAGTAAATTTTTAACGCCAACATGTGATGATGTATGTATATCAGCTTAATAAATCAAAAACAGTTTTTGATCATTCATAGTTTAAACATAACATCAAAGAGAAAAAAGGTTAAAATATACCCAACAGAAACGTATTCCAAGTTTAAACTTTCAACAAATAAATCGCATACTATATTTTTTTAATATCGCTCACATAAATCAAAAAAGAATACATTTTAAATGTCAAGTTTACAATCATTTGTAAATATTACTCGCACGCTTTCTAAAAGATCCACAGCAATCAAAATTAAATTTTTTAAACCTCTAAAACTAGGCTCGTGTATCTTTTAAAAAAATGTGATAAAAAATATGAAAAACTTTTGTTAAAAAAAAAACAGCGAATTTCTAAAACGCTGGGTGGGAAGCTAGATCGCGCCAATTTTTGATATCAATACTATGACGAAAGTGGTGGAAAGTATTATTTTACTGGAAAAAAAGGATTTGTTTCAGTAGTCCGTAAGCCTGGACCGTAACCATGGTTTAGTGACACCCACAAAACTTCAGAAAGGTCCACAGATAAAGCAGTCATAATTTGTCGTGCTTACAAGCACGCTTATACCTATTCGATAAGCAAACAGGCGAGACCTTCACGTGCCAAAGCACCCAGACGTGATTAGGCTATATTTAAACAGCGTTTGCGTGCCGAGGTTTTTGCTGCCTTCAAATGCAGCAACAGCTTTTGGTCAATCGTTAAAATAATAAGGGAAAACGCATGTTAGTCACTGACCCGATTGATAAACCAGCTCTTGGCTGAAATTTTTGCAAGGAACTCACAGTTGCCGGAAAGCACTCAACCACTGGCCAAACTGGAAAAAATGTCTGGGACTATGCCTAATATATTCTTTTGAGCCCGATAAGTTAAAAGAGTAGTATATCTCCTTTTTGGATAGTATATGAGCACAGGTCTTAAAACAATGATCTTTGACGCTGGCGAGTCTATACGGTAGCGTTTTTAGCATTATTACCGTTTCAAGTTATTTCCTATATGCTGGAAAATAGCCAGTGACACGCCCATCCCCAAAAACTAAGTCGTAAAACCCTGAAAATAACAACCCAATAGCTATTTTTTTAGCACTCTCATCGGTTACTGGGAGTATGGTTAGTTTTTGCTTAAGATTTGATATCTAGACCCCAACGGCATATTAGGCAACCAACAAAATGGCTTTTGTAGAAGATGTTCGACGTGGGTACTGTAAGGCGTTTGTTCTCTCCTACCTTTTTTTTATCTTTCTTAACTACATCCTATGTCGGAATTCAAATCCTTACTATTACTTTGCATACCACAATAGCATGCTACATTTCTACTAATTTGACTACAGGCCTAACCTTTTGGAAATTGGAGCTATAAGGCAGAGTAAAAATGGTACCCTTAACCTTAAACTGATGATAATCTCTAAATGCGGCCATGTGAACTGGGTCGACTTTAATTCCAGTAAGACCCAATGTTGTCCTTTGACACACAAAAACGCACATGGTCTGTATTAGTGGATGGTATGATGGGTATGAAAATCCAGTACGATGTCTGCTGGACGGAACTTGTTTATTTTTAGTATCGAAGAAAGCATCAAAGTGTCTTGGTTTTTTGAAACGGTGTAGGAATTATTTTAAGCCATATGAACTTCTCAATATCTATATCACCTATATCCGAACAAAAATGAAATGCAATTCTCATGTATGGGCAGGTGCTCCAAAGTCAATTTTGGAGCTAATTGACCGAGTACAGGAACATACTCGCGAGCATTCATTTTCACAATGAAGGTTGTATTACATTTTCCTATCGAAACCCGTGTTTTTTTACCTGCTGCTCGTCTTTCAAGAAGTGATCATTCGTTGGCGGCTGGCCAGTGAATTTCATTACGCATTACAGAATTTGCAGAATTTGTATGTGAAACAAAATTTCTAAAGATGTCTTTTCTTAACTAAGGCAATATCAAGAAATTTAAATGAAACGTCCAGACACACTACTTCCTATATCCTTCTTCTTCTAACCTATTTTTTCAATACCCACAAAATGCAATGCATGTGTAAGGGCCTGAGTGCTGGTTGGTTTAAAAAACAAGAAAAAATACATTATAACACCATTATTTCGTTAAGTGCGCGATATGATTTTAAACTCTTATAGTTTTGTTTGTTAATGTACTAGTTTATACAAAACGTATGTATGTAAATGTGTCCACTATATAGTGTTTATAGTACTTTGAATCAACATAGGCCAGACACACTTACCACTACAACAAAACAAATTGTGAATTTGAATGAATGGTTTGTGCAAAAATGTGTCTATGAATTTGTAGTTTTTTAACGTTTGGTTTAAAGTTTAGATTTAAAATATATAAAAACCAAAAATTTTAAAAACAAATCCTATTGTTTAAAACCAAACATATAAATAATTGTAAAATGAAATACTCAGGATGTAAAAATAAATATAAATTTTGCAAAAATAACTTAATAAAAGTATTATTCATTATATATAACAAAGACTTTAATTTTAAAGTATTTAAGAGCTTAGTTTTTCATTACTTTATATCCAAATATAATTGCCTTTAATACTGAATTAGTTGAAAATATTTTATTTACAAAACATTTACTACGAAATGTGAAACCGGAATTTTATTAAAACGTAAAAAAGTTCTTAAATTTTATATTAATCAAATTTTCAACTTAAAGTAAATTGAAAAATTTTCTCGAAGCAATGTTCAAAATCTTACAAGTTTAAAGGTTTTACCTTCGTAATTTAAAAATATTCTTTTTAAGAATATTAATAAGTGGGTGTAAGTTTTTTAATAACAAAAATACAAAATGGAGCCAAAGCCCCTCAAAAATATATTTAATCAAGAAATTTTTACAAGTTAAGCTACTTTTGGTAAATTGATAAAATAAGATATTTGATACCGCATTTAAAAAAAGTTTATCCTTTATAAAATTCTTACTTGTAATTATAAAATGAGTAATTTTACATAAATATTGGTTTTTTTGGTCTTTATAAAGAACTTATAGTCACTTAAAATAGCTCTCAATAATTCCTAATTGCTGTTAGATTGTAAATCTAATGCTATAAGCTCTGGATCCATTTGTAATATCCAAGTGTAAACTGGTATCTTTTTTTACTGACACTCAATAATATTGTGCACAGTACATAAATAAGAATTGTATAATATTACAAATATTTCCCCATTTCCTTTTCTGTGTTGTCTAATGGAAATTTTATTGGTGTGTGCCAAAAGATATTCGGAGGCTCCTTCTCAAACAACAACTTGGATGGCGTTTATGCCATTAGCCGTTTCTCAATATTTCGAATCAATAAAGTAGTATTGTCTTGAAGAAAGAGTTGAAAGTGGTAACTCAACTTTTCACCGTTGAAGATGAATTTGTTTAAAATTCCATTTTTTAGCACTTTTAACTAATATTAATCACAAAATGTTCCGAAAAATAATTAATGAACTTATCTGTAAAATACTACTTTTCGCATGTAATAATTGCAATTACGGCAACGTAAATCTGGCAACACAGTTCTTTTATGTTACAAATAAAGTTGGTACGCAAACATATATCAATGAGTACACGTTTTTCATTTAACACATGCACATCCGCAAATCAGTAAAATTCATCGGGGGGCAAATAAATATTTCTACGGTTACATAAGCATATATGATAAAACTATGAAATCTCAAAAAAAAATATTTTCTTAAAATTAATACGTTTAAATTTTTTAGTACTTTCTTTGTTCCGATTTAGCTTCACAAATTTTTTGAATCTGGTCACGCTGCTTGCCTTCCTAAATATGATAGCGATGTGCCGGTTTTTTGATCTGTTTTTTTTTTTTTTTTTGAGAGAAAAATAGAAAAAAAAGAGAATTGGGAAATTTCATTAGTGGATGGTAAAGGTTTATCTATATGTTTTGCAACACTTTTCCCTTTTGCTTCCCATTTTTAAACCAGCCGCTATTTCCAATAAAAAATTAGCAACTAAATTTGGTAATGTTAGCAACATCCATTCGATTTTTCAGTTTATTGTCCCAAGGTGACTGCTTAGTCCGGGCATTCAAACGGTGCTATACAAAAGCATAACAAGATATTCTTAACCTTCTCTGTATCTTAATAGAAGAAATCGTTAAAAGATAGTCCCAATCTACTACCATACATAACCCAATGGACAATGATTAATAGTTGTGGCCGTAATGTCTTTGGCCTCCATTCTCCAGCTCGAGAAAACATTTGGAATGTCTCGGATCTAGCCATGACCCGAAATCCGAATTGTTTGTGCAATAAATATTACTTTAGAGACACCAGTTCTCCCCTAATACCCATCCGTATATATTTTCCGAGGAGGCGATTTTATTACCCTTTTGTTCAAATTCTACTACTTACCACGTGGTGTCTCAATCATGGAAAAAACAACTCAAAACTTTTTATATACAATTGTTTTTAGATTTTTATTACACTTTTTTATAAATCTGTAGGTACATATACTTTTCTTTTTCCATATATGTATGTGTTAAGTAGATTTTTGATATTTTGGTTTACTTTAGTTTAATAGATTAAATTGGAATATACGATATACAAATAAACACTTAAAAGATACCAAAAAAAAACTAAGTGCCACTTTGTGTACGCCCAATATAAATACGCCTACGTTTTAACTCCATAACTTATGAATGCAGTTGTGCCACAAAAAAATTTAACTTGTTGAAAATCCCAAATAAATTTTACTTATTTATAACCACTAACACCCACCAAAAATATTTTGTCTATACTTTTTTAACTTTTTCCTTCATTACTTTTTGACCTCTGCTGAAAAGCAAAAGCTATAAGTAGACAAAATCAAAAACTTAAACAGTACGAAAGTCCTCTTTTCATGTTATAAACGCCTTAAAATGGTTATGTTGCCCAAAAATAGATTAAAAATGTAAACCAAAAATATGTGCAAGGGAATCTTGAATTTTTCCGTCTATGCTTTGAATATTGCAGAAATAATTGTTAACAAGCATGTACAAATGTACACACATATGTATGTACAAACATGCACATTTTTGCACAAACTTGCCAATGCATTTGTTGTTTTTGCTGTTGGTATAAAAATGAATAACAGAAACAAAATCCTTGGTCATAGTTTATTTATGTTGTACAAAATGTACAATTTATGCTTATTCTTTTACAATTTGGCAACATTTAAAAAACATTTTAGCCCTCTCACAGAAAATTAAAGAACGAATAAAGTTAAAAAAAAAAATTATAAATAATTTATATGGGGTTAAAAGGACAGCAAAATTTAATTTCTTGTAAAATATTTATACAAACATATATGAGTACTTAGTACAGTACAATCCGTCGGCCTTCCTCACTGTGGCATATTTTGGCCACAAGTAACTTTTACGTAATATATTTAGGATTTTTGTTTTTTTATACTAAGATCTTTTCCTTTTTAATATAAAAATATCAAAATGTTTGTTTTATTTAGTTTTAGGTAAATGCGTATTTCATTAACAAAAAAAATTATTTTTCCCCATCACAAAATCTTTAAATTAGAAATATATTGTTTGCAAAATTTTTTAAAATAAAACACTACTAAATTTCATAGAAATTTTAATATTTCCCATAAATTTTTCAGAAAAAATATTATGATTACTAACTTAAAGGACGTTTGCCGTAGAGGTCGAATGCGTAACACTAGAGAAATTTGAAATAAAGGTTTATCACCTGTGGTCTAAAAATGGCAATAGGGTGAAGAGAGAAAGGAGAAGGAGAAGGGAAAATACAAATATCGATAGAATTTTTGCTCAAACTGAAGAAATAAAAGCAGAATTTTTATAGAAAAGTATTTAAAATCTAATAATAAAAAATTTAATAATTTTACCAACCATGTGCTAGTTATTTTCTTGTGAATAAGGTAGCGAAGCAGACCAGGCTTAATTAATTCTTTTGTAAATAGCGAAAATTACTGCAAACATTTAGCTGGATTTGATTTAAAAAACAATCTGAATTTTATTAACTTTTTTATATAATTCATTATTTTATACGTGTATTTAATTCTGGGCTTACAAAACTAGATTTTAATATCAGCTATTTTTAATTTCTTAAATTTTTATCCACGCTGAAAATATTGTAAATTTATATGTACATAACAAAGCTTAAAATGCAGGGCAGCCAAAAATATGACAAGTATATTTTTTCTGTGTATTGCATTAAGCGTTAATGCTATTATTCATCTGCATCAGAACTTTCGCATAATTTCGGCATCGATTTGATAGGGCATACTTTTGCACATTACATATTACTTTGTAAACCACTTTTTAAAGAACTTTTTAAACTTTTAAATTAAATTAAATTTAAAAAAATAAAGTATTCTATAAAATCGCTCAAAAAACCAAAAATCTTTTAATGTACTTTGCCACTTTTGGAGTTTTAGTTGTTTTTTATTATTATTTGTTTGAGTGAAACTTATTAAGGTTTGTTTTGATTTGACAAAAAAATTGCTACCTGACTTTTTTTATAACAGAAGAAAAAAGAATTACGATTTAACATAATTTTTGATTTCCTGATTTTTATTTTGTACTGGTGCACTATGGTCGAAAAATCACTTTTCTTGGCCAAAACTATTAAAACTTAAAATAACGGAATTTTTAACTAGAATTTGAATTTGCAGTATATTTTAAGTGTTTTTGTATAAAATAAACAATTTTTTTGTAAAAAATTAACAACATTAAAATTAAAATTTAAAAAAAAAATTTTTACATACAATTTTTTTTCTTTTCTTTCTGAGTTTTTATTTTTTTTTAGTTCTAAATGAGAAAATATACGGTACTTACGAGTAAATATGTTCTTTCTGAAAATTGAAAATATGATTTTCACACGTATTTGCGAAAATATTAAAATTTTATTAAACTCTTTAATTTAAATACGTTTCACTCGCGACAAAAGACATGAATCAGAATTTCGTGATGTACTTTAATCAAGTTAAGATTGTTTATATTGAGATTGACCGGAGCTGCTGTCAAAACCGTAGCTAAATATCATTTCTGTTGATACGAAGTTACCCGTAATTGTCGCAAATACTTCCTTTTATTAGTGCGTCCTTATTTTTTCCTTTCTTCTGCTGGGTCAACCAAATATCAAAAACTGCTGAATTCTGTAAACAAATTACGACTAAAAAAAAATTTACTCAAAAACCGCAAAAAACCGCAAATCGAGATAAACATTTTCAAAAACTAAACACTTCAAAGTAATTTTGGTTTTTAATCTTATGCTTAACACTCCTAAACAAAATGTGTTAAGCTTACTCAAACTTAAAAAATAAAAAAAATTTCAAAAGGTTTAAGACTTTTGCAAAAAGTTATTTTATTTTTTGGAGTATTCAATTTCTGAGTATTATATTTTACAAAATTAATAAACTTACCATCACCCTCGTTCTCCATTTAAACTTTTATTTAACACGCGTTGTTTTCAGCTTTTACAAGCAAATGAAATAAGCTTTATAAAACTCCGAACGCAATTCTGTTTACAAATGAAGCAAACAAATTCAACTTCGATGACTCACCGAATAACGGTGAATTGCATATTACAATAACAAAATTAATTTTTGGTTGTTTTAGAGTGTTGACTACTAGATTTTAAAAACAAAAACATATTTCGTGAGTGTAAACATTTTGACTTTTGGCCAACGAAATGAAATTTCCGACCACAGTGTGGTGTTTTGTTATTATATTTTTAACGTTGCGTAAGCTTTCAATGACTTAAAAAGATGCGTTTCCGAACTCTTCAGTCTAACTTTTAAATGGAGTTTGGGTCTTAGGCCTGCAGTAACTGTGTCGACATAAACGGCTTAAAAGCAACCCACATGTTTTCGTCATGCTTATAAAGTTTAGGGATCATTTACTAGTAAGTCAACTTTTTCATAGAAAAGAGCCGTCTCAATTCCTATTTTGGCTACCCTAATAATAAATGTATGTATATAAGAACACACATCAACGTTAGCAGGCTTCGTAGAAATGTTAAAAATGTGTTGGCCTTATAAAGTTTATAAAGTTCTACAGTTAGCCTTACTTTGGTTGATAAATTGTAAATGTAACCAAAAATATATGTATATTATTTTACGCTTTTTCTTATTTTTCTGACAATAATCTTGCAAAAGTCCAGCAGACTTTTCGGTCACGTAATTTAAATAAAGTCATTACAATTACAAATTTCCTTTTTAACATTAAAAAAATAAAAATTGAGGAAAAGTAATGCATAAAATTTTTTAATAAATAACTAGTAAATGTACATATACATAAATAGCAGTAGTTATACATATACATAGTAAATATGTATTTATACTTATTTAGTCGTATTTTAAACTAGAAATGAAAACGAAAATGCTAAAGTCAAGCTCATTTTATGTAATTTAAGGCAATAATAAAAATTTACTTTTCGTTAAAAAGCAAAGTACAATATTGATTAAAACTACTGTTCTTGAAAATAATAACTGGCATATGAAGCATTGGTTTTAGAAATTTGTTAGAAAAAACCTTTCCGTGGTTTTGCCAAAAAAAAAAAAAACATTTTAAAACTGTTTGCCATAAGAAAAGTATATATGTACACATACCTAAAAAAAAATAGTGGATTTAAAACCAACAAAGTCACGTTATTCATAGTAAAATATTTGGACAATGTGGCTTTAGAACTTTAAATCATATAATATTTAGACGTAATATTCATAAGTCAAGAAAATATATACAAAGCTTAAATGCAAAAGATCCACAAAAAATCGTAAAAAACTAATGATTGCACAAAAAAAATACAAAATGGATTTCAATTATGAAATTTGTAATCCAAATTAAATGTGTCTTGATAATGAACTTGATTGCAATACCAATCAATAAATTTTCAAATTCAATTAAGAAATTTAACTTAAATACAGCAAAATTAATAAAATAAAATAGTTTTCACAAATTTTTTTTATTTATTTATTATTTTTTTTATATATATTTATAAAATATTTAATTTTAGTACACATTTAACTAATATTACTATTACTATTATTTTTATTATTATTTTTTACAAATAAAATAAAAGCTAAACTAGCGTGCTTAAAAAAAATTTAACAAAAATTCATTTAAAGAATATTAAAACAATATCAGCGATAAACTTATTTGCTTACAGCTATAATATGTGTGTGTGTTTATAAGCGAATATAAATCCAGCAAAGCGTCGTTATATTCTATTGGCCACAGACAATAATTACTACATGCATCATGCAAACGGAAATGCTGTGGTCGGTATACGTATGTATTTCACAAATGTGTTTGTGTAAGTGTTCTTGATCAAAATGAAAATCTAATTAAAATGTATTGCAGGAGGTGTTAATCGCTGTAATATGATATAATATTACACACACACTTTGTTGTACGTTATATCATATAACTTAATTTTGCATGATTTATTACGTCTTTAGAAAGGGAAATATGTTTTTTTTGTTTTTGCATGTATTTTTAACAGTTTATATTTTAAGTATAACAAACTATCCCAAATAGTAAATTCTATATATATAAATATAAAGAAACAACGTCGATGGCTGACTGACTGACTGGCTGGCTGACTGACTGCCTAACTAGCTTACCTGGCAAGAGACTTAAAATTTATGCTGTGGATGCCTTTCATGATCAATAGATCCACGGAGATGGGATTTTGGGAAACTCGGACTTGAAGGTGGTAAATATGAGCCAAATAGGGAAAACCGGAAAACTGATTTTTTTTAAATATATACGATAGCAACAACATTGAAAACTTATTCATGTCTGGTACCTTTTTTTTTGAAATTTTGAACACCAACTGGTAAAATAAAGTAAAATTCTTATTTTGATTGTCCTTTTTAAAACTTCCAAGCCAATAAATATAGAAGCAAAATTCAGATTCCATTCAACTGATATCAAAAAAATATGATTTTTCTATTGGTATTTTTTTTTTTAATCTTGACCCAAGGGGCTAGAAAGAGACAACTGTTATATTTTGTTACTTCTTAGGTACATTTTGTAACTTCTAAACTGAAACAATAAAAACAAAATTTAATTAAATTATATTCGACAAGTGTTAAAAAATTTTATCTCATATCTGGTATTTTTTTTAAAATTTGTTTTGCTTAGGGCCAAAAAAGGTAAACATTTCAATTTGGTAATTTTTAAGTACATGTTGCTTTTTTTGTGTATTGAACTATGAAAGCAGGGGCTAAAGGAGATTAAAATTGAGAACTTTATAATCCCTTGACTTCAGTGTTGCCACCTTAGGTGTAATTACACATTTCATGTGTAATTTTTCGTTTCATGTGTAGCCCATGTGTAATTGGTTGCATGTGTAATTCATGTGTAATTTAAAATTTTATCGTTTTTGATAATTATTGTTTTTTATATATATTAGTATTTAAAAACAAGTAAGACCGCTATATTCGGCTTTGTCGAATCTAATATACCCTTTACATTGATCTTTTTATAGCCATCTGATCTGACCGAGTTATTTCGTAATGGCAATATTATAATAAAAATGCTTCGTACCAGGTTTAAAGTCGATAGCTATTCTAATTTTAAAAATAGAAAACTTTAGAAAATAATAATGTTTGTATGTATAATAGAAATACCATGTAGAAGGTTTGAGGCCAACATTTTTTAACTTATTTCGTATTAAAAGTTTAATAAAAGTTTTTCATTCGTATTGGTGCTGCCCCTCCATTTTCTCCTATCTACCTATTTTTTTCCAAAATGTATGCATTATTGTCCAATTACTTATTCCGGAACATTTGAAGTCGATAGATGTTATAGTTTCCGAAATATAGCGTATCAAAAATTTTACAATAACTGTTAATTTGAATGGGGGTTTCTCCTCTCCCTGCTCTAATCCAAAAAATTTGTTTTCCAAAATGTAGGTATTATTGTAAAATTACTTGTTGTAGAACATTTGACTTTTATAGCTGTGATTGGTTAAAATACTTTCAAAAATTTGGGCTTCTACATGAATAATTTTCCCCTTAATTTAGGTCCCTATCTTCAAAGTATCCGTGCTAAGCCTTGTGGCTAAAGTGGCTGTATTTACTGAGATATAAAGGAATGTGGATTGGGTCCTAAAAAATTGGGTTATTTTAGAGTTTTGCTTGCATTTCGGTCAATGGTAAACTGATTATGCTGATTTTAAATAGCGATTAAATCAGGTATATTTCTGATCATTTTCTGAGCGACTTTTTTTTTACGTCTGGAAACTTGATTTCAAAAAACAGATAGACAGACATGGCTTTATCGACTTATCTATCTATTAACGGGGTCTAAAATAAATATTTTAAAAACTAGAAATGGAATCACAAACTCATATATACACTTATCACTATGTGAACGGTATAAAATATAAAAAAAAAATGGTTTTTGTTTTTTAACAAAAAAAGTACATATATGTTCCCAACAAAAATGTTGAAGTAATTAGCCATTACGAAATTCTTACTTTTAAGTTACTATTACATACCATCTGTATAACTAAGCAGTTTTTAGATAATGAGTTCGCTCTTATCCAAAAATAAGGCAATTAGTTTCAGTTTGACAATCACAGAAAAGCACTTTAAATGCAACAATAAGAAAAAAAAGATTATTATAATGCTAATAAAGTAATAGCTTATTTAAGTTTCTCTTTGCAATCGAGCATGGTAAGTACTTATTTAACTTCCTTTGTAAGCGAGATGGTAAGTACTTGCCTCCAATGTCATCGCCATGTTAAATAATGCGTTAATATGCTACTGAGTAAGTGTTTTTTGGATTTTTACTAATTTCAAAGCAAGTTTTTGCTGGGTTATTTAATTTAGAACAAAAACGCGTTTTTTAAAAAAGTGCATGTGTAATTTGTAATTTCATGTGTAATTTTGGGTTGATCCATGTGTAATTTAACATTTCGTCGGTGGCAACACTGCTTGACTTAGATACTGTTTTCTCATTTTTGGCACTTTTTGCATTTTTTAAGATTATGAGTCCTCAGACATGAAATAAAGGACACTGAGGTCTAAGGTGGACAAAAAGTACTTTTTTCTAATCTTTTATCCTTTATGCTTTTGTCAATTTTATAATCTTAATCAAAATTTATAATCTAGGCGCAGGTCGAGGTCCGTTTTGGTATTCTCTTTTTGAGTTTATGCTCTACAGATAAAAAACTAAAGGCTATGAAACAATATTGAGATTAAAAGTAAGCAAGTGTTCAAGAAGTACGTATGCAAATTATTGGTTCTTTTTTTCATGTTTTTCAGTTTATGCTTTAAAATAATAAAATGAAAAACCATTGACTCAGATTGGAGTTGGAAGTCAGCAAATTGTTCTACGGTTTTGATATTTTTTTTTAAACTAAAGGCTTTTAATCCAAATTGAGATCGAAAGTATGCATATTTTGTACTTTTTGGATAACACAAATAAAATAATATAAAGACTTTTGATAAAGATTGAGGTTGGAAGTTGGTAAAGTGGACAACAATTACTTTTTCGCATTAATTTTTTTTTAAATTTTTTTAGTTAGTGACTCTAGAAATATATAACTGAAAACCAAAGGCCCAGATTATGGGCAGAAATGATCAAAATCGACAATAAGATGTACTTTTTAACATTTAGTACTTTTTAGATATTTTGATATTATTACTTTAGAGAAGCAAAATTTCTGACCCAGATTTAAGTCAAAAGTCAGCAAGTGACACATTAATAGTATTTTTTCAATATTTCGGATTTTAATTACACAAACATAAAATTAGCGATCCTTGATTCAGATTGAGGTGAATAAAGTCAATAAAATGGTAAAATTTTTTTTTTATTAAAATTAAGAGCTAATTGATGCTATTTAAAGTCAGACGTAATAAGAATAAAAAATATATACTCTGGACAAATTTTGTGAAGGCAATCATGCAGATCCTCCTTTTTTATGCTCAAAGTACTTTCTTGCGTTTAGTTATTTGTTTATTATAATACTTTTGCCGGCTAAGTGTTAGACACTAATGCCAAATTTTGTCATAATAGAGTAATATTCGATTCAGTTATATCCCTTGTCGAAGAAAAAACATTCTGGGGGGCTTTTCTCCTCTCTATCCAAATTCATTTCGCCACACACCCCCCAAATTTTAGAAATGTTGTAGAAACAGTTTTTTGGTTCCTGCACTTTAAGTTTCTGCCTCCCCACCTAGAGAAAACTTGTTGCTACGTTTATAGTAAGAGCCCAAAATTATCATTCCGGGAGGAATATTGTATTGGGGCTATATATTTAAAAAAGGACCAATCACACTTTTGTTTAGTATAACAGTTAGTGGCATAAAGTTAGACGCATATGCAAAAATTTTGTCAAATAAAGTAATAATCATGTCATTTAAAGCTTAAAATGTCCTTTCCGGGAGGATACTTGTAATAGGGCTTTATTAAAAAATTAACCGATAATATTGTTTTCAAGTAGTAAGATGGTAAAAAGATAAACGACATATATGCACAATTTTCTGAGAATACAGTAATAATCGAAACAGTTATAGCCTAAAATGTTTATTATGGGGGATATGTCAAAAAATATACCGATCTATCATCACTATAAACAATAGGATTTGTACCATAAATAAATCACTTATTCGTAACAAATTTCATCAAAATATCTTCAAAATGTCGACTTGTAGCGTGTTCACAAGAATACGTTGACACTCAGCCAGTCGGACGGACATGCTTAGTTCAAACTAGAAAGTTATTTTAAGCCGACCGGTATTTTTCAAGGTTAGTCTTAGACCACTATTTTTGTTTGTTAAAAGCATCTGCACAAACTCATAATACCCCTACCACTTATGTTGTGTGGGTATAAATTCATATTCAGGGCAGCTATGGGCGTTTTATAAGTAGTTTCAACTGCATCGACCTATAAGTACACTGATGAAGGCGATGAGAATAATATCGCAATTGAGTACGAAAGTTTTAAAAGTTTCTTAAAATTTTATACTAAATAAAAATCTGGCCAAACATTTTTTTTAAAGTATAATACTTTTATATATACTTGAATAAATAAAATAAAATTAAATAAAATAAATGCACCACGTAATTTCAAACACAATGAGTTTGCTATTTACTGCGGTTGGTTTTCTGCCACAATTCTTCATCCTTTGTCAATACTTTTTTTTACTGCACTCACCTATCTTATAATTAGAAATTTACTTTCATTTGGATTTTACATACAACGCGAAGATTGCAATTTCATTTCAATTTTTTTTTCATTATAGATCATTATAAAAATGTAGAAAAGAATACGTGATTGTATTTCTTGCAATAAGAAGCCAAAGTTATTAATATCCTCATGCTAAGGATGTTTGTTGATTTGTACATACATATGTTTTGCATCCATCCTCAGCATACAATTACATGTGTGTGGCATAAATTTTTACTTTTATTTATTTTTCTTATTTATTCTTACAAACCAAATACTAAATGTAAAATTGTAATCAAAGAGAGGTACAATTTTAATTTTCAGATTAACTCACGTATTTTAATCGAGCACATATGCACTCAAATGCTTGTCGAGTATGTATGTGGAATTGTTGCGTTTAGGAGGCAAACCTGAAATTTGTTTAAGGCTAAAGCCAAGGCACATTCAACCAGGTAATATTAAGAACCCAGCTAATTTAAATCAATTTGACATTATTACGTTATAAAAATTTAATTTTATATGAAATTTTTAATTTGTCTGACATTCTACCGTTCGAACACAAAAAGGAAATGCAGAGGGCGAATTTTTTGAATTCGGCTTGAGTTTGCCTTGTTGAATGTGCCTTGGCTAAAGCTGTCTTTTTCTGGCAGGAACAATATTTTAAGCTGAGCGCTGTTTTTTTAATGCCTTAAAAGTCTCAAATGGATAAACATTTTTTACTAAACTAATAAAGTACTTTAAATTATATAAATCCTTAAAGAAGACTGATCCGTCAGCTTTCTTTTGCGGCAAGAAATCCTTCCAAATACTTGAATTGTTAATAATAAATTAAAAGGAACTATTGCTTTAGCTCCTAAAGAAATCATCGTTGGCCTAGACATAATTTTCTTCACATGCACACGTTGGTCTTCTTTCACATACAAAATGGAAAAAAATTTATATTTTTTGCATTTCAATTACAGTGTATGTGTATGTGTTAGCACGTTGGGTTCTACTATTTGCAATCATGACTTGGTATTGTTGATGAATGCAATTCTTAATATTTACTCTGTAAAAATACCAATAAGTTCAATTCAATACCACATCAATATTGGCATTGACAACAAAATCTAATCAAAAAAAGGTGAAATGAATATTTGCAAAAAGTGAAAAGAAATTTGCATATGAATACATACTCATTCTACTATTTGTACACAGTATTACATACGTGCTTGTGATCATCGGAAAAACACAATGAATGTATGTAATATTAGTCTTAATAGCTGTGATCACTAGGGTTAAAAATCAGATCTGAAAACCACTTACTCACTTCTAATTCGTGACTGGAGGTGTGAGGCTGCAGCAATTTTTCATTCAGTAATAAGTCACAAAAAAAACTTTTTTGTCCTCTCATCTTGAGTGAGAAATCATTTTGTTTGGCCAGTCATATGTAAGAAGGAGAAGGCAAAAAAAAATTTTTTTTTTTCATCAACATTAATAAGAAAAGATCAATTGCGAAAGCTTCTCATAAAAGACAAATCATTAATGAATTTTTGTGTGAAGCATTAATAAATGTGAACACATAAAACATTTGGTTATGTAACCAGTGCTGCCATACGTAAAATTTTGTTTCATAGTTTTTGGGATGCTTAATGTAAGAAAACGTGTTTTAAAAGAAATTTAAAAATTGGACACAGTTATACGTTGTGGTTTTTAACAACTTTTTTATTATTTGCTTTCTCATTAGAATGTGTTTTTAATTTTTTATTTTATCCATACGCTTTGATGCTTTTAGTAATGTTTAGAACACTCTGAAAGTGGTGGTAAAGACTTTTGATTTTATAGGAAATTTAAAATAGGAAATGAAAAAAGAGATTTTGTCTGTTTTCAAAATGAAAAAATAATGGTAGTTGGTCATACATTTCAACCCAATTGGACCACTTTGGAAGGCGTGGCAATACTTTTTTACTTTAAAGTAATGCTTTCTGCTTAAAAAAAATTATTCAAGTTATTTTTTGGAAAATACAAATAGTTTGTTTAAATTTTGTACAATAAAGATATTTTTAAACATACGTTTAAATATTTTTCTACTCAGGTTTTTTCAACTGAATAATTTTATTTCCTCAGGTTTTCCTTGAATAAAAAATATTATATTATTTATTTACATTGATTTTGTTTTAATTTTTAAATTTAAATGTTTCGTTTATAAATAACAAGAAAACTCATTTCAAGCATATGATATTATCTTTTTATAATTTATTTTACTTTAAAGGAAATAAATGGAACAAAATTTTTATTAAACTTTTATAAATATTTAACGTAAATATTTTATTCAACAAATAAACTTTAAGAGTTATTAAAAATTATGAAAGAAATTCAAAATAGCTTCAAAATTGTTTTTATTTTTTTTCTAATCACAACTTTCAACTATGGTATGTACATATTGTTGAGTATACAATATTAAAACCACGTGCTGTAGTTTTGATTAAAGTTATGGGTTGGCCCGTCTGTACTTATGTGGTCTAGTCTTAACATATATAAAAGCAAAAGATTATAAGCAACCATAAATTCATAAATGTTTCTTTTTCATCTTTATGGAGAATATAGACATCTACTAAACATTTTTTTTTAATTTTATATTTAAGTGTATTTAAAATTTTTTTTTGTAAAACTCAATTGGTTCAAAGTGAGTTTTGTTTAATTGCAAGAACACAAAGCATTATTTCAACACACTGCAGATTGCATTGTTAAAATTTCATTACAAAGCATTTACTATCATGGACACACAAACGAGTCCTTATACATACTTATATTCATCAAATATGCCAGACAAATGCATGCTATCAAAAAAATTTTTAAATTGTATTGTAAAAATTGTTAATTCCCCGATCTTTTTTTATTATATTTAGTTTTTAATTTATATAATCTTTTTACAAAATATTTTACAAAATTATGAACGTACTACTCTCGTCGAATTTTGTGAGACAGGGACAGATGCAATTTTTGTGTTAAAATTTAACTGTTTTTATGAGCTTCATGCATGATCGTACGGAGAATTAGGTTGTGGGTGTTAATGACCTTATGACAAAGTTGACCAAGTTGGACTTAGAACACAAGTGGTACAGGAGGGCTTACACAAACGACTGCTAGAACAACTTGGGCTTACCACTAATGGCCCCAGTAGGAAAGTGGACGTAGGCGAAAACAACGGAGAAAGTGGTGCTAGTGCAGTTGGGCCATCTGAAATGTATAATGGTGATGGTCACCGTTCTTTCAAATACCCATTAAAAAACCCCGATAAAAAAATTTAAGGTGAAAAGCAATTATAAAGGTATTGTGCGGCGAAAGTCTGGCCTTAAACTCAAGGATGTTTTCACGCGGGGCAAAACTTTGTTGGTGTTGCAATATATGCATCGTATATTTTCACATGCTGTTGCCGTTGCGTTTTGTACCGAAAAAATTTAAATTTTTTGAGCTTAGCAATTGCGCGACTATCACCATTGGACTTTTTTACAAAATTGTCGGAATTTACGGTCTGAATTTTTACGTTACTGCTTATGTCGTTAAAGGCGGGGCATCAATTATCGAAATTTTTGGGTAATTGCCTTCTGAAAAAGGTTTAAATAACTATAACTATTGGAAATGTAGTTTTTATTTCAATCGAGCAAAATTCGTTACTAAAGAATTATCGGAGGCTTGTGTGTTGGAAGATGCAAACAAGATGGATGTTAAAACTGAAATTCGACACTTGAAATACGTTGTTCGAAACCAGGTAGAAAAAACAGCAACTGAAGAAGGCCAATGGTCCAGGGGACCATAATAAGTTTTAGAAGATGATGTTTTCAACAATCAGATTGCAGTAATTTTTAAGTTCGATAATTGTTTTATGCAAAAATGAGTCTTATTTCAAATCTAGCGAAGGACCTTATGGTAGCACTAAATAGAAAGAGGTTACCCCGTTGACGCACAACTAGGAACACCTCAGATTCTCAAAACTACAAAAGCTGGACGAAATACTTAACAAGATTATTAAAGCCAAGAAAAAATAAAGCGGAAAATTTCAAGGCACACAAAAGTAAGCGGAAACCAAAGGTAGGTTACAATGTTAGCAAGACACAGAAAAAACTGAGTTGTAGAATCAGTAACAAATTTCAGAGAATCAGTAAATATTTTGTCTGGCTGAGGACCTACAACGAAAGTTGTAAATTTAGACAAACAATTTTGCAAGAATTTTAGCTTCTGTTAAAAAATTTTGCTGAGCTGGTTAAATATTTTATTTGTCTAGGCGAAAATTTTGTTTGATTTAAAAATCAAATAAAAATATTATTAGAGACTATTAAATAAATTGACTAAAAAAATAAATTATTTTGAACAAGAATTTGTTTGAAAAATTTTTTTTGTAGTTTTTTGTGTGAGATGGTATCCCTTAATTGCATTCACTTTGTTAACAGATCTAATAGTTCTATAGCCCTCACAAGATTGTAAAGAACTTATCAGGTGGTATTGACGAAGTGGGGAAGATTGAGCGACAGATTATATATTAGTCCCTTGTATAAGCTACAAAATCTTTTATCGCAAAATTCTTTAGTCATTTGAAGCGTATTGCATTGATTTTTTCTTTTTAAAATTTTTAAGCTTAATTTCTAGAAACAACACAGTTTTATGTAGTACTGGACGGTATTTTTTGTTTTGTATGATTCAATTTGAACTCTTTTATACATTGGTTATCATAGGCAACAATATCCTGAACACTAAAATAGTTCGCACCAGGTAAGAATTTTATATAATTTCTAAAGTTAGTGAAGACAACTTTCGGACGGCAGACTTAAAATTTATAAATAATACTACCAGAAAAATAAAGTGTGTTGAAAACCCAAAATTTTGTCAATTATTTCATCAATTGTTAAAAAACTTTCCAATTCAAAATTTTAGGAAAAAATTGTTGAAAAGGGACACATTTGGCGGCAGATTGCCATATCTGACAACACTTTTAAAAAATGTTAAACATTAACTTTATGTAAGTATATATATAAATATTGTAACATACGTATGAAAATGTATTGATATGGGTTGTCCGTTCTCTCAATAAATAATAATTATTTTGCTCATTTTTTATTTATTGTTGAACAAATTGTTTTTAATACAAATTTTTGCTTTTTAGTTTGGCTTAAGTTCATATAATTTCTTTTTATCAGAAGAAATTATTATTTTCCGATAATGTTTAAAGAAACTTTAATTTGAAAAAAGCAGGTTTTTGTACCGATTCTAGCCGAGTAGAATGAATTTCGAAAGACGCTACGCGATTTCATCATCAGTGCTCTTTGAAGGGTAGTAGTGTCTTTTTTAGTTGTAAACATCACCTATTTAACTTACATGTAACAGAGAAATGGAAACGGCATGACTGTTTTCCTTTTTTCTTATTTTGAAAATTAGGACGAAAATTACTTTTCATATACACTATGCTTTTTTCTATTAAAAGTCTCTTTGGCAACACTTGACTTACGGTCGAGAAATTAAGAAGAAGATATTATATGTACTTAGGCCAAACTAAAAAGATAAAACTTGTATTAAAAGCAATTAGTTAAACAATAAATAAAAAATTAGCATATAACTTACACATGGCACGGTGCAAAATGATCTTTAATAATTGTAGTTCATTTGTCGATGACAAAAATAAAAATAAAAAAAAATTAACCCCCCCCCCCCCCCCCTATTGTATGATATACAATAATAAAAAGCGTTTCATTCCATCTGGGAGATGAATGATGCTCGACATGCCGTTTCCCTTTCCCTGTTGCATGTAAGTTAAATAGGTGATGCTTACAACCAAAAGACACTACTTACTACCGTTCAAAGAATACTGATGATGAAAGTGCGTAGCTGCTTTTAAAAACGCATTCTACTCGGCTAGTATCGGTAGAAAAACCTGCTTTTTTCAAATTTAAATTTCAACATTAACGGAAAAATAATTATTTCTTCTCATAAAAAGATATTATAAGAACTTTAACCAAACTAAAAAGCGAAAATTTGTAATAATTTTTTTCTTAAATAGGGAACTCTGAATTGAAGTTTTAAAATTAAAAATATAACTTTTTTTCTTATAACTGGCTCTTTATTTAAGCCGAAAGTTATAAAATTATACACAATTTAGTTTTGCTATACATAGTACGGAATGGAATTAAAAAATTCCCCGCCAATATTTTAAACTTCGAAAAATAAGGGCAACCCTTATATTTGTACGTGAACTGTACCGTTCGTTATAGTTTTTGTACTATGTGTTTTCTGTTTCTTTACACATTTTTGAATGCCCATTTGTACGTACATATAAACATGATGAACGCACAAGCATATGTAAAATTGTTTAATTCAACAATTAAAAATTATTTCAATATTTATGTTAATTTCAATGTAAAATATTGTCCACAAAGCAGAGAAATTTTTTTGACTCCTTATATTCACACTAAATTTGAGAAAAAAATATAAGTGGTTTCATGAGTATGTCTTAAAAATAAAATTTTTTAAGAGAGCCAAAAAATATTGAAGTTTTCAATCTTTTTTAATAATTATGAAAATATATATAGTATGACCTAAATTTTTTTTGTTAAAATTTCCGACAAATATCCTTTAAACATTAGATCCTGTCTTAAGTAAAACAATCTAAGTTATAAGAAGACGAAAAGCGCGAGCACATACAACAAGTATGTCAACACAGGCGGATCTTAACAAAAAAAAATGTAGTAACAAAATGCTGAAAAATGGCGTGTTCTTACCAAAAAGTAATCTTCCTGCCGTAGCGACATAATTACTTTGTAACTAATGAAATAATGAGATGCCATTACACAATTTCAAAAAAACTTCACTGAGATTTTCTTTTAATGTTTACTATTCTTGGATATAATGGCCTTTTAAAAGCTGCAAATTTGAAATGTTTGCTTTATAAAAAAAAATTTGACCACCTTTTACAATGAAATTGTAATGTGTAATCCAATTTTTCAATTTTGGAAGGGATAAAAATTATATTTTCGCACTTTTTAGGTACTTTTTGTAACCAATGAAGATAATAAAAAAATGGCATTCTATAGCTCTCAAAAAATATTCGAATCTAGAAATATAAAATTAAGGATTGTAGACTTAAAAAAAATCGGAAGTCAACTAAGTGAACAACTTATTTTTTTATTTTCTTGACTTTTTTGAGGCATGAGTCTAAAAACACATCAACAGATATCAAATAATTACACAAAAATTATTTGACTTTTTATTTAAACAATTAACAATTTTTTCTTTTTTGGGCCAATTGTATGTATTTTCAAATTTCTCCACAGTCTTTTACAATTTTAAAAAATCAATTTATGACTTATAGTAGCAAAAATATTTGTTGAATTTGTAATTTTAGTTGTAAGTGCCAATCTAGCAATAACATTTTTGTATTACAATTTGGTTGTTAATATGACAATTTACGACAAACTAATTTTTTTTGAAAAAAAAAAGTTTTTCTATTCTTTTTACATATAGCTCTTAACGTTTTTACTTGCAGTTTTACTTTAAACTGTTTTTTCCATTAGTCGGAATAAATCACTTGAACCCCTTGTGCTCTAAGCGTCTCATATGTTTGAAGATGTGTATATAAAATGTATTTTTTGACGTATTCTACTTTAAAAGAATTTCTATCTGGTCATTAGAAAATAACTCTTAAAAAATTTATTGAAATATTCAGATATCTCTATTTTATTTTATATCATTTGATTTAACTTAACATCTTAACTTCCCGAACATTCTCTCTTTGCAACCTTACATTGAAAATTTTATACTTTTTTTAATTTTTTGGTTAATATGTACATACATATGTTCACATTGCCTTTATAAAAATAACTAAAATATTATGCCTTAGGTCATAGGAGGTAATTTAAAAAATAGCAAAATTTGGAAACGCACAAAAGTCAACAGTAATAATAACAATAGAAGTTTTGCTTTCTGGCATTCTTTAGTAGCTTTGAAAGGCTTGAACTGTTAGAGTTGCACAGACAAAAATGTATGTGTGTATGTATATGTACAAGTAAAATAGTTTTAATTTTACTATGCATAAAATGAAACCTATTCAGATGAAACGTGTACAAACTTACACATATGTTTGTATATAGGTATTAGTGTGTGCAGCTTGTGGAAAATGGAAAAGTGTATGTTCGTGTTTTCTAATATGCACTATTCAGTTTCTATTCAAAAATTTACAACTGCCCGACATTCATAAGACAAGCACATGCATGCATAAATACATTTGTTCGTAACAGCATGTATGTACATATGTATGTATATTCCTTTAAAGTAACATTATGTAAAAAGTCGGTTTATATAACCACTAAACATCAACTGAAATTTCTACTAGTATTGTTGAGCCTGAAAAGTGTCAAGCAATTTCATATCAACTACTGGCTCAACATCAGTTGTCATTTCATCAGATGTCCATCTAAATATGTATGTAGAGTCAAATTTTTGTTCAACTCTTATGTCACGAGACGATCACTACGTCTCGTGACGGATTATATGTATTTTGTTATTGTAAACAAAAACAAAATGCACATTATTCGTCCCAAGACGATTACTTCTCGGCTTCCAAAAACAGCAAATTAATAACATTTTGTTCTCCTTTGTAATAATACGATGGCGTAAATTGAGCAACCGTGTTACGGTGGATAATTTCGGCACATTTTTTGATCTGAAGCTTGTTACCAAATTTACCTTAAAATCTCACATTTTAATAAAACATACTCATATACATATGTGAGTTGAAGTCAATAGCAATTATAGTTCCCGAGATAGCCATTTACAGAGATTTCATTAATTTGGTCCGTTGCTCCATGCTCTGATCCAAAAAATTTTTTTTCAAAGTGTGGTCGCTGTAAAAAATTTACAAAAAAAATTACAGGACTTAAAATTAAAGCAAGGGTACGGTGCGGACTAATTGTCACCAGAACTTTTCTAAAATCACAAAAATCGCCATTTTATTTGCGCATGTGATAATTTGGCTTTATTGATAACAAAAAGTCGGAGTTAATAGAACTTGTTTTGGAATACCAGCAGATAATTTTTTTAATTATAATTATATTATTATTAACTCTGCACTTCTGGGAACTAACTTTAAGTATTCAAATCTTAAAACTAAATACAGTGAACTCGCGGAAACGTGAATATCCAGAAACGTGAACATCCAGAAACGTGAACACTTTTTATTTAACATTAACTACTCTAAAACGTGAACAAACATTGAAAGCTTCAAAACGTGAACAGTTTTTTCTGCGTTTTTTTTTTGTTTACATTAATTTTATTAGTTTTGGGAGTCCCCGAATCATGCAATAAAAGGATCTATAAGCGATATACATAGTTTTATTTGCAAAAGGTTGATTTTTGTGGTCAGATTAATTTGACAATTATGTATTACCCAAAAAACTTAGGTTTCAAAATTTTTAAATTGGACTTTTCGGGTTAAAGCGTTGTTAAATTTTGACTAGATTTGGATGTTTTTGAACTAGTAACAATAGATTGATAAAAAAAATTAAATTCGTTAGAAAATAGTTAAAACATATTCAATCGGAAACGTGAACAAAATCGAAAACGTGAACACCCTTGGTAAAAATTAGTTCACGTTTCCGCGAGTTCACTGTATTTAATATTTTTCCAGTCAGTGACAGAACAAAATTTATGTTTTTAAAATAATGTTGTTTAATTTCAAATATCTATTTAAAATAACTGGATATTCATTTAAAAACCTTTCAACAAGATATTCATTAAAATTAACAAAATACTTCATTTAAATTTAGATATCAAAAAATTAACTGACATTTTCGTCTAAAATTAACTAGATTTTCTGTAATTTACAGCAAAACACAAACTATCCAAAAATTAACAACAAAATAAAATATTTTCCAAGAAATAACTGACAAAAATAACTTTAACTGAAATTCATTTTTTTTGTTGAGCTGAAGCTTTGTTTTGAAGCTTTTGTATTAAAACTGAACTGTTTTTTTCATTTAAAAACAACTTACGGAATACTTCCTAAATAACTAAGGGCCATTATTACAACTTGGCGTTAGCTTAAAGTGAGATTTTATTGGTCGGATAAAAACATTTTCATTATTACAACTTTCTTTTAACCTAAAAATGAGCGATAAATTAAAGGCAAGTTCGTTTTGGCGGTAAGTTTTACAAGGAAGATTTATGTTTATGTTACCATATTTCCTTATTTTAATATGGTGAAAAATGTGAACAAAAGTGCGTCGTTGCCACTACAATTTTTCGCAATCTTATTACTCCTTCAAAAGTAGTCGGTAATTGCTAACGGTATTGTCACACAATAAGAAATATGTATTTAACTTTACTGGCAAGTTGTAATAATGGAAATTTGCTAACGGCCACTTTATCGCCCTGTTCTGTTAACGCTACCATTTACTATCGCCAGCTTTGTCGCCAAGTTGTAATAATCGCCCTTAGTCAGTTACTGTAATAATTTTTGGGTGTAGAGTCAACAGAGCCTTTTTCATCAAAGAAGTGTCTCCGTCATGTTGTAAGATGCTTTGAATGAGCGGATTTAAATGTGTTGCCAGCTTATATTCATACAAAGAATTTAGAACTAAACAGTTGGGGCATGTAGATCCCTGTGGATGTTTTGTATGTAATACACCAAGGAGTACAATTTTGTTTTTTGCGACCTTGAATTTTCTCTTTGTTTACAGCGGAGGCAATTCCCCTAATACGATTTCCCTATATCCTGTACCCAAGCCCCCCTAAACGATTTTAAGTTCATATTTGATTTAATAAACAAAAATATTAGTAGCCACGAAACACACGTTTCATATACATATTTTGTTAAACAAATATATTACATATTTAAAGGTGCAGTTGCTTTTGAAAAGACTAGAAAACTTTTGCATTGAGGTGGCAAATCAAGTATAAAAATATGCACTTAAACAAGAAATTGAAATCGATAACGTTTGCTGTCTCTTACAAGAACTATAAATTTCCTCGGAAATCATAATATACCTCTCCGTGGATTAGAAATGTAGTTTTCGTTCAATTAATGCGAAAGTACTAACATCAGTAGTTTTAAGAGCTTTAAAAACGTTGGTCTTGATTTGGAAAATTGGGAAGGGATTAAAACTGACGGATGTCCTTTGATACTGGCAGAAAATGGAGCAGTAAAAAAAGTACAAGAATCCGTAAAAAATGCAAAATACAAGCCTTGCTACTTCAATAAGCTTATCAACTCGATATCGAAAGGCAACAGGGTACCAACAATACAAAAAGTTGTATCTTTTGTTAAAGAAACCAACAAATTTGTTTAAAAAATATTATCCTAAGCGTAATGCAGTTTTTCTGAAATATCTAGGCATTATTAAAACATGGCTGAAATCCACAATGAATGAGGACAGGCTTAACGGCTTAGCAATGTTGCAAAGACATATTTAAATTGAAATTGGCGCAAATGTCGTGCTTAACAAATTTACTTCATCAGGAAACTAAAAACTATTAATAGTATAATTTAATAAACATATTTTTTGCCTTTAATGTAATTATAATTTTTTGTGGAGTTTTTGTTATAATATATCGCTAAAAGCTAGTTTTTAAATTGTGTGGTTCACTTAATTTACCCCCCCCCCCCCCCTCCCTAAGCTTGAGCTGGATCCAGTTCTCCTCTAAATCAAATTCGTATTTGGGAATTCAGCCGTTATCAAATTGGAGGTGACCTGTCTCTAAACCATTTCTAAAAAAAATTTCGACATGGTTGGTAAGAAACTTATAAGCCCATAAGGCTCTACCTGCGAAGGCTTGTTTCCAGGCTTTGAAGCAATCTTCACTATGAAAACTACCCAACTTTAAATGTTATATTCTTAATCCAGCAGAATGAATATCTATCATAATTATTATTTTCTTTTACATAATTTAAATTTTTATCCATAAGGATGACTTTTCTATGGATTTTGTGATATACAAATTTTTGATTTTATTTTAAAAAACAAACAAGATAAAAAAATAAATAAATAAAACGACTTCATCTCAAATTAAAATATAAATTTTACCTGGTTTTTTTTGTATTATATTTACATTTAAAAAATATAAAATAATTTTAGAAAATATTTTTTTACCAAATACAAAAAAAATTTTAAAAAATCTTTAATAAAATTACTTTGAGTCAACTCCTTCCATAAATTAATTTGTTCCCCTTTAATGTTCACTCAGTAAAAATAATGTTGTCAATGTCTTTTACTGTCTAAAAAAAGTTTTGGGTTGTATTGTTAAGCACGTTTTTCATTAGTTTTGAACAAGTTTTGTTTCTTGCAAAAGGATTTTATTTTTTGAATAGATTTTTCATTCTTACCTTTATTTAAGTGTGATTTGTTGATGTGGTTGATGTTTGACTGAGTGCTGTGTTGTTGCCACTTATTAAATTGTATGAGTGTGTGTGTGTGTGCATTGGTGTTCGCATATGTGAATGTAATTAAATTGGCCTCAAACTGAACACAGCCTACTTTTTTCTTTTAGTTTATTCCATTGTTCATGAGCTTGAAAATGAACGACATTGCACATGATTTTCAAAATATTTTTTCTGGCTGCATTAGAGATAAGATTGTATCAGAGTTTGGTTATTTGTTTATATGTAGATTTAGGCAACTTTTTGCTTAAAAGTGGGAAACAAATTTTTGCTCTTTTAGAATGTGTAAAAAATTTTAATGGAAATAGCAAATTACCAAGTAAGGTTAAAAGGGATTTAAATGAAATAAAAACAAAAATTTACTTGAAATCATGTGTTAATATAAAGCAAAGTACTCATATGTAGTACTCTTTAAGCACATATGTATATGTTTAAGTGTAAGCAAAAAAAGGAATTTATTCTCATAAATTACACAAAGAATTTTAAAGAAAATTTAATTTCTACAAGACCCTCTTAAAATACTTCACATTTAAGCAGTCAAAAAGGCATTCACAGTTTTACAAATATTCGCACATTAGACATTCAGTATTTTGCACTTTCAATGCACTTCTAAAAAATGTTTCCTAAAGAATGAACACAGTGTTACCCTCAAATAACAGTAGAAAAACTAGGATAATAATCCCTTGTTAAAATGAATCCTCCTTCAATAAAATCGAATAGTAGTCAGAGACATGCATTTTTTCCTTCAAAGGATTATGAATAATGAGCATTTCAGCAATATCGAGTAGAGTTAAGTACCACCCATTGAGTAAAGCAAACAAATTCAAACCTACATACTTGCAATGGTTGCCGCAATTTCTAAGAAGATAAGGAAATGTACAATAAAGAAATGTTTAATAACGTGTAGTTAAACTGTGGCAGTTCTTTTGCTTGCAAACAAACTGCATGATGATAAGAGGCATCTTTCTGTTTCTGTTTGTGTTTTTTTTTTGGTACAAACAAACGCTATGTGTGTTCTCTGCGAAAGAAAAATGATGATCATTGCTTAAAACAGAAAAGTGTTCATCGAAATCGACTAATACTCTTAAATAAGAAGTAGATTTTTCAAGTGGAAAATATAAAGCAAACATTTGGTCTTTTGTAAGATATAGTATGAGCTTTACAACAACACAAATGTATGCATACACAACTAACAATCTTAAGGAAAAATTTATTTTAGGGTCTTTCCAGCTGACAAATTTATTATATGAAAAGCATTAAAAGTTTTTGAGAACTTTTTCATTTTAACTCAAAAACAAATAGGATTGCTAAAATAAAAATATAACTATTTTGGTTCTTAAACGGAGCCCCCCCCTTTAATGTCCAAACAAAACTTGAAGATAATCTAGAAAAACATATATCGATTGATATGAACTCTCTTTAAATAAAACAGCAGGAAAAGCCTCTAATGCAGTCCTTTTAAGTAGTTATATGGAAGCCCTATGCTTTACTGGGCAGTAAGAAAAAAATAGCAGTCAGAGAGCTCCTGGATTCAATGTACGGCCCTTTAAATTAAAGTATAAAAACTAAGAAATCGCGCCTAGAAAAAGGAATTTTTGAGTAAAACCAGAAGAAAAAAAAACTGTGTAAGAACGAGAAAAAAAAATAACCAGCTCAAATCCCTCTTTTTATTGTCCCTTCCCTAGTCATCTGACTCCCGTTATAAATTCGAAAATGTTTTCCAGTATATACCTTAAAACATTGCTTAAATCCACATAGAATCTCTTACTCAAACACTTAATTTTATGGACCTGTAATTACTAACCGTTACATACAGCTTACTTTATCGTTTTTCTCTCATTTCTTATTCCTCCTTAACCTTTACTGCCTTCTTTAACATAATGTATCCTAGTGTAAGAGTGAGTCTTACAGTAATTTTGTAAATCCAGCTTTAAATCTTAATTTGCAAGCCCTTGCTTTTTCCTATGAAATTTTGTATATATAATAGGCGATAAGGCCCTTTTGAACCATTTTCTGCTATGTAGTTTCCGTGATTTTAATAGCATTAACACTTTTAACCTAAAGAGAGAGATAGAGAGATATTGTAAACACCTTGTGGAATTTTATATATTACCTACTAACGGTAGATGAATAATTTAATTGCCAAAACACTTTAATATTGCAACTATATAACAACAATGTGCTAGTTAGGCATGGTTCACAGCTGAGACTAAAATGCTAACAGCACATCGTTATAATACGTACCATTTATGGAAATGTTATAGAATGCCCAGATTTTAAAATTTAAACCCACTGGCTGAGAAAGCTGTTATCACTATGATAAAACGCCTTAATTCGTTTTATTATTTCAATAAATTTAATACAGCGGTTGACAGGAAGAATACATGGAGGCAAATACGTGAGATAGGTATTGCTTAGTCCTCTGATCACATTGTGACATGTGATTCTTTAAATGAAAATTGTATTAATATTACTATTCCAATAGTTTAGACAGATTTTTATATAACCCTGGTTGTACAGCTGAATTTAATTTTCACTTCCTTAATATCTTTGATGTTGCTGAAGCTTTTAAACCTGTAAAATCTTATTCGGTTAGTCTAGATGACATTAACCGTAAATTTATTAAAATAGTTTTGCCGTGGATTATCATATTTGTAATCAACCTTTAATAACCTTTAACAAAATAATTACCATCAACCCTTTTTCAGTTGCATAGAAATATGCAAAAATTGCACCAGTGCTCAAGGCAGGAAATTATTATCGTCATTCTTTCCGTTTTTTTTTTCTAATTTTTTTGAACACTTACTATATTGACAACTCTAAAGATACGTGAATGATAATAACCCATTGACTGGACATCAATAGGGTTTCGACCTAATCATAGTTGTATTACAGCACTGCCTGGCCTTATAGAGGGTATTCTAAGTAATTTAGATGATAACAGACTTACATTTTTAGTATTGTTAGATATCTACGGGGAAGTGGACTAGTCCAAGACTATTGACGTGAACGGTTCCTTAGAGTAGGAGCTGGTTTTAGTTCTTGCACTTTATATGAAGAGGATCTGTCACTTTTACATTGCGTTGTCATTGGAGGGGGCAATTGGTTCAAAACCAACACATCAGAACGGGTTACAGGTCAATCCTATATAAGAAAAGTTTGCATTAATTGTTTAATATCCTGTTCAATCTACTTTGTTTGTATTAACACGTGTGCGTGTGTGTATATATATAAACAGATGTATGTTTATGTGTAGGGAACAGTATTTCTATTTTTTCCCCTAACCTCTTTAACACCTTTTAACCAGTTACTTGATACGTGCCTTTTTGTTCAATCACGCCAATAACTTTTGCCTAATTCATGTTTTGTACCTGTAACAGGACAAGTACGCCGATCAATTGACATATATGTACCGCAGGGATCATTCAAAATCTTTTGATTCTGAGCCCTATGCAGTTTCATGCTTGAAATAATCAAAATTATTTAATTTTTTACCATTAGCTGTTCGATAATGCTCTTCGTTTCTTTCTACAAGATCTCAGTCTGTTGTAAGTAGTGATTTACTTTCACGTCCGCTACAAATGTATGCTGACGACGTTCAGCTGTATTTTAATTGCCATTAGGAGGATATTGGAAGAACATCTCGGGAATTATTCATATTTTAATATTGAATCTTCGCGAGGTGGTCATAGGTATTTAAATCTTAAAGCTAAATAATTAAAATTTTGTCCAGCAAGTGCCAGACTACAGTATAAGTTCTTAAATCAAAGAACAAAACACTTCTAATATTTTTATTTGAGCGCAATAGTATACTTTTTCTTCAAACGAGTATGTCCCTTATTTTGTAAGATGTTTCAAGCGAGCGGATTTGGATGTGTTTCCAGCTTATTTAAATACTTGTCCACATAGCTTAGGACTTTGCATTTAACTAGTGTAACTTGTAAGTCTTTGTGGATGTTGCTGTTTTTAATATATCAAGGAGCACCAGTTATAATTCTTACGATTTTGTTTTGACGGCATTAAATTTTTTCTATGTTGGATGCGGAAGCAGTGTCCATAGTTTTATCCCGTAGTACCAAAATTGTTTCAAAATTAAGTTGTAAGGTTGAAGTTTACAATCAAGATATAGCATAGAGTTTCTACTAAATAGCCAGTGGATTTTGGCCGTTTTTAATGTCATATCGTTAAAAACATTAATTTTAAGGTAAACGATTCTTTGACGATTTTACAAAGTCTTCTTTTTGACATTTTTGTCCCTAAATCTTAAAAATATTCAACCAAACTTATCTGGCAGCTTTGGGTCAGAACAAGTAAGTAACGAAACATATGCTGAGAAATTTATGGATCCTCCATCACTTAACCACGTTAAGAATTAAAGTTCTGCTAGCAGAAGCATATCTTAAGCCAACTCTTCTTTACTCTTCAAACATCTTTCCTGGTTGTAACTCAAAATATATGGGAAACCTCACTACAACCTGTAATAACATTATTCTCTACAGCAATAGCCTGCAAAATTTTGACCATATAAGCCAATATTCATCCCGCATATTCAATATGCCTTTTTCCAATTAACTGACATTCAGAAGTTTTTTTTCTCATATATTGTATTATTGAATCTTCGCTTAAGCGAACTAACAATAAGTATTCAAATCTTAAAACTAAGTAATTCATACCAGTCCAGTCAGTACCATACTAAAATTTAAGTTCTCACAATAAGGATAACGTATTTTAAAAGTTTCATCTAAGAGCAATAGTATTCCTTCTTTTCAGACGGAAGTGCCCACTTTGTTGCAAGATGCTTCGAGCGAGCGGATTTGGATGTGTTTCCAGCTTATTTAAATACTTGTCCACATAGTTTAGGATTTCGCTTTTTACTAGTGGAACTTCCAAATCCTTGTGGATGTTGCTGTTTTTAATATACCAAGGAGCACCAGTTATCATTCTCAGAATTTTGTTTTGAGAAAAAAAGACATTCAGAAGTGCGATTCAATTCAAATTTAAATTTATCGCCAGAAATTGTCGTTTGCTGCTATGGTTAAGTGATTGGCTAAGACGTTTTTAACTTTAGCGGACAAGTCAATTTTTAATTGTATTTTATTTAAAAAAATTGGTTTAATTAATTATTATTTATTTATGTAAAAGGTTTTTGTTTCTTTTATGAAAGCTTTTTTATTATTTTTATTATTATAAGTTTTTAATGTAAAATCATCTTTGTTTGAAATTGTAGTTTTTATTTATTTGTTTTTTTTTATTATTAAATTAATATTTTATTTTTGACCCTAATATGTATAATATTATTTTTTTAATAACATGCCTTCTTGTTCTTTAAAAATAAGTTTTTTAAATACAAATACAAAAACTTTTAGACACGCAATATACTTCTTATTGGTAATTTCGGCAGCCTTAGTTTTAGAACCACCCTACTACCCATCTTTCGATTTAGACTTATAACTTGAGTTACAAGTGACAAAGATAAAGAATGTCATAGGAGGATGAAAATAAAATGGTTAAAGAAATAAAATTCCAACAAACACAACTAAAATAATGACTATAATTTTTTGTTGTTTCAACTACCAAAAGTAATACAAGTTATAACAAAATTTTTTTCTCATCTTTATTTGTGTTTGCCTGTATGTAAATGTGTATGTGTGCTTATGTCACTAGTATGTGCCATAGTGTAAGTGTGCGATTATACTTCTGATAATGCATTCAATTGAAAACCCATTGAAAACTAATGGCATGAAAGAGAATAATGACTCTCCACTCAAGTCTTTATAGAACAACTTAGTCATAGTCATCATCTTTACTTAAATCTTCGTCGTCTTGGTATTATATTTATTACAAGATAGAAAATAAATTTCTTAGTGTTTAAAACAATAAAACAAAAAATTAAAGTTATTTTTTATGCAATACTCTAGGGGAGGATTAGTACGATTAAATGCTTTTTTAAAAACGTTATTTTTTGATTATTTATTATTTTTTTTTATTGAAGCAGATAGAGTTTAGCGCAGTTGAAGTATCAATTTTGTTTTGACTGTGATTAAAAGGAGGCTTAATTAAAAAGTAAAAGCTATTTAGAGTTAAGCTTAATATAGAAACGAGAATAGGGAATATCACTTCCAATGTAACACATAAATAATTAAACATTCTTTTGGAGCTATATATATGTATGTTTATATTAAAGAGTAGTATATATCATAAAGCGTCGTACAGCTTAAACGCCTAGGCCCACAGACATAAAATTTGGACTACTGGTTCTCCTCCCGATGAAAGGGATTTTTGAAAACCCAGACCATAAGCGGATTAAAATGAACTAAAAGGAAAAACCCGGTAGTTTACTGTATCCTTAACTGTTTACCATATTTAAAAATATTGCACGGTTTAAAAAAAATTAAAAAAAGAGGTGTCTAAGGCTCTTAAAAAATGTTGGACCTAAAAAGTATGTTTGTTTTGTATTTTGGTATTTTTTGTAACTTTAAAGCCAATAGTAATAAAAATATTACCAAGTTTGCATTAAAACGATCTTAGTAATATTTATATTCTCCTAGCACTTTTTTGAAATTTTGGTCCTTAAAGGTTTTTGCAAAAATAAAATTGTAGTACCTTTAAGCTACTTTTTGTAATTTCATAACCAACAAAAAGAAAAACTTATTTCAAATTAAGTTTAAAAAAAATCTAATTAGAGTACAAAACTGTTCAGACAAAAAAAAAGAACATTTTCAAATGCTGTGCTACTTTTGGACAAAAAAAAATATTTTGATTTAGGTTTAAATCAAAAGTCAACTAAAGCACTTTTTCTACAATTTTGATACTTTTTTGGATTTTTTGAGATTATGAGTTCAGAAGTATCGTATCAAAGTTCGGACAACTCACCTATATTGAGGTGACAACAAAAATATCTTTTTTACATTTTTTGTATTTTTTCCCATTTTTTGGAATGAGAATTTAAAAATATGAAATAAAGAACAATTAACCTAGATTGATTCTAGAAGTCAAATAAGTTTGTTGACGATAGTGGTTTTTGCATTTTTTGGCTTTTATAAGTTTCCAGATATAAAGTACTGACCAAGATTTGGGTCTAAAGTTAACTATTTTAATAAAAAAGAATTTCTAAATAATAATACTATTTAGTAGGTTTTTAAACAAAAACTTGCGATTACAAAATAATTTGTTCATTGCTAGAAAGACGTTAGCAAGTTACGGTTATTACTAAACATAAAATGTTCATATAAAACCTGATGTTTCCCTTGACATATTTGTTAGTACATACGTGATAAGGGCGTAAGGTATTTGTTCAGATGCTTATAAGGCCCAGAACTTACAGTCTGAAGAAGTCCAGCTTCAAATATACTAACTAATTCAGGACCACTTCCTATATCGATTAAAATATGTCCGCCCATCCGTCCGTCCAGCTGGGTGTCCATGTAATCTTGTGACAGTGCGCTTAAAGATTTTCAATTAATTCATAAAACTTAATCCTGTAACAGCTAGTCATAAAATTTATTTTATTTAAGTTTTTGGTTCATTTAAAATCTATACTTGTTAAAATGGCTCAATATTTTTATATCGTAATTTCTCCAAATATTTATTTGTTTTAAAAAAGTAGCTTTTTCAAAGTCCAAGTATTTATTATTAAATTTAAGCTTAGCTTTCGAAAATGAATATTAATAACATTCTTCTTATAACAAAATTGCCTTCACTTCCTTCAATTCTTTTTCTTCTTATCCCAGTAGAATCTTTAGACAATAAAAACTGTCTTGTGTTTACACAATTCTTAATCTTTTAACATGATAAACAATAAATGTCGTCCTCTTCTACACTCCCCCGCAGTTGTTTTTCTTAACGTTTTACGCTCCAACGGAAAAAGTAACATTTATTTACACTGCACTCAATAAAATCTATTACAAACAGACACTTATACTATTAAGCACAACTAAATGCATTTGTAGTTAACTAACACTATAACTAATAAAGGGGAATAAGCGGAGGTCGTTGGTAAAGATGCTAGAAGCCAGCAGCACTTACTATGTTTACTGTGCAGTGATTTTAACAAGCATAATCGATGTTACAGACACTTAACGCAGGATCATTAATTTACTGCCTTTTGAAGCTGTTGTTATTTAAGTACAATTGCAAACTTTAAAGGATTATGTTAAATTAATAAAAAGGAAGGCACTTATGGGAGTTCATTTTTGCAAAACTACAACGATATATATAGACATAAAATATATAACAGATTTTTATCATATTAAATTATTAAGAAAACGTTTAACTTTATTCACTTAAATATCAAATGTAGTTGATACAAAAAAATTTGTATGGCATTGAAAAATGACAAACAACAAGTGTAACTTTTTGTGTTATACATCAAAATCAACTTGAGTCTACTTTACCCTTTACGTATAATTATGGGCCCAAAAAAATTTTAACATTTTGTTTTTTGATTTCTTGTGGTGCATACGTTAAATAAAATTATTATTATTGTTATATTTGGTCTTATTATTGCACACATTCTATAATTGATAAGATTATATGTTGAAATTTTTGGTTTGAGACTGGTATTGTTTGTAATATTTTTATTTTTTTTTTTTAAATAGTTAAAAATACAAAATTTTTTCCCCAACCTATTCTAAAGACGTTTTAAAAACCAAAAATAGAAATAATAATAAAATAAAAAATTATTGCCACTTATGTCTGAATAACTCTTAATTACCCAAAAATATAAAACTGTTATTCAGATAATCATTTGATAGTGTTTGGATCAAATCGAAAAAATCGTTCCGAAGGTATGATTTCGGGCCTATAAGAACAAAATTCTGAGTCGAATAGAGAAAAAATTGAAAATTCTTACAGGGTGAATCTATTAATATATTAAAAAATAATTTTACTGCAATCAATTGTACTGATTTCGAATCAAAAATAAATGGTTACTCTAATTAAATGAAAAATGACTGCACAAATCGTAATAATATTCAAATCTGCTTATATTAAAAACACTTATAATATAACCTTAAAATCTATTTAAAATCAAATCACAATGTTTAAAGAAAGTATTTTGCAATGCATAGAAACATTAAATATCATTAAAATTATCTTAATTTCACAGGACTCTATTTAACTTACACAAGTCGGCAAAAAATATTAAAGAGAAGATCATGAAATATTATCTAATTTAAATAATGATAAGTAGAGCTAATACTCACATATAAATTTTCAATATATACACAGAGAAAAGTAGCAACAGACATGAAATAACTACAAAAAATTTTTGGATTATAAACATAAACTATCAACAATTTTTTATTGAGCCATTTGTACTTGAATGTATTTTTTAATATCTCCACAGCCTTTTAACAACTTTTAAAAATGAATTTACGATGGCTGGTAACAAAAGTATTAATTGCATTTACCATTTGGTTATAAATATAACAATTATATTGGCGTAATTTTTTTCTGTACACTTAAACTTTCTATAAACAGACATACATTTTAAACAATGATGCCAACTTTTTGAAAGCAAAAATCACATCGTACCCAAAAAAAGGCACAAAAAAGCGTACTTTTGCATTCAGAAAAGCGTACACACACTTCAAACGTAGGACGGACTTCATGCATTTGTGCAGATGTTTGTATCGCCCCAAAGCAGTAGCCTAAGACCCACTTCTTCTGTTACCGATAGACTGAGAATCACTTTTTGAGTCGATTAAAGCATGCCGATCTGTCTGTCCATCCGACTGGTTGTTAATGTTTTTCTTGGGGCTAAAACTGCTTTAAATATCCCTCTCTACAAAATTGTGCATGTCTTAATAATCCTATCCATTATAAACCATTCGCCCCCCACAAGTCCCTTAGTTTTGCAACAAATTCCAAATATTATTAAGGATTTGATCTAAATTTTTCCAATACGAAAAGGTTTTTTTCATTAGCCCTTATAATATATTAAGTGGTAACTAATGGTTATTCAGATGCATAAGGGAAAAAGAAAATCAAAACAGTTTGTTACGGAAAATGGTTTGTTGAATTTTTGAAATAACTCTTGAATGTTTGGGTTTATTTATAATAATTCTCAAAAAGTTTATGAAAGTTATTATATAAGGGCAGAAATTACTCATGCGGTTTTTTAAGTTTACTGATGGTTTCGTGTAAAAACCAATGAAGTTTTTAGGTTTTAATTAAACAATACAAATAAATATTTAAAAATAAAACATATGTGTACTTAAGAAAAATTTTGGAAAACGGGCCATTCATTTGTTTTCTAAAGTTTGACTTAAGGATGTTAAAGTGAATTGTTAATCGAGCGGTAAATACACGTTTTAATAAAAATACCAATATGCTGTGAGATAAATAAAGAGATTCTAGGGGAAAAACCAATTGTGAGACTTGCAAAAACAGCCACTGCATACAATAAATGCTAATAAATTTTTAAACTTTTAAAAATCACTAAAAGCACTATTGAAAAATCAAGAATGCACCAGTTTAATGCTTTTGCTCAGTTTAGCACTTAAACTAAAAGTTTGGCGTTTTGAAAAATTAAAAAACACCAAAAATAGCGCTAAAAGCATATAATTGGCATCGCTGGTTTTAAATTCCATAATGCAAATACCTTCAAATATAAATACTTTGAAAATTTAGTATAATTGTGCACATATGGTATTCATATGTAGGTAGATTTGTGAGTCTTAAAATAGAAATTTAAAGTATAAACTGCTTATAAATAACATAATTATAAACGTAATAAATTTTGATTAATTAATATATAAAGGAAATGCAACAGACTATGTGCCACAAAAATATTTAAATATCAAAATATATGTATATGTCTGTGTATAAATTGCTATTGCGTGACCAAATAGTCACATATAAATAAATAAATATTTTTGGTTGCGTGTCCTTTAAAATATTTCTACAGGAAATATATTAATTTAAAGCAAATTTGCTACAAATAGTTTTAGTATAAAGCAAAAATGCACAAATATTTAAATAATTTTAATAAGGATTTTATCTTCAATTTAATTAACTTATAAGACATGAAAGCCTTTCTTATGCATAGTTAAATCATAAAAATAGTTTTAAATAAATTCAACTTAGGTAACACCTAGAATAACAAACGATAAATGGCGGTTCAGAAGCAATAGACCTATGATTTTTAACAAATTTCAAGTTAAACACTTGGTTTTGTAAATCAACCCTTGTTCTTAAAGCAGTTTAATTTAACAAATCAACTACAAAACTTTTAAGATGTTAACCTGTCAGTATTTTTACTTTTGTCCAAGTTGGATGTAAATTTTTGAAAAAAGATTTATTTCTTTCTAACATACTTGATGCGGGAAGTGACATTTAGGACATTATTGCAAAACCAGGTGTTTTTCGTAGGGTACCATATATTAATTCTTTTATTTTTTATATACAAACAAGTGTACATGTTTAGATTAATTATGTAAAATTTTGTGCACAAGACTAATGTTCGTAACATGAAATTAAATTACAATTGACCCGCTGTCGTTTCGTTTTTGCAAAATGAACTTGTAATATGCAATAAAGACTGCAGTTTTTAAGATGCACACATTCTTGTACAAAGCCGTATGCCATAATGTATTCTTTTTAAATCCTTTAAGTTAAATTAAAATAAAATTTAGTTTTTACTTATAAACAAAATTGTTGAGAGGACCTTACACAGAAATACATATATTACGACAAACTTTTTGCCATGTACACATATGTATGCATATACGTATGTGTTTAAAATTGAAAACAGCCCAAATTCTTAAGCCGATTGGTAGAAACTCTTAGTTTCGACTCGATTGTAAGCTACAGCTATACAACTCAAGTTTAAGCCCAATTTAGTGCTACGGGATACAATTATGGGACACAACCCTTCGGCGTAAGAAAATTCTATTAATGGTAATTGGTGCTACTTATCAGAGTACAAATTTTCTCAAGAGTGAGCGATAAAAAAACACCATTCATGAAAAATCTCGAGAATGAAAAATTCTAAAAAAAATTTTTTCTTCTCACGTTCATAAAAGAGCGTGAAAAAATTTTTGTCAACCCTCACTCACTTATGAGAAGTTTGTCGTTTTTTTTTTCACGCTCACAAATCACAAATGAAAAATAAAAACCAAATTTTATTTCTCACTCACAAATGAATGAGAAATTTCTTCTTTTCACTTTCGATTCATTCTTTTATGAGTGCGAGTGTTGCTTTAATATTTTTCACGCTTTGTAACAGAGTTGCCGGAAAATAATTTTTTAAGCGTGTGAAATTTGTACTCCCAATAAGAGTAAAAAAATTCTTGCATTTACATAATTTTTTTTTATTTTGCTGCTTGTATATACTTATATGTTGTTAAATTTAAAAAATACTACACATCTATATTTTGATCAGTCTTTTGAGTATATTTTTAATTAAGTGACTTTTAATGCTATTTGAAAAAAAGAAATATATTTTTAAATAAAATAACAACCACAAATTTATAATAAAAATTACGTTTGTTTCCCAGAGTAAGGCAAAAAAGCTATTTTAAAAGAATTGCGTTACTTCATTTTTATACTGAGGAATCGATATGTAGGTTTATAAACAATAATAAATAAATATTAACATAAAGAATTACTTATAGCAGTATTTATTGTGAAAAAGTCATATTTATAAAAAAATTGTTTTTGTTAAGAAACTTAAATAATACATTATATTTTATGTTGTGATTTTTTTAGAAATATTATAGTCTTCACTGACACAAATTTTCATAGCAATCTTTAAAAATATTTTTGAACTGTTTTCCTAAATTTTTAATTGACGTTTTCTAATAAAAAAAAAGTATTTCTTGTGTATTGTGTTCAAGGTCGTAACTGCTCTTTTTTTTAATTTACCTTACTTTTGCTAATGGAACTCCTTCAAACTCTTAGGTTCTATTTAATTGACCTGAAGGTAAAGTATTAAATTGTTGTACATAAAAAGATTTGCGTGTGTATTGTATAATAACCACCACAATTTTTTGTAACAATATACCCAATACCTAAAAGGATGACAGACAGGCAGGTACTAAATACTTTCCAAATTAGTGGAAAATCCCAAACAAAATTAAATGATGAACAATTATCACTAATGGTGGTAAAGCCGAATGCAATTTTTTCCAATCCTTTTAAAATTTGCATGAGTGTGTGTAACAGCTCTATGTGTTTTGCAATATAAACATTAAACGTTTGTAAAAGCTCCTTATTTGGATTTTAAATAGCGTGAAGTGAATAACAAACAATGCCTAAAAGACAATTTAATTTTGAAAAATATGTGTTGTACGATGCATCTTCAAAAAAAGTATTTGCGTAATAGAATCGTGCAAAAAGGAACTTAGTTAGAAAGTGAAGGGAAATATCAAAAGACATTACAAACTACTTCACAAACAAGATATACAAAGTAATGGTGACGATGCTTTTGTTTGTCACTGGAGTAATGCTCCCCTTTTTGTGAAACCTTAACCGCATATTTTTATTACTAAAATCATTAAATCGGATTCATTGAAAAATTTAAATGAAATGAAGTTAAATAAATGCAAATAAACCACAACGTATAACAGTGCCTGATTTTTTAATTTATTAAAAACATGTTTTAATAAAAAAAAACATTATTCCTACTTTTTTTAAGCATTTCAAAAACTATGCAACAAATTTTTACATATGGCAGCACCAGTAACATGACCAAAAAATTTTATGTGTATACATTTATGAATGCTTCGCGAAAAAATTCATTTATGATTTCTCACTTATGAGAAGTACTCGAATTTGATGCTTTTCATTTATGTTCGTGAAAAGAAAAAAATATTTTTTCTTTTCACTTCTCATTTATGACTGGTGAAAAAAAAATTTTTTTTTCTCGCTCGAGAGTGAGAAGGCACAAAATGTTTTTTAAAAACTCATTCATTAATGAAAAATTGCTGCAGTAAACACAGCGCTCACACTCGTTTTCACGAATGAGAAGTGAGTGAGCAATTTTTAACTCTGCTACTTATTACATTAAAACAGCGACATCTACAAGAACCTAAGTTTTCAAGTAGTTAAGTGCGAGATTCTAAATTATGTGGACAAGTATTTAAAAAAGCTAGAAAGGCATCATATTAACAACTAAATTTTAAATTCAATTTTTAAAAATTATTTTATTATTAAATAAGCACTTACAACTAATTCTCTGAGCACAACTGGGACGAACGACGAATTTGGCGATGAATTCGTCGGTTGAAATACGTTGTGTAAATTCGTCAACTGAAACACATTTAGAAAGAATAAAAGCAGCTGCGCTAGAGTGACCATATTTTAAAGAAAAGAAGCACCAACAAAAAAACAATATTAGTAAAAAAATCAATTTAAAAATATATATATAACATTAAAATACATTACATTTATACATACATAATACTCAACATATAGAAAACGAAAATAATTCTTAAAGTATAAAGGGGCATTATTTAATAACAAATTATTCGTCGTTCGTCCGTATAAGAAAAAGAAATAAATCTATTGCAGAGTTCGTTACGCATGACGAATTTTAGTGAACGCACTGATTGTGTGCATTTTCATATACACAAATGTGTTTTGTTTCCTAAGACGAATTATCGCAACAAAAAATTTGTCGTTCGATCTAGTTGCAATTAGAAAATAAACTTATAAAAACAATAAATATTTTTGTAACCAGGCGTCGTGAATTGATATTGTAAATTATAAAAAGTAACTGTCCCAACAGTAACAGTTTTAGTTATTAGGAAAATCATGGTATTTAATTACCAGATATTTGTTGTCATTTTTTTTCTTTTTAAATTACAAAAATATTTAAGTGCAGACAAAAATTAGATTTCAAAGTATTTTAAGCAAAATATACTTACTGTGAACAAGTGGGGATCCCCGGGACTTCCAGCGGAGGGAGTCAAAAACAAAAAGCTAAAAAAATCAAAATTTTATAACTTTTCTATTTAATCTCTTGTATTTTTGAAATATGTAAAAATGTACCAAAATCTCAACAACAAAATGCAAAATATATTTTTCCATATAGCTGACTTCTGACCTTAATTGGGGTAAAAGCATAATTTTACAAAATGCAAAATTGAAAAAAATAGGAAAGAAATGACTTTTGGGTCACTTAAATTAAAATAAATTCAACCCTGGTTTTCTTACCCTGTTTACCCCTTAGGAACCAAAATCCTTTGTTTTTTAAGTAATAGTCGATACTTTTTAAATTTTGTTTCTATAATATCGTTTGTTTATGTAAGCAATATGGCAATCAATTAAATATAACGCATACGTTTTGTTGGCGCAGACAACATTGCGTGTACGTAATAAATTGTAACGACATTCTAATCCATATTAATCATACTACCAGGTGACTGGGAGCATCATATCTATTCTATACTAATAATAAATAGGAAAAGTTTTTTTGTATGTCTTGATTTTTCTCCGGAACTACCTAACCAATTTGGATGATTTTTTTACCAATGCTATTTTTTTGTTTTCTGAACGAACATAGGCTACAGTTTATTTTTTTACCTTAAGTGGGCGTAGTATCTCCCATACAAATTAAATGAACTTGATGGTATATCTCGAGAACTATAATCGCTATCTGCTTACAATTTTGTGAAAGTTATTTAATTAAAAATTTTACTTTTTGATTCATATATTTTAAGGATCGAAGCAGAGGAAGAGGTACCTCCCATACAAAATTATTATTTTTTAAACAGAGGGTAATACATTTAGTCTCAAAATTTTATGCAATAGCCTAAGTACTACTAAATGGAGCTTATAATGGGATAAAAACCAAACAAAAGAGCAAATTACAAACATGCACACACACGCTGTATGTGAATTCTTTTGCTTATATACAATAAAAATGGAACTCTGTTAAAAAACAATAAATGTAGTTTGTGTTAAACATATGTACAAAAATGTTAAAATAAACTTGTTTTTTTTTTATATCCCTTCCTTTCCCATCAATTTATCTAATGGGGTAGCGGAGCGCACCGGGTTTGCTAGTGTTAAATAAAAGAAGTAAGAGCGCTATATTCGGCTGTGCCCTTCACAAAGTGTATGGGGGTTTTACCTTAATTTTTTTTAATTTTTTATGCCACCCCTTTTAGTGGGTGGAGATATGTAGATGGTAAGTATGTTCCAAGAAAAATGTTTACAGTTGGGGTCAGGCCTACATTTAATCTGTAGGGGGTGATTTATTACTATTTCCCAAACCTTGTATGAGAGCTCCTTTAGGCGGTTGGAATAAGGGGTAAGAATACTCTAGAAATATATTCGAGAGGGGAAACCAATAGGCACCAGTCATACACTTTATTTGCCTTAGGCCGACTATGGAGAAGTTCTTGTAAATTTGTGTAGCAACCTCTTTAAGCGATGAAGATAGGGTAGTTAATTATGCTCTAGGAATATATTTGGGAGAGGAAACTAATGGGGGTCGGTCCTACACTTTATTTCTCTAAGGCCAACTCTGGGGAAGCTATGGGCACTTTTACATAATTTTTGTATGGATAGGTAATAAGGGTAAGGGGGTAAGAATGTTGCAGAAGTATGGAGTAAAAACTAATGGGGGTCTGCAATATACATTTTACCCTTGGGGCGACTCCGGCAAAGATGAAGGAGTTTTTACCCTATTTTTTAAAATTTTGTATGGCAACCCGGTTAGGAGCTGGAGATAGGCGGTAAGTATGTTTCACAAGAATGTTTCGAAGGGCAAAATTAACAATTTGACACTCGTAATAACACACTGAAAGCTGTGGAAGTTATTTAAAATATATGTATACAATAAAATTCAACTTTGCACGGCAACCCTGTTAGAGGGAGGAGAAAGGGTGTAAGTATATTCTAAAAAATGTTTGTGAAGAAAAATTTTAAAAAGCCGGTCTTATATTGCATCTGTGTAAAGAAAACTCCGGGGCCATTGTAGAGGATTTTATGTACAAATTTTAAAGAAATACCCACCGGTGTTTGTGGTTGCTGGTTATATCTCTGTAAGTTATCATACGATTTTACTAAGTTTTTATAGCAAAGTTTTTTAAAGTAAAGCTAATATTCTAAAGAGGCTTTAGAAACTGTGTTTCAACAGAATAATGGGCAGACCGACAGACAAACCAACAGACGGACATCGCTAAACCAACTTTACTATCTATAAGGATCCAGAAACTATATACTTTATGGGGTGGGTCGCAAATTGATATTTAAGATATTACAAACGGAACGTCATCACTAATGTGAATGGTAAAAAAAACGTTACCATATAAATACTCATATTTTATTTGAAACATTCTGTTTGAATTCAATTTTATTTTTGGAAAAATGAATATTTAATCATATACAATTTATTTCCTTTGTTAAAATTATTTGTATTCGAATAAATCGTTAAATTGTTGGATTTATAGCAAAATTTTTGGTTTATAAAAGAAAAAAAATATGGATGTAGTTATAACTCCAGAGCCTCATTTAATACCAGGGTATTATGCAGACAATAAGAATGTTACATAATCTGTTTAATTTTATTTTTAGATACACCGGCCACTGTCCTCAGTTTCGGTTTCTTGAAGGCAAAACGTATGGGAAATTATCACATAAACTTCTAATAGATCCCTGCACCAAACATGCACCTGAACTAATTGTTACTCCACCTACCAAACCGGCTCTAATGGATTATCCCACAAGAAGAGAAATTGATACTTTAAAAGAACGCTCTTGTTTTGTAGATCCTGTTTATCAACATCCCATTATACCTGGATATAATGGTTTCATACCGAATATGTCAAGTAAAACGGGTAAACGATTTTTAGCAGCTGCAACAGCAAGCGTAGCAGAACACGAGAATTTTCAGTCCCTACTTAGATGTGAAAGACGTTTGCTTGCACATCGCGACTTATTGGAGAGTGGTAAGGGACGTTTTAATGCGAAGCTTAACGAAAGAATGGTCGGTTTAAGGAAAGTTATAGTTTAATATATAAAAATTATTAACTGATCATTTATAGATACCGGGAACAATTTATCGTTCTCCATTGATTCCTGTTAGACCGAGAGGGCAGGCTATAGCAGATTTTAAATTAAAATCTTCTAAAGAACCATATAGTAAATTTACTGTCCCACATTTTATGGAAGATGATGATGAAGAAAAGTATATTGTAAGTGGTAAGTAAACTAAATAAAATTCAAAATATTACAGATACAAGAAATCTTTGCAACTTCCTTAAGTAGATTTGTTTATTAAAACATTTTTTCCTTGTCTCTATTATTTCGGAGAAACCACATATATGTGATTTTATACAGAATGTTTATCAGTAAAAAAATTTGATACATACACACACAAAAAATAATCGTAGTAAAATGTATACTACATTTTAGAAAAAACCCTATTTGAAATTGTTTGTGCCTATATTACTTTATTAGAATACAAAATAACACAAGAAAAAAGTAAATAACAAAAAAGCAAATCCCACGATTACCAAAAGACTTAACAAAAATCCCAGAATGGTAAATTTTTTTAGTATTTTCACCACAATGCCCACAATTGGGTTATGGCTAGTAATATATTTCACTGGTTTGACGAGTGTAAATTTGGGCTTCTAAAACAGGTTTTTGTTTTTTATTCATGGCTTTGGAATTTCAAAAAAAAGTTGGCTTAATTTAAAAAAAATCATAAAATAATTTTTTTTATTGCATGACAAAAACAAAAAAACGCTCACAACTTAAAAAAAACTGTATCGATACATCGAAAAAAATTGTATTCGTTAAAATTTGACAGTTAAGATGTATTTTAGAAAAATATAAAATTGTTTTAAAAAAGAAATCTTTTTTGTTTACAAAAAAAGCATGATGTTACTTTTTATTTCGGTCTAGTTTATTACATGCATATGTGGTGTAGGGTTTGACATGGTCGGGCTTGTCCGGCTATATTTTTTTTGCTTGTTTGTTACTACTTACATGTTGACTGTAGTTAAATGTCTTCAATGCAACTAAAAATTCAATGAAAATTATATATCAGATGCTGTTATCTTTTTATTAAAACTAAAGGCATTGCTATTCTAAAGTCATTTAAACTTAGGTAAACTGAAGTTAAGTTGACTAACCCATAGTTAACTAACTAATAGTAATTTCTATTAAAGCTAATCAGCCCAAAGTTAACCAACTTGTAGTTAGTAAACTATAACTTGCAGTTAGTAAACTAACTATTAGTTGACTATCCAGTAGCTAACCATGCGTTGGAAAAAAAAATAATTTAAATAGACCTGAAGCTGAAAGAAAATAAGTTTACAAATTAAGTCAACTATTGTTAAGTTAACTTAGATGTTTGTAAGCTATATATTAAAAAAATAAAAAAAAATATTTCTTAACAAGCTATTAGATACCTGTAGTCCATTGACGTTCGGTTTACTATTAGCTACTTAACTTTTAGCAAGTCAATTAGCCAAAGTAAAAAACTGTAGGTTAGATACTACGGCTTTGTTAAAGAACAGTGGTTCTTAAGGAAAAAATTTTAAGAATACATATAACCCCTAAAAACAACTCTTTCAGTCATTTATCCAATACAAAAAAGAAGTTAAGGTTAATTGAATTTGATATCATAATATTACGGTAAAAGCTAGTATTTGAGATTATTTAATCACTTCTCTAAAGAAAAAACCCAAAAAAGGCGGATCTGTTTTTTTATATTAATTTTGCAACCAAAATCTATTTTCATTTGTTGCGTAAAAGTGTTACATTTTCGTACTTTTATTTTATTGAGTATTTATCGTTTTAAAAATTTGTTTTAGTATTAAGGTTTACAATACATTTTAACGTAACAAAAGTGAAAGTATGTAAAGATTTTGATTACTGTTTACCAGTAGAGCAAAATAAGTGACTAATTACTTATTTCTAACTGAAAATACACTTTAAAATGCTTAAAGGGTAGTTGTGGTTTTTGACAATTCAAATATTTCATATTTATTGAAATTCTTTTTTCTATTTAAATTTGTTTTCTTTGAAATTGACAGACATACATACATAAATTAAATCCGCTTGTTATTTATATTAAAGCTGATAATTAAAATTTATTTTCCACAAATTGGTGTATTTTGCATTTAAGGTTACGCTGGCCACATACCCATGGCAATGACACGTTTTGGTCAAAGCAGTAAACAACTGACAAACAGTGCTCTATGCGAATTTACCAACAACTATCATCATCGCAAAAGTGAAGAATGGTGTCCCATGGAGATGGCTGGTATCGCATCTTCTAGTCCTAATGCGGGCAATCAATTTGTCATCTATCATCGAACAATTGGTATGGTGCCATCATATGCCGGACATGTACCAGGTGCAGTTTTTTCAATTGGCCGCACTTACGGCAATTCAACAATTGATGCTAAAAATTGGTTGGCAAGACATAAGGATTGATTGCAAACAAATTATTTAAGTGAAATAAGGTAAAAACTAGAACAAAATTACAATGGCTCACAGCTTATTTTATGCAGTGCAATATTTTGTTTTTTAAGCCCTATAAAAACACAACCAACGGGAATTTTGAAAAAAATTTGATGTCATTTAAAAGAGAAAACGTTGTTGTTTAACAAACGAAAATCACATATTGCAAAAACCATTATTTTAACTACTTAAAAGTATAAAAACAGAAAATACTCAAATATTTATCTCACAGCTTATTTTATGCAGTAAATTTCTACTGTAACAGTACCTTAATGACGTGTTGTTAAATTTTTTCGTGTTTCGTATTTCTATTTCTAGGAATGTTTTATTGTGGAATTGTTAGTCTTATTGTGTTGCATCAAGTCTTAACTTGCAAAAATTCAAGTAATTCCGCTTACAACATTACAACAAAGGGAATTGGTCTTAAACCACTTTAAAAATGGCCATTTACAGCGATAATTAGCAGAAATGGTAAATATTAAGGCTTCCGCAGTCCAAAAAATCATTAAGCGTTTTATCCACGAAAATCGCGTCCATAACAAAGGCAAAAAGGCACATAATAAAATTTTTAGTGAGCAGGACGAGCGATATATTTTGAGAAAAATAAAGGCGAACTCAAAGCTTTTGCCTCCAAAGCTGGCCTCAGAGGCTGCACCTGACCTTGACAAACAATGCTGCGCCGAAACTGTTCGCCGCCTCCTGCGCTTACATAGTTTTCTTGACCATGTTTCACGCAAGAAACAGTTTATAAGCCCAAAGAATAAATTTTGTACGCTAAATTTCGCCAAAGAACATGTTTCCGAGTAATCTGCGTTTTGGAATTCGGTCATATTCGCTGATGATATAATATATATACGAATATGACCGAATTCCAAAACGCAGATTACTCGGAAACATGTTCTTTGGCGAAATTTAGCGTACAAAATTTATTCTTTGGGCTTATAAACTGTTTCTTGAGTGAAACATGGTCAAGAAAACTATGTAAGCGCAGGAGGCGGCGAACAGTTTCGGCGCAGCATTGTTTGCCAAGGTCAGGTGCAGCCTCTGAGGCCAGCTTTGGAGGCAAAAGCTTTGAGTTCGCCTTTATTTTTCTCAAAATATATCGCTCGTCCTGCTCACTAAAAATTTTATTATGTGCCTTTTTGCCTTTGTTATGGACGCGATTTTCGTGGATAAAACGCTTAATGATTTTTTGGACTGCGGAAGCCTTAATATTTACCATTTCTGCTAATTATCGCTGTAAATGGCCATTTTTAAAGTGGTTTAAGACCAATTCCCTTTGTTGTAATGTTGTAAGCGGAATTACTTGAATTTTTGCAAGTTAAGACTTGATGCAACACAATAAGACTAACAATTCCACAATAAAACATTCCTAGAAATAGAAATACGAAACACGAAAAAATTTAACAACACGTCATTAAGGTACTGTTACAGTAGAAATTTACTGCATAAAATAAGCTGTGAGATAAATATTTGAGTATTTTCTGTTTTTATACTTTTAAGTAGTTAAAATAATGGTTTTTGCAATATGTGATTTTCGTTTGTTAAACAACAACGTTTTCTCTTTTAAATGACATCAAATTTTTTTCAAAATTCCCGTTGGTTGTGTTTTTATAGGGCTTTAAAAACAAAATATTGCACTGCATAAAATAAGCTGTGAGCCAGTGTATATATGTATGTGATTTTATTTTAAAAAAAATTATTTAAGATATTTCAAGATTTTTATACAATTTTCTTTAATATTGTATGTACGGTGTCGTTGATTTTGTGCAATTAAAGAAATGCATACTTTAAAAACCTACCAGATTCGTAAGTAGTTTGAATGTGAAAACAAATAAAAACAGGGTAAATTAAAAATAACTTGGAGGTTATTATGTAAGTCGATTCGAATCGAAAATGCTGTGGAAAGGAATTTTCGATTCCAAAAGCAATTTGTAATATCTAACACGTTTAAAAGATTTGTAGTTTTATCATTTGATACTGAAATTTAACATGTAAAAAACATAGCTTTAAAATTTGAAAAAGAATTCTAAAAATTTCGACTTGCATTAAAAAATAAAAGTTAGTTTTAAAACGTTCGTTAATAAATTTTTTCGAAAATCGCACAATGTTTTTCACTTTGTTCGAATTTGTAAGACTTTCTTTTCAACTATACACTATACATATCCAAGCATAACTAAAAAATATGCAACAAGATAATAAGTTTCAAAAGTTTTTATACTTTAAGCTTAATTTATAATAGTTGTGTTTAATAACTTTCCAGTAATTACTAGCAACGAGAGAGTAAAAAGAAATATTTTCGAAATTGCTCTCAAAAATATTTAAAAAAAGCAAATGTATTTTGTTTTGTAAACTTATATAAATTTAAAACTTATTTTTTTTCAAAGCATAATAGGTGTGTTCATTTACAGAAAATTATCACTAATTTTCGATAATATATTACTAGTCAGTGTTCACGTACACAAAAAATTAGCAGCTAGAGAGCCTAAAAGGAGCGTAATATGTAATTATCGAAAATTATTGATAATTTTCTGTAAATGAACACACCTATTAAAAATAAATTTACAATCCTTTAGCTACATGGTTTAAAAATTTCATTTTCGATGCTTCAAAAAAATTAGTCGTTATTAAACAACAAAAGCTACTCAACCCAAAATTTATCTTCCTTTAAACATGCCCTCTGTCTTTTGGCTTTTTGTCCTTTAAGTCTTTAAATATTTAAAAATTTTTCATTTATATGTAAACACCACCTAAAAAGAGGCGGCACTTTTCTCTCTTTATCTACATAAAGTTTTTAGTTGGATTAAAATGATTGCATGACATGACTGTTAGAATTAAGCAACAACAGCCAAAATACACACGACCAAAGTAAACATCAATAAATACAACGGCAACAATTATAACAACAGTGTTATATTCTAGAACTAAATGCAAAAACCAACATGCAAAACCAAGCGAAAAGTAACAACAAGTAAGAGTGCCATATTCGGCTGTGCCGAATCTTAGATGCCCTTCACATTGGCTTTTTTAAATCTCAAATTTTTTTATTCTAATCTATTTTTGTATTTATGAAATATTTCTTATTTCTAAATAGGGGCCGGTGTCATATATTTATTAACTTCTAAGGGTGACTAAGGAAGTTGTAGGGGTTTTTACCCAAATTTCTTCAAATTTTGTATGGCAACCCCCTTAGGATTTGGAAAATTTTTGCAAGGAGAAATGAGTTGGGGTCAGTCCTAAATTTGACCTATCCACGGGCGTTCTGGAAGCTGTAAGTGGGGATTTATTACAATATTAAAAAACTAATGGTGTCCCGTCGTATGCTTCATCTCTTAGGCTGACTCTGGAGAAGTTATGGGTTTTTTAAGATAATTTTTTTGAATCTTTGTATTGCAACCCCCTTTGGTGATAAGGGGTTCTGGGAAAATATTTAGGAGAAAAAACTAATGCAGTTCCTCGATACATTTTGTTCCTTCAGCGGTTACTCCGGGGAAGTTGTTAGGTTTTTAACCCAATTTTTTTTTTAATTTTACGTGGCAACTCTGTTAAATGCTAGAGATGAGGAGTAAGTATGTTTCACAAAATGTTTGGAAAGAAAAATTAATCTAGTCGGTCTTACATTTGACCTTTGTAAGAGCACCCGGGAAGCTGTAGGAGCGATTTAAAATATAAAAAAAATAAACCTTGTATGGCAACCCTGTTAGAAAATGGAGTTAGGGTATAAGTATGTTTCACAAAAATATTTGGGGGAAAAAATTATTGGGATTGCGTCCTGCATTGCAGCCGTGTAGGGGTGACTCCGAAACAGCTGTAGAGGTTCTTTGCTAAAATTTTAGAGAAATAAACAGAGGTTGTCTTGATTTTTGGCTTATATGTCGCTTAGTTATAAAGGGATTTTGCTGAACTTTAATTGTAATTTGCACGCAGATATCGGGGGGCTTCAAAGAGTTTATTTTAACCATAATACGGACAGACGGATAAATGAGCAGACTGACATCGCTTAATTAACCTTCCTATCTATGAGAAGCAAAAAAGTTATATCATATGGAGTCGCAGAAAGAAATTACAAACGGAATAACAAACTTATCACTTATGTGAAGGGTAAAACAAGCCTAAGGTGGCAACGGAAGTTTTGTGTGGAAAAAATGCAATTTAAATGCAGTCTACAAGCAGAATTTTACCATTTTAATACAGTTACACGCTTTTTAAATAAATGTACACTTACAAATGTGTGTGTCTGTGTTATGTTTTACAAATGCCATACATACACATAATGGTGATGTACAAATGTCTATCTGTCGGTGTAGATTTTTACGAATGAGTAAACAGATACGTAGATGAGTAAACGTATGCATGTATTTTTATGCTTGTAAATTTTTATGCAATTTGTAGAACGTCTAAATGTGTTTCAGCAAAAAAGCCGCGAAAATAGCAACGGACATCGAAATGGAATAGTGCGTTAGCAACATTTTCAATGGAAAAGGAGCAACAAAATTTACACCATACTACAACAGCAAAAACAACAAATATAATTAACTAAAAAGCAGCACATAAAAAGCTTACAATTCACAGTGTGGTATTTTCACATAACAAGTGGGCAAAAATAGAAGTTTTCGTAGAGGAGTAAGGTTTGGTCATCTAAGCTCCAAGTATTCGAGTGATTCTTTTACATTCCTTAAATGAAAATTGTCATAAGGAAGAGGCAAAAAATAGTAGCATGATAAAATTTTGTAAAGATAATAACTATTTAATACTCCTATAAAGAAGACGAAAAAATGAACAGTATGTAACAAATTTTAATGAATGGAGTCTGAGGCACAATATATCTAATTGTACGAATATGTTTTTACACAAAAACTGATTTTACACAAAAACATATTCCTAAAACATTTTACCCCCTATCTCCATCACCCAAGGGGGTTGTCATACAAAATTTACAAAAATTATGTAAGAACCCCCATAGCTTCCCCAAAGTCGGCCTTAGAAAAATTAAGTATACGATCGTCCCCCATTAGTTTTACCTTCTAAACATATTCATAAATAAATTTACCCCCTATCCCTATCAACAAAATGAGTTGTCATACAAAATTTACAAAAATTATGTAAAAACTCCAATAACTTCCCTAGAGTCGGCCTTAGAGAAATAAAGTGTACTACCAACCCCCATTAGTTTCTCCTCTGAAAAATATTCCAAGGATATACATACTAACCCTGTATTACCATCACCTAAGGGAGTTGCCATACAAAATTTACAAAAAAATTTGTAAAAATGCCAATAGCTTCCCCAGGCTCAGCCTTACAGAAATAAAATGTACGATTGGCCCCCTTTAGTTTGCCCTTACTAAGCATATTCCTAGAATATACCTACCCCCTATCACCATCAACTAAGACGGTTGCCATACAAAATTTACCAAAATAGATGTCAAAACGCCCATAGCATCCTCAGCCTCGGCCTAAGAGAAATAAGGTGTACGATCAACCCCCACTAGTTTCCCCTTTAAAATATATTTCTAGAATATACTTACCACTTATCAACATTACCTAAGAGGGTTTCCAAAAAAAATTCACAAAAGGTATGAAAAAACCCTTAAACCTTCCCCAGAATCGGCCCTTGGAAAAGAAGAAGTACCACCGACCCCCAATAGCTTCCCTTCCACCAAAGCGTTGCTAGCACAGACTTACCCCCTAGCTCCATGTCTTAAGGGGTTTCCATACAAAATTTGAAAAAAAAAATAGTTCGAGACCCCCTACAACTTCCCCGGAGTCGCCGGTAGATGAATAAAATGTATCACAGACCACTATTTTCTCCCCCTTCCAAACATATTTCTAAAACAATTTTACCCCTTATCTCCATCACCCAAGGGGACTGCCATACAAAATTTACAAAAATTATGTTAAGCGTCCATAACTTTCCCAGAGTTGGCCTTAGATGAATAAAGTGTATGATCTACCTCATAATTTCTTCTCCCAAACATATTCCTTAAATATACTTATACCCTATCTCCGTCGCCTAAGGGGGCTCCCATACAAAGTTTGGTAAAATTGTAATAAATCCGTTTTCTACAGCTTCCAGGGTGCCCGTTGACAAGTCAAATGAAGGACTGATTTCAACTCATTTTCTCTTGCAAACATTTTCTCACAACATACTTACCCCCTATCTTCACCTCCTAGGGGAGTTGCTGTACAAAATTTAAAAAACTAGGGAAAAAACTACCTACAACTTCCCTAGTCACTCTAAGAGAGTTAAATATTACACTGACCCTTATTTAAAAATTAGAAAACATTTCGAGATGTAATTTCCTAAAAAAATTCTGCAAATAACAACATATGTTAAACCCTATATCAGGTAAGTCCATTTTTGGACTTACATAGCCCCTGTTTATGTATTCTCCTGGTATAAGCATTTTGGACTATAAATTCCTAGAATTTAAAATTATTTTTAACCTCTTTTGTTCTCAGACCTTCATATGAAATTTATTAAATGCTGCTTAGAGCAAATTTGTATCTCATTACTGACATAACGTAGAATTAATTTAAATAATGAGTTTTTTAGTTACAAATTAATTTTGATGCAAATGTTTTTATTCCGTTAAAAAAGCTCTCCAGTAGACCTGAACGGAAATCATAGTTTAATTATATTTGCAGAACTTCAGTCAGGTCCAGAAGCGAAGAATACAGGATTTGACTTGCCAACAAAAACGCCGTTTCTGATTCGCTATGCAAACATTCGAGATCTTCATGTGCCAAAATACTCAGACGTAAGAAGGCTTTATTTGAACAGCGTCGGCATGCCAAGGTTTTTGCCGCCCCCAAAGGCAGCAAGAGCTCTTGGTCATTTGTTCAAAGGGTAAGGGATAACGCTGGCTCTTCAATACCTGCATCATCAACCGGTTGATGATGCTAACCTCTTGGATGAGATATTTTCGGAAAGCAAATAACCATAATAACTAGAACTATGCCTGACATAATCTTTCGAGATCGTGTAGTTAAAGTTGTTTTATTAAAATTTTACATTAGTACGCTGGTCCGTTTATAAGGTAGCCTTTTTAGATATATACCGTTCCGGGGTATTCCTTATATACTGGAAAGTAGCTAGTTTTACGTCAATTTCCAAAAGAGAAAGGACGAAAACCCTGAAAATTACCGCACAATAGTTATTTTTTCAGCACTCTCCAAGGTAATGGAAACTATGGTTAATTATCACCTTGGTAACTATCTAGAATCCAACGGTTTATTAAGCGACCGCCAGTACAGCTTTTGTAAAGAACGTTCTACGGGGGACCTACTGATCTTTTTTAACAGAAAAATGGTGTACCTCGATTATTAAGTGGTGATCTTGATATATCCAGGGCATTTAATAGAATCTGGCATTGTAAGTTTCTATCTAAACTTGCTACTTATGATGTCGGTGATAAATTTTTTCGATTTATATCGAGCTTTCTCAGAGATCGCACTGTTCGTGTTGTTATAATAAATATAGTTTGGGGGTACCGCAAGGCTCTGCCCTACATCCTACTCTATTTGCTATCTTTTTTAATGACCTCCTTTGTCAGACTTCAAATCCTATCTATTTCTTTGCAGTCGACAGTAGCATACTCCATTTATAGTCATTTGGCAAAAGGCCTAGCTCTTTGGAGCTTGGGGCTATGAGGCAGAGTACTAATGAAACACTTCACTATGATTTGAACCTAATCTCTCATTGGGTTGATTTTAATGCATGTAAGATCCAGTGTTGTTTTCTGACACATAAACGCACAGTTAGTCATGCAGCATCGTCTATATCAATAGGTGGCATAAATGTTGGGGAGACAGAAACTCTTGATGTTCTTGGCATGAGAGCAAGTGCTTTTGTATCGAAAGAAGCATCCAAGTGTCTTGGTTTTTTAAAACGGTGTAGAGCTTATTAATAATTTTAAAAGATTGTAAAATAGTTGTTTGCCAAACATTTATTATTACTTTTTACTTAAAAGTGATCTACATAACTATATTCAATATACAGATGTGCATTACAATAATAATGGACTTGTTCCTGAATGCATTACAGCACTGCATCATGGCATTTGGCGTTGCACAGCTCTACCTCAAAAATATTTTTTATTTTAAAATAGCTATAATTTTGGCATAGTTTATTTTTTAATAACTTTATATCAGTTTTCATAACAATTTGCACTCGTGATACAATGCAGTGATGCATCTAAAAACAGGCCCAATATTTTAACAAAAGTAGCAATCGTGTTTATTGTGCACTTGCGCAGGTAAACTTCTCAAAGCACATGTCAGCTATTGCTGCCCCTATATCAGAAATTCATATATTATTTCTTTTCTAATTTAACTTCCCAGTAAAAAAAGTGAGGAAAAAGAAGTAGAAAAACCCCAGAACTAGCTTACTTGAATCACTTCAAATTTTGAGGAAAAACCAATGAATTTTACATAGGGTTGTCATTGGAGGGATGCTATTTATTTTTGCCAAATTTAAACCGCATATAATCAACATTTTCGATGCAACAAAATTTCCATACTAAGGTGTTATTTTGAAGTAGATGTATAACTTGAACTTTTTCTGCATTTAATATGTGGAGAAAAAACACTCCTACTAAGAAAGGAATTTTCTGATCTAAAATGCGATTTTAATGTTCTTTTTAAATCTAGCTTTTTATGTGATATAAACCTAAAATTTATTACAACACTTCAACCAAGTGTAAATCGTTGCTCAATACAAACAAAACAATGACATCGGCGATTCATTTATAATGCCAGTTTTCATTTCTGCATTTAATTAAATGCAACAAATCCAGAAAATATTCAATAGCATTTTTAGATGTGATTTAAATGTGGTCTGTAAAAAATCTCATCAATTTTTTTTTTGCTGGGTTTAAATTGCCAAATTTATAATGTTTTATTTTAATTATAAGCGGCAATTATCTACATATAATGAAGTTAATGTAATGTAACAGCTGTTGCGATGGAGCTTTCGCCTCTCTTGCTTTTGTTCTTTATTCATATATTGAGTTTGATATTGTTTTTTTTTTTATTTATGTTTATCAGAAACTTTCCTCCGCCTTTTTTTTCCATCTGTGGTAGGATCATGACGGAGACGAATTAAAACATTAAATCTACTTTTTAAGAGCTAGACCAATTTTTAACACATTAGTTGGTTAAATGCACTCTTTAATATATTTAAAACGTCAAGAAAAAAAATCCCATCAAATGGGTAACGAAAAATTTTTAACAATATTTCCGTAGCGATGAAATATTTTTTCGACAATTAAAACTGCAACTGAAATGATTTCCATCCAGACCAAAATCATAAATACCGAGCCCAATTCATTCATGGACAAGGGGTTTTCGTTTGAATTATTATGGCTGTCCAATTGACTATCGTCTTGGGAGTGCTTAACAGCTGTATCGACTCGCAGGGCATATTGACGTTTCCACAATGTTAGGAAGCCATAATCTCGAAAATAGGTAATTTTTTCGTTCAGTTCAGACACAAGGTACGAGTGATAACGAACATAAATAGCCAGGTTTTGTGTCAACAGTCGTTCATTGACCAAATGCAAATGAAGTCGCTGGCTGCGATTTACTTTGCCAAAATAGCCAAAATATTCATATGGTGTTATGAAGGCTGTGGGTATTTTTGCATTCAACAACTCCACAAATCCTTCATATATGGAAGTGTTTAAGATCAACTTACGCTTAACATCCGGCAAAACTTCTAAATATGTTTTATATTCCGGTGTCACACTAATCAAATAGTTTTGCTTGAATACACTTTGAATCGTTTGCGGTGGATCCCATTGCTTGTTGTCACGCAGCATCTGGTACATACCCGACTGATAAGCACTGCGTAATATTAATGTGGCCATCAGCCAGCAAGTAAGCAGAAAACGTGCAAAATTACGTTTTGGCATCTGAGCCATTGATACGGTGGCACCCACAGCCAACACATACAAGTGGTATTGGGGTGTTTTGTTATTGGAACCAATTAAAAAATTTCGATATCGCAGCCATTTCCGTCGACGCTCGCAAATGCAGATGAGTATAGAGCTTAAAGCAAAAGTTAAACCAAGCATAAGCCAGACCATATAATGAAACGGAAAGGCGAGTTTTTCATATGTTGTATAGAATCTTATAACGTTGGTAACAATATAGATAGGGCTGAGAAAAAATGGATCAGTTTGTGAAAACTCTGAAGTATTCCCTAAGTCATTTATATATCTGAAACCACCCAATGCCAAGTCGCAGCCTTGCGCAAACATCTGTTGGTAATAGAAAAAAAAATTATTAAAAATTTAAAACTTTTTTATCGATGAACAAGTTATACGAGTAGTAAAAATATTGTTACAAAACAAAACATAAAAGGTACCGTGAAATAACTCCCAAATGAAATAACTCCCAATGGAAAAAATGAAATAACTCCCAAATGAAATAACTCCCAACGAAAATGAAATAACTCCCAATCGAAAAAAATGAAATAACTCCCAATGGTAAAAATGAAATAACTCCCAATGTTTGGGAGTTATTTCATAAAAGTCGCAAAAAAGTGAAATAACTCCCAAATGAAATAACTCCCAACAAAAATTAAATAACCCCCAATCACAAAAAAAATAATTGTTTTATGAAATAAGTCCCAACGGAAATGAAATAACTCCCAACAATAATGAAATAACTCCCAACGAAAATGAAATAACTCCCAACGAAAACGAAATAACTCCCAATTAAAATATATGTAATGCGAAAACCTTTTGTATCCATAAATAAGATGTTACTAACGTAAAATTATTTTCTAAACAAACAAACCAAATGACTGGCGGCCTCCGTCTGGACGCAGGATAAGTAAACTCTCGTGGATCAAACCGCCAGCTTCGTTACAGCTTTAGGACAGGCGCGTGGACTTTAAGCACCTTTTTGGTTAAATAATTTTTTTAATAAAAGGGAGTTATATAGAAAGCCGGCCTTCGGCCGGGCGCAAGGAAAAAAAACTCCAGTCCATTCGATCCGCCGGTTTCGCATTGGCCTTCGGCCGGGCAATGGACCTTAAGCTCTACTGCTTTCCATATAAAGCTTCGCCAAATAAAACATGAATTTTATGACACTTTAGTTATGAAGCTGCAAATACTTCCGATGCACTACAGTTAAAAGTATATTCGCCGGCCGAAGGCTACTGCGAAGCCGGCGGATCAAATGGACTGGAGCTTTTGTCCTTGCGCCCGGCCGAAGGCCGGCTATATATGCCAGCTTCGTTACAGCTTTATGACAGGCGCGTGGACTTTAAGCACCTTTTTGGTTAAATAATTTTTTTATTAAAAGGGAGTGATTTAGATAGCCGGCCTTCGGCCGGGCGCAAGGAAAAAAACTCCAGACCATTCGATCCGCCGGCTTCGCAGTAGCCTTCGGCCGGGCAATGGACTTTAAGCTCTACTGCTTTCCATATAAAGCTTCGCCAAATAAAACATTAATTTTATGACACTTTAGTTATGAAGCTGCAAATACTTCCGATGCACTACAGTTTAAAGTATATTCCCCGGCCGAAGGCTACTGCGAAGCCGGCGGATCGAATCCACTGGAGTTTTTTTTTTCTTGCGCCCGGCCGAAGGCCGGCTATATACCCACGGTTTTAAAACCCCAAAACTTTTAAATAAATGTCACCTTTTATACTAGCGTGATTAAATTTTTTTAAATGCTCTGGTATATACACTTGCTTTTAGTAAAATAAAATAACTCCCAATAAAAATGAAATAACTCCCAACAAAAATGAAATAGCTCCCAATAAAAATGAAATAACTCCCAATAAAAATGAAATAAATCCCAATGATAGAAAATGAAATAACTCCCAACAAGAATGAAATAACTCCCAACACTTCGAAAAAATGAAATAACGCCCAACAATATTTCATTGGGAGTTATTTCATTTGGGAGTTATTTCATTATAAAATAACTCCCAATGAAAAATAATGAAATAACTCCCAACGCATTGGGAGTTATTTCATTATGAAATAACTCCCAATTTGTATGGAAAAAAATTGGGAGTTATTTCATTTTTTCATTGGGAGTTATTTCATTTGGGAGTTATTTCACGGTACCAACATAAAATACCCAGCAAAAACTTACATTGCTTTGTAACGAGTTATAACGCGAAAAACTCTTATTTATTCGAATTTTAAGACATTATTTTAATATTAAGATGACATTGGAGGCAAGTACTTACCATGCTCGCTTACAAAGAGGGGCTTACATAAGCTATTGCTATGTAGGCATTAAAATAACCTTTTCCTGGAGACCCCGGTTACTAATTGCATTTAAAATTTTTTTCTTTGATGTTTTGATTAAAACTGGCTTAAAATATAAAGTTAGAACAAGTTTAGAAATTGTCAAACTCAAACTATCTGCCTCAATTTTAGATAAGCAATAACTCATTATCTAACAACTGCTAAGTAGTACAGACGTATGTAATAGTAGTTGAAAAGTAAGAAATTTTTAATGTTAATTACTTCCAAATTTTTGCTGGGTATATATACAAACGATGTTTCATAATCGATCTTAAAATCTAGTTTGAATATTTTTGAACTAAGTGTTTTTTGATTTCATATGACAATATGTGCAATAATAAAGTGCACACATTCTATGCATTCCGGTTTAACAAAGGATATAAAGTCAGGCTTTTTCGTTGCGCCTAAAATTTCGTTAAGTTGAACTTTTAAAGAAAAATCTATTTTTTTTTGTCCACACCATACAGTTTTGGTTTAAGGCCTCTTAATAGCATCTTAGTATGTAGTACAACAAAACAAGTAAGACCGCTATATTCGGCTGAGCCGAATCTTATATACCCTTCACGTTGGTCTTTTAATATACCCAGCAGAGTAATTTTGTACTGCAAATAATACAGTCAAATCCCGATAATTCGTAATCACAAAGGACCGGTCATTTCTTACGAATTATAGAGGTTTTCCATTTAGCGGGGTTTCGATTTAACGGGGTTAAAGTAAAATAAATACGAATTAACGGGGTTTTTCAATTTATTTACTAAAACAAATAAAAATAAACATAAAAAACAATTGTTAAAAATAAAATACAAAATAAATAATATAAATACATAAAATAAAGTAGCAAATTCATTTACTTAGCGTAAAATACACGTATTTTTGTAACAAACTTATCTTAAGAAATTAAACACACACACAAGCAAAAGCCACGTAAAATAATAGCGGTAAACAAAAAATCATTCTTTCCATGTTTTTGTTGTTTTTATTACGAATTATAAGTGGTAGTGAGCAAACAATTACGATTTATAAGAGGTAAAGAAGATTTTATTTGAAAAAAAAAAAATTACAAATTACCGAGGGGACCAAAATGTATGGAAATTTTACAAATTAACGAGATTTTTTCAAGGGACCGAAGGTTCATTACGAATTATCGGGAATTACGATTTATCGGGGTACGAATTATCGGGATTTGACTGTATAATAAAAAAACCTTGTAATTTTAAAGTTAATAGAAAACTATACAAAATTTTAACGTTCGTATGAATAATAGAAACAGATGAAGAAGGTTTGAAGTCGAGTGTTTTAAAAGTTTTCGACATTAATTATATTTAAAGGTTAATAAAACTTGTTAAATGTTATGGGATGCTCTAGTCCCCCTGCTCCACTCCAACTTTTTCTCCAAAATGTATGAATTATTTGATTATTACTTTTTGTGGAACATTCGAAGTAGATAGCTGTAATAGTTTTCCAGAAGTATCGTATCGAAAATTTTATAAAAATTGTTAATTTGTATGGAAGCTACCCCATATTCACACCCCACCCAAAAAAATTTTTCTTCAAAGCGTAGGTTTTGTTGTCAAATTACTTTTTGCATAACATTTGATTTCGATATCTGTTACAGTTTCCGGGATATAGCGTTTCGAAAATTTTACAAAAACTGTTAATTTGTATCGGGACAACCCCATATTCACCCCCCACCCAAAAAATTTTTTCTTTAAAGCGTAGGTTTTGTTGTCTTATTACTTTTTTGTTGAACATTTAATTTTTATATCTGTTACGGTTTCTGAGATATAGCGTATCGAAAATTTAATAAAAATTTTTAATTTGTATGGGAGCTAACCTTTGTTCTGCCCCCACCCAAAAAAATTTGTTTTTTAAGTTTAGGTCTTATTGTACAATTACTTTTTTAGAACATTTTAAGTCGATAGCTGTAATAGTTTCCGAGATATAGCGCATAAAATATTTCACCAAATTTGTTCAATTGAAGGGTATAGATGAGCCCTTTATTTTGAAAGTGGCATAAGTTACTTTTTCAAAAAAATTGGGTTAATGCAACACTAAATACAATTGAACTGTATCTTTTTATATCTTTAAATACCTAAACTTAAAAAAAGTGACTTATGCCACTTTCCAAATAAACGGCTCATATAAGTTTGTCATTCCATTTGTAATTTCTGTATTATCTATTTGGGACCCAAAAAAGTATATATATTATGGATCCTTATAGATACGGAAGTAGATTTAGCGATGTCCGTGTTATGGTTGAAATCAACTTTCTTAAGCCCCCCGATGTCGCATCGACCCGTAGACGGTATCAAACTGTCACGAATATCCGCGAAAAAACCGGTATTGAAATTCAGCAAAATTTCCTGATAAATGACTGAGATATCAGCAAAAAACCAAGACTACCTCCTATTTTTTATAACAGAAAAACAACAAAGAACATACTTATGTGCGTAATAATAAAAAAACAACAAAAAAAAACAGAATCAGTCATGTTGATTTTGTTGAACCTCACCCAAAACGAAAATTTTATTAGTATTAGTATTCATACATGTAACAGGGTTGCCATACAAAGCTTCGTTTACATTTTTTTTTAATCGCTACTACGGCTTCCAGGGCTCTCCTACAAAGTAAAATATAAGGCCGACCTAAATTAGTTTATCCACCCAAACATTTTTGTGGAACATACTTGCCCTCTATCTCCAGCCCCTAACATGGTTGCCATACAAAATTTTAAAAAATAAGGTTAAAACCGCTACAACTTCCCTGGAAAAGCCCCTAGAGAAATAAAATGTATAACAGACCCTCATTAATTTTTCCTCCCAAACGTATTTCTAGAGTATATTTACTCCCTGTCTCCACGCCCTAAGGGGGTTGCCATACAAAATTTACAAAAAGGATGTACAAATGCTCACAACTTCTTCAAAATCGGCCTTAGAGCTATAAAGTGTACGACAAACCCCCATTAGTTTCTTCTCCCAATCATATTCCTAGAACATACCAACCCCCTATCTCCACCTCCTAAGGAGGTTGCCATACAAAATTTACAAAATTGATATGAAAATGCCCACAACTTCTTCAGAGTCGGCCTTACAGCAATAAAGTGTACGACCGACCCCCTCTAGCTTGCCCTCCCAAACATACTCCTAAAATATACTTACCCCCTATATCCCCCCCCCCCCCCCCCTAAGGGAGTTGCCATACAAAATTTGATAAAATCAGGCTAAAACCCTATACAACTTCCCCGTAGTCACCCGTGGAGCGTTAAAAATGACACCGACCCCTATTTAAAACTTCAAAATATTTCATAAGTAAAAAAATGGATAAAAATAAAAAAAAGTTCGGGATTTTGAAAGGCCTATGTGAAGGTTATATAATATTCGGCACAACCGCATATAGTGCTCTTACTTGTTTATTCAATTATAATTTTTTTCAGATAATGCATTTTTATATCCTTATAATATGGTAAATTAAAAAAAGAATTTCTTTTTCAAAACTCTAATAAAATTATATATGTATATATGATTTTAAAATTTAGTTTAAAGGAGCGAGATCAGTAAACCTTACAAAAGAATCGATTATTTTTTTTTTTGTTAAATTGCCGAACTATAGAAGAAATCGTAAAATCCGATAAATAATTTTATTAAAACCTTGGAAAAACTTCCTGCTCAAAAAATTGTGCAGTTTTTTCTGTGTGGAGTTTATTTTTTGGTTATACCGGATTTCTGCAAAGCAGATAATCGGTAAACCGAGCCTCCACTGTACATATAAATTTAAAAATTAGTTAAAACTTACCTCTCCAAAACTACTCAGGCGGTTATTAGCATCCTCATTTATATTATTAGTCCAGTGGATATTTATTGAAAAATTTAACTTTTCGGCTAAAAACTTCAACAGCTCCGCCTCAATGCCCTTATAGTCCATAAGACTGGAGTTTTTCTTTTGTGGAACAACACTAAAATATGGCATATCCTGACCAGTACAACAAGTAACTTGACAGCCGTAAAAATTGTCCAGTTTTTTAGGGAAATAATTAAAACTTTCCCAACGTTGCTCAGCTACTAAATAGCGATTGATAATGACTGGCTTATAATCTCGACAACTTGAAGATGTAAATGGAAAGTATGTCAGCATAACAATATTATCTCTAGCCAATTTTACCACTAACGCCACTTGTATTATATCCATATGATACAGATCCTTAAATATTGCGTAAATCAAATCGTAATCCAGTGATGTTAAATGGGAGATGAACAGTAAAGTACGTGAGAAATTCATGCTGCCAATGTTGTACAATTGACTATAGAAATGTCTTGGAAAAAAGTGAAATAAAATTTATTTGCTTGGAAAATTCTTGCTTAAACAGACGAACTTACTTAAACGTTTTAAAGTTGTCCAATAAAACTATTTCATTGTGACTAAAATTGTAATATTGTTTCTGTGTCTGCTGGAAAATCTGATAGGTGGCATTATTAACATCATTTAGAACTCCATTGATGAAATCATTTGCATAAAAATGGTTTTTGGCCGAGTTTTCATCATAGTTTGCAAAAAACATTAAACGACTTTCATCCACTATAAATGTGTGCATTATAACTAAATCTAATGCTCTATAAACATTTATATTTTCATCTGCCACACCAAGCTGGAAACGGCCTTTGAATACAAACAAAACTAATACGAAAGAAAGTCTGAAATAATCCTGCATGTTTTACGTTTAATGATAAATAAGAGACTAAATATTTATTTAAGTTAATCATCCATTTTATTTTATTTAAAAGCTATTAATTTATTTTTATCTAGAGGCTTTCTCTAATCTATTTAATATCCATTTGCTTAGATGAATAAGTATTTCCAAAATTATTATAAATATTATAATTAATTATTATTTGAACACATTATCTACTTACTTAAATTAAAGTTAAAACCAAAAGCTTCCACATACACGTGTTAATACTTATGATTTCGTACAAAAAATCTATTGGAATAATTGAGTAATATCCTTAAGGGATTGAAAAATATTCTAATAAAATGTTTTAGCACAATTTCTGCTTCATCACTTAATTATAAAGTTATATAAATGATGTCTTGATTTATATAAAATAATATGTTTAAATATGTATTATTGGAAATGATAAATGATTTATTCTCAGTTTAGCTTATGAACTACAAAAAAAAGTTAATCATATTAGAGTCTATTAAGTATATTGCAGGTTTGTTTTAGTGATGATTAAAACAATAATTATTTAGAATCATAAGTGTAAACTAAACGTTGAAAAAATGTATTTTATAAAAGCATTTTGGGTAATTTTTTTGGAGGCCAATTTTTATTTTATCATTCCTTTTTATAACAAAAGTTATAAAACTTAAAACAGACTCGGGTGATATCAAAATTTATAAAATTTTCCCAAATTTAGAAAATAAAGGAAATTTTAAAAACTTTCTGTCTCAAATTTTTATGTTTTTATTTTCTAAAAGATTGAGGCCATTTTCTATTTGAGGGGATATTTCCTTATCTTTAAGAAAACCTTGATTTTTTTAGCTCTTTTATTCATTTTTAGGGCCATTTCTTGTATCTGAAGGCGGGATAATTTTTGTTATATTAAGTTGGTGTCATCTTTTCTTTAACCAGATATCACTGATATTGGGGCGTAACAAAAGTTTTATCGCCAGAGCTTTTTGAGGTTGGAGCATCGTGAGATCTCCCTTTAGACCGACCACTTGCCATTCTTAACAAATCATTACTAGCGATTTTCTTTTATCTAAAAGGGTAAATTGGCTCGAATTTAAAAAAAAACATATCAACACCCACTTCTCACAAAACGTACCGTTAAAAACTCCGGATGTTATTGATTAATGCCCAAATAGCCTTAATAAATAATCCACGAATCATACCTACCAACCGACTAAATACAACAAAAATTTTTCCGCAGTTGTGGAACAGCTTTTGTCTAAAAAAGGTAGCCCAAAGAGAATGGCAGAATGTCTCCAGTTTAAAACTAAGCTGAGGGAATGAACAAACCGACACAGAAATTTTCTAGAGGCATTTATGAAAGCATCACTTAAAACTCTAATAAGGTCTAGACTCGGCCCCTGAGGCGAATAATTCTCTATAGCAATAAATCAAACGTCTTAGAAGGCCTGTTAAGTCAAAACTACCCCTGCGTATTCCAAGAGGATCCTGAAAAAGAAATAAGGAAGGAAAATGCGATCTACTCGCAAGTCATTTAAATAACGTGTTCACTGTCAAAACATGTACTGACGTAAGTGAACTTGCGCCTGTTGGGGCTAGACGCCCCATAAAAAAAAGTTTCCAGTTTCAAGATGTCAAAGAAGCAGTCGATAATTTAAATGCTTTAAAAAGCTTCTGGCTCTGATAAAATTAGCAGCAAAGTACTTTAAGAGCTACTTTGTACAAAAAAAATAATTATTATTTTTAACGCCATATAATGGCTTAAGCATTTCCCGCCAATATGGAAAGTTGCCTTAGTAAAGATGTTTTCTAGGCCTGTGCCTGTGTTCTGTAACTTTAGTGAGAACTTCTCGCATCGAGAAGTTTATAGTCGCCTTGTAAAAGACAGGATGAACACGATAAACCTAATTATTTTTACTTTTAACGTTGTATAATGAGAGTTTATGTATTATCTAAGTCACACTGTTAATAAACGGAAGACTATGACAATAAAAAAATTTTCTCGCTGCGAAAACTTCTCGCAAGTTACAGAACAGGGAGGCTGGAAAAGATTCTTTGGGCCTTACAGGTCTATAAGTCTGTCTGTAAATAACAAGTGAGCCAAAAGAAGTCATCCAATATTGTTGTGCTCTTATTTTTTTCTCAATGAAAAACTTCGATTCTGTTGTTTGATTATGTTTATCGAGAAGATAATATCGGCCAAATGGGCGCCGTAACAATTGATTGTTATACTGGTTTGTTTAAGGGCATTTTTCATCACTTCGGCGAGAGATGTAGAATGTTGCCTTTGAGAGCTTCCAGGGTCTCGGGCTTGTTCATGTAACGAGGGACTTAAAAACTCAACAAAAAAGTCTGCCTATTTTGCGGGCCAATGTAAATTGCCAAAACGAGACATTAGGTGATCCGGGAACGCCGCCTTCCGATTATCGATTGTGGCTCGTGCAGTGTGTGCCGTTTCTCTGTCCTGTTGGAACCACATGTCCTTCAGCCTTAATTCGTTTAATTGCGACAAAAAAACGCGGCTAACATAGCCTTATAGCGCGCACCGTCTACTGTTGTCGTTTGACCATCGGTGCCTCGGAAAGAAATGGCCTCGAGCGTAAACAGTGCACCATGCAGTTACCTTGAGTAATAGTTTTGCTTGTTTACGTACCCGCTGAGGTGGAAATGAGCCTCATCGCTCATTATGATTTTAGTCAAAAAATCGTCCACTTCGCCCTCTGAATCGAGGATGGCTTGAAGGTAGGTTACATGCGTTTGGCGGTCAGCAGGTAGCAGCTGATGCACGGTCTGGACTTTTGCGGGAACGTGCGCAGGTCTTTCACCAAAATTTGCCTTAGGGTTGACCGGCTGATGGCTAATTGCAAGGCACCGTGGCACGGCATCTGGTCGATGGTTCTGGCGACAGCTCGACATGTTTGCCAACAGTGGATATATTGTCGGGAAAACGGACGCTCCCGGACCTGCCACTCTTGGCAGCGTCTCGTGTGTTCCCATACTCCTCAAGGTTGGTGGCCAAACGGTGCACCGGGTAATCGGCGACAGAGTCAGCACTGCGCCAACACTACAAAAAATACGAAAAAAATAGACACGGTTTTTCGGCGCTCTTGGTGAGTGTGTTACTTAATGGCTTGTTCATTTATTATCTACGTTTGTCTTGTGCACAAACGTTAAAACAGATATGACATTGGCCACAACTTACAAAAATAAGAGCATCTTCCAACAGGGTGATTTCTTTTGGCCCACCTTGTATGTCGAAATTGGTTGAAAAGTTGCTTAATATACGTTTGCTTTGATCCTAAATGATAACAATTGAATCCCTGATCACCAATTATGCTTTAGACATCAACATAAAACTGTAGGCAGGGTTAAAGAAAAGTCTTTGAGGATAAGAAATTTTGTTCTTCGCTTGAGAGACGTGAAGGCATAACGATCTGTTAACCAAAGTAAAGTTAAACTTGCCTGTCGAAGTACCTGGTAAAAATAATAAATAGCTACCTCTCTAATAGAAGGCTAATCTGTGCAACAAACAAACGGCTACGAACGTATGACGTCAGTGCAGGCGTCATACAAGGAAATGTCTTTTATCTCTTGCTATAAAACATAATGCCTGATGGTATCTAAAAACACAACTACAAAGCTTGACAAAAGCTAATTGGTTTAACAGACGACTAAGTAATTGTCAGCGTGGCGAAACACGTCATGGAAGTGGATTTTGCTGTAGATAAAATAATTATAAAGATACAGAGATGGCTAGAGTTGGCCAACCTCGACCTAACCGAACAAAAGACAGAAGCCGTGTTAATCACAATCAGGAAGAAAGTAGAGCTTATAACGGTAAAGGTTGTTACCCAGAAGAGTTATCAACAGACTAAAGTTTAAGCCTCAAATTGGATATGCGAGCACAAAGACGTCCGCCATGCAAAGGGTATTGCTGTAATCCTACTTATGCTCAGGACGATAAGTGGTTAGGGGGAGAATCAATCTGCTGATCAAAGAGTCCAATAAAATTAACGATTATTGCAGAGTAGAGATTCTAGTAGCCAAATTGACTTTCGATCCTGCCTTGTTCTCATAAACTCAACAACTCTCAGGTAAACAAATCTGTTGATAGTTAGACGGAGACTAAAGCAATCTCTGCAAACCTCTCTTGCTCTTCAATCGTTCAAGCGTGCAAGAAATCCATTGGTAAATTATGAGCCGTAAGACAGTTACATTATTACTGGAGTTGGTTCTGGAGTATTGACGATAATGAGCTACCAGATGAACTTACCAAAAAAGGGTGAATTTTCTACGGAAAAAACAATGGACGTTCGTACTTTAGTTCAGTAAAAAAGGGCATATCCTCTGCGGTAATGGTCAGAGGGATTGAAGCGGTTTCTTGTGTCCTTACCAGAATATCATTGTTGGCCAGATATTGATGCAAAAAGTTAAAGACGGATAGCCAGCAATAATTGTAGCTTTTTAGATGTAGCGGAGGCTAACTGTTGTGCATATTTTGTGTCACTTTCCAGTGCTCGTGCACTTCCGAAAAAAGTGTCTAAGTTCTTATTTATTTCAAAACCTAAATTAGATGCCTGGGGTTGTAAAAACAAGGCTGCTGGCATTTGCCAGGAGAGCGTGGTGTACCCACGACTTTATTACATCGAGTTAATTGAAATTGTTATCAGCTCTTTTTGCCTGGTAACAGTTAGAAACCAAAGGGTTTTTGAGAAGCTTTCATGACTAGTCAGTTTAACCTAGCCTTACATACCCTTGCCTAACCTAGCTGGTTTAAAATAGCGATTTGGCTATGAATATGAGGTTCGATCTCCTGTTAAGGGACCACTCAGCCACAGGTTAAGACTAGATTTCAAACTTTATTCAGAGTACGAGTTTTAAGGCACGTTATATCTGACATGTGTTATGGTTATGTCAAAGCAGGATCATACCATCCCGACTTGACAGCTTGCAAAAAGAGATATCTCCATTGTTAACTAAACAAGTACTTATTAGATACTTATTCTTGAAAATGAATTGGTCTTTATAATGCTTAGTTTAATATTTGCCGGCATAAGATTCAAAGACGCACAGTACTGCTACTAAGTATAAGCTGAGGATATAATATCCTTTTAATGAACGAATTCATATCGTTCTCCCAGTAAATATAATTTCAATTGAAATATGGCAATTTCTAAGAAAAAAATTCCTACACAGATAAAAACTAAGACACCATAAATCATTAGAACACCTTCTAAGTTACCCACATTGATAGGTTTAAAAATGCTTTCATGTGTGCTCTCCAGATAAGTGGTGTCCAAACTTTGCTTAGCCCAAAAATCTATTAGACCCATGCTGCGCAAATTCATTAAAAGTTCATTAAAGCGATTAATCAAATAAGAATGTTTGAAAAAGTACATTGTTATGTGCTGAGTAAAAATGCTTTCTGGTAGAACATAAAACATACCCCTCTTGCGTTCACTAATGACATGATACGTTAAAAAATCTTTTGGAGAAACGGCAGCTAAACAGCGTTTCTCTTTGTAAGATTCAAGAAAGAAAAACGAACTTTGTTCAGAGCTATTTTTGATTTTTATAACATCAATCAAACCCTGTTCGATACGAGGTACAGTGTAAACGGAACCGAATGTACCTTCGGTCATAACCAAAATACATCGCTGATTTATTAGATCTGTTAGAGACTTTGGCGGTTCATGATATAAACTTAGTTTGAGTAATTGAAATAGTAGTGATTGGTAAGCGGTGCGTAGAAGAAGCGCATAAACATGAAAGGAAATAATCATGAAACGTGAAAAATTTGTTTCGGGAATTTGTATTAAGGACTGACCCATATACAAACGAAACACATTAACCATTGGCGTTTGTATGGGCGGATATCCAACTGCTAATTGTATTAATAATGATTTACTGTAAAATTGATGTATTATAAAAGCTGTAAATAGACCCAACAGGACACTTAAAAGTAAACAAATCCATGTAAAGTTGTCAAATGGATACATTAATACTTCCAATGATGTATAAAGTTGTGCCGTTGTCAGAACCCCATAAACCTGAAAAGTTTGATAGTACGGCAATGCTCCAGTTAATACCTCGGAACGTTCCAATGTGTAACGAAATGAACCCAAACTAAGATCGGCCATGTGATCGTGTAGCTAAAAGAAAAAACAAAAGTTTAAAGTTAGAGTTCTTTAATTCTTGTTTTTAACATATTTTACTTCAAAAGTCGCAAACTAAAAAACATATTTTTTTAGACATAAGTTTTTCTAAATTCATTAAAAATAATACATAGTTTAAAAACAGCTTTTGTGATTATAAACATTTTTATTTTTTTTAAATCAATACCATTTATAATTATGTCTTTAGGCAAATCTATTAAATTGTTTGTACTGAACTTGTACTATTAATGCTAATGTGAGGCTTAACGGTAATGCAAGTAATGCAGGGAAAATGTAATGAGATAAAACTTATCCGATAAACGGTTCTTTGTGTTTTCTTAATTTCACTGTGCAATGCACGGGTTGATAAGTTATGTAATGGAAGAGGAGGGCCCTCGGGCAACCTTTCTACAGCACAAGTGCCTAAGTCTACCTCCTCGTGGTATCAACCAGGTAACTTTTAGTTTACTGAAAGGCTAACAGACATGGCTTAATCGAAAACAATCTGTCTTGGGCTTAAAGGAATCAGGTGTTCACTGGTCTGGCTTGAGGCAGGTTGTCCTTGTTGTTGCTGTGGCATGTACATCACCAATAAGTGGCACAGCAATACAAGGTTCTAAGGGTACCAATACTTTATCTGTGTAAAATAGAAATTGGTAGGAATTTTACGAAAGTAGATTTCCGAGGCTGACCAGAGTCCTATCCGGACCACGGGAATCAGTTGGCCCCACGTGCTTACCAGTGCATGAACTGATTAATGGTAAGGTCTCCTTCGGGAGTTCACGTGGTGGCTGTTGTTTTCCATAAGCCCCAGAGTGATTGCGTAAGCGGGCTTATATGAACTTAAGGCTCTTAAGATAGAGTCTCAAGTTTTAGAGGGTCTACCCAGGCACATGAGCAACTGTTAAAGTAGGCTAATAGCTGAAAAGGTGTAAGTGTGGGGAAGTAGGTGAAAAGGGAAACCGGCTACGGCTAGGGACCCTTGGATCTAAAATAAGATTCCGAAAAGGCCGGCATTGGCATGTTGAAGCATGTGCGTGACTCGGTCCTGACTGGCGGTGAGAAGATTATGACGCGTTGATGAATGTAGAGAAATTGATTTGTCTTAACAAAAAGAAAACCCCCTAACAGAGCTGGGTGTCGAATTTGTTGGGTGCGACATGATAATCATAATCTTTCATGCTTAAGGTTGGGTGCTGTTTCACAAGCGTGTGGAGAGGCGTATTGTCGGCGCGGATCTGTTTGATTATGAAGAAACGAGATCAAGACTTGAGACGCAATTCAGGCTTAGATAGCCCAACTCCTCACCAAGGTGTCTGTTACGGCTACACAGAGTCATGGCAGAGAATTTGTATCTGGGTGGCTGGGTGGACCATTCTGGGGGTGCTGGGGAACGCTTTGATTCCACCAAGTGCTTAGAGCACCGTGAATTATTGCCCGCACGGCAGGGGTCAGGTAAAACCCTTAACGACTCTGCAATGCACACTTCAATGTATGTAAGAATACGCCATTTAAATAATTATCATAACCAGCTGAGATTGTCTCAGAGTACCAAAAAAGCTATAAAGTTACGTGAACCATAAGGTATTTAAAATACCAGCCCTAAATGCGTTGCACCTTACTATTTTATCTGCCTTTTCTAGCTAACCCTACCTATACCAAGTGGTACTTCCTAACAGTCATAAATTCATATATAATCTTAATTTTCCTATCGCATTTGCTCGTCATATATCTCACAATGCGGTGTACCTCAGAGCTCCCTTCTCTCCTTTAGCTACAGGTCAGTCCCCATCCTGTCCACCCTAGGCCACAGAGGTCTGGAGATCCCGCAATCAGCCCTGTCTCTCCAGGTTTGGCCCGCCTTGTCTATTACTCAAGTCCCTATCAGCCGATTGTAGGAAACTAAAAAACCTAGCCCTGTGTGTCGACATGATCACCCTGAGAACACGTCTGCAGTTGTCAACATGTCTACACCTCACATAATGTCTCTCTAGATCCTTGATCACACCCTGACTATTAACGTAGATTTTCACATCCCCTCTTTCATCCGCGTCCACTCTTATTAATTCCGCGGCCCTCGTCACCACCAAAATATCAGCCTAAAAAACGCTGTTTCTTCATATCTTTTTTGATTCAATTTTAATAACGTTAAATATTTAGTTTAAAAATGTAAAGAAAGTTACAATTTTAAAACGATTTCAAACCGAACATACATACTTTTTAGTTTTTCATGTTAACACCTTGTTGTGCCATGCGGCAGGCCATTAATTAACCGACGTTATGGCAGTGATGAGGAAAAATTAAAACTCTTAGAGAAATTAGTTTGGAAAATTTAAAAAAAAAATTTTATTTTCATTTTTAATATCATATTTATCCCTTAGACTCAAATTATATTACTTTTGAACATATTAAAGATTTTTTAAGCCACCATGTCTTGCCATAGCAGGACGGCAAGTGGCATTTAGATGGTTTTTCAGGTTGCTTTTCTATAAACGTGATCAATGTATATTAAAAAACTATTTATTAATTTTTGCTTATTTGGCGTTGACCACTCGAAATGAATCTGTATTTGAAAAAGTTTTCCTTTCTAAAATCAAACCATATTTATCTCTTAAAAACTATTTTCTATTCTCTTACCATTTTCATTGCACCTGTTAATGTGCCATTGGCTTGCACAATTCCCCTTTGTTCATTATTTGGCGGCTCTTGCAAGTCTAAGGAAAACTTTAATTTTTCTGCCAACACTTTAAGCAATACAGCCTCAAAGTAGCCGATTTCATAAAATTCACTATCATCTGGTAAATAGCTTAAATATGGTGGCGTATCCCATATGGCCACAGTCAAGGCACAATTCTTTAAATCAATAATTTTTTGCGGATATATGTTTAAGTCAATTGGTTTTAACCATTTGTCGTCATAAGTATTTATTTGTGTAACAAAAGGCATTTTACAAGTCGAATAGCTGGAAAATGGATAAAAGGTGAAAACTTCTACAACCAAATTATTTACTTTCAATAGCGATACATTAACGATGGAATTTTGCCAGAAATATGCAAATATTTCATTGAGCACTTCGTTAACATTGGCAAATCTGGAGGCGTGCATTAGATACAATAGATAGTATTCTTGTATATCATAGTTTCTGGTAAAATTGGCTGGATCTAATTGTCTGTGAAATTAGAAAAAAAAAGAGAAAACATTAATTTTAAGCCCGTAAATTGTGTGGCAAGTGGTATATTTTTATTTTGATGTTTACCTTAATGATTCTATGCCATCGACTACAATTAAATTGTATTTACGATTTAATGTCTGATCACGTACCATGGAATTCTTATTTTCAATTTCCACTTTTATCATGGTTAAATTAAGTAAAACACTATTTAAAAAATCCTTCATATACGATTTCAAATGCAATTCCTGTACATTTGTGCTGAGCATGAAACTATTTGCGTTGGGCACAAAACACTCACGTATTATACTGCAACAAGCGGCAATAGAATTTTGCAAAGATAATGGCATATCCGAGTCAATGGCATTTTGCATAATTGATAAATTATGAGAGTTTGCTGCTTGTTGCTCTTGTTGTTGCTGTTGTTGTTGTTGTTCACAAGACAAACTTACTAACACAGCCAATGTCACGGTAAAAATTGTTGAACGCATTGTGAAGTTGGCGGACGTTAAAAGTTCGCAAATACTAAACGACTTCCGTTAAGTTTGTTGTTTAACATCGAACTAAAAACAAAACTTGTTTACTTTCTCTTCTTATTGCTGGTTTCCTTTTCATTTGTTTGCAAATTATTGAAATTGTGCCAAAAAGCAGTGGTGTACAAATGATTTGGTTGGCAATGGGGTTTATAAGCATTTCTTATTTAGTTCATTTGCTTAATTAATTGCTGACTTGTTACGGTTGTTCACATGCATATGGAAAGCACGAAAGATTCAATTGTATTTTTGAAAGTTATTTCCAATGCATATAAGAAATGGTCGGAATAAGTTTTTTGACAAAATTAGCACCACTTGCACAAAAAACCCCTAAAATAATTTTAATTGCCAAGATTATTGAATTAATTAATAAAATAATTTGAGCCTATCACCAAAATGATTATACCTATTATCTTAATTGTAAAAACTGAAAAATAGCAATATTTTTTTATCAAATTAAACATTTGTAAGATTTTAATTACTGAAATTATAAAAATTTAAGCGTACTTCAAACACTTCAATTTCTTGAAGGAATCAACAAGAAAAAAATAATATTAAATTTTTTTTTTTTGCTTGGCTTGGGCTCGAGCCTAGGCTGATTATGTGGTGTGCGAGTGGTCCAACCATGCGCCCCGCTACCTTATTAAAAATAGACCGCATTTGTTATTATGCAAGGTGGGCCAAAAGAAGTCATCCGATGTTTTTTGGCTCTCATTTTTTTCTAAATGAAAAACTTTGATTCTGTATTTTGATTATGTTAGCTTTAAAATTTTATTGGTCAAAAATACGATATTGGCCAAATAAGCATTTTTCATCACTTCGTCAAAAACTTAAGACGACAGATTCTCGCAATCGTGTCGAATGTTGTTCTTTAGGGCTTCCAGGGCTTTGGGCTTGTTCACGTAAATACGGGACTAAAAAAAGTCTGAAACGGCTAAACTTGGCGAACTTGCGGGTCAGTATAATTCGCTAAAAGGATAGATGAGGCGACCCGGGAACGAGGCCTTCAGAATATCCTGTGGGAACCACATTTCTTCCAGTCCTAATTAGTTTAACTGCGCCAGAAAAAACTTGTCATTTGACCAGCGGCGTCCTTGAAAAAAATGGCCCGGTGACTCCTCCAGCGTCAACAGCGCACCATGCAGCCACTTTGAGCGGATGTAATGGTTCCTCGTGCATCACTCGTGGATTTTCGGTGCCTCAGAAGCGATAGTTTTGCTTGTTCACGTACCCGCTGAGGTGGAAATAAGCCTCATTATCCTATAAAAAATTGTCCACTTTTGCCTAGAGATTAATGATGGCTTGGGCATAGGTTACACGCGTTTGACGTTAATCAAGCAGCAACTGATATACGGACTGGGCTTTGTAGGGGAACATGCTCGTTTTTTATTTCTGTATACTTAACATATAATGTGCTGCATACTAACATAAACGTTTGCACAAAAGAGTTATATTATAATATTTTATGCAAAAGTATTTTTTTAATTATTTTTAAATAAGCATAATTGTTGGCATTTAATTTTCAAAAACAATTAAGCCATTAATTGGGGCAATTAATTTTTCAATCAAGATCTTTAAATTCTTTTCGGATAACGCGTTAATTGAATAACGGGGATAATTTTTTGTGTGTTTCTGCAATGAAAATAGTACGAAACTGCAACCTTTAATGTATTGTAAAGACAAAATGTGTCATTTAAGGACTTTCAATTATTACACCAAACTATAAGAACAATTGGTAAAAGTTTATCATACATCAGCAATGAATTGCAAAATTGAACACCAACGCCTTTAAATTTTATAACAACATCCAAGCAAAATAAATGTATCAAAATTTTTAAAACTGCGGCATCATAAACAATTTTATAAAATTTAATATTTTATAGCCACGTCAATGTTTTTAATACAGTTTAAGTTATTTTTTTTAACTCTTTTACAGTCGTTATTTACATGGCAACGTCATAGATTGCATGTTGCACAAAAGGAATGCGTGTAATATTTACGAAGTTGCATAATTACATTGATGAGCTAATTTGTTCGTAATTTTGTTTTGCCAGACATTAAAGTACAAATAAACTTACTAACACTAAAGTGAAGCACAAGGAAATTCATCAATTGCAAACACTAAGACCCTTTATTGTGACTTGCCTAGACTTAAGCTTAAAAAACAATTAATTTAGGGTAAAAGCATTTTTCCTGAAACTCTTAATAATTCGTTTATTTATTTAAATAAAGAAAATCAAATTGTTGCCATGAACAAATATTTTTTAAACAACGATGATTCAACACAGTTTTTTGAAGATTGGTCTCCTATTGACCCTACTTTCTATAGAAGGGTTAATCTGGAAATTTCGTTCAAATTACGTAACGTTACTGAGTAATTCATGATCACGCAGTTTAAATGCGTAAAGGCAGAAACTTTAAGTTTAAACTGTAGACACTCTTAGATGTGTAAGTCCACTAGGAAGGGACTTTGGGAAACTCGCACTTGAAATGAATAAAAACTTGCCAATTAGGAAGTTCTGTAACTTTCTATCACACGATAGAAACAAAATTTAAAACGCAACGTACTCAACTCGAAAAATAAAGAAAGGGTGTTTAGTACTTTTTTTTTTAATTTTAGACCCTAAGGAGCAAAAAATTTATTTTTTGTAATTTTTAAAAAAAATTTTCTTACTTTTTAAACAACAAATTTCGAAACCTTATTCGAATTGCTTCTAACGGGTCCCGAAAAAAATTTTAAACAAATTAAAAAATTAAATTGTTTTTGTATTTTTTGAAATTTTTAATCTTAGAATTAAGAAACTTCTAAACTTCTATTTTTATTATTTTTAAAATGTAATAATTGACACAAAGTTTTATTAAAAGCATTGAACGTTTGAATGGAAACGCGGATTTTTTGTAAGAGTATGTCATCCAGATGTCTTCCGTCGAGTTGAACACACTATCCAAATAGAGCCTTGGGTTCCGCAGCCACACGCTGCGGTAGATTTGGTTCAATTGAGCTTATTTTTCGACGAATATTTTTCTTTAAAGCCACACGAGATTGGGGATTGACTCTTTGGCTGCACTTATAAAAGTAAATAGGTGATGCATTCTACTTGGCTAGTATCAAAGTACAGGTTAATTTTAGAAGAAATTTTTTTGGCTATGCGGACCTAATTCTTAGAAATAGCACCCATATAAGAGAATTAAAATTATTGGGCCATAAATAGTTACTTTAAAAATTAATTGATATATATAAAACTTTGCATATTTTAGGACTTTATGTCCTAGTTAACCATTGGTCCAATATAAGACCTACCCCCGGAAACTACATTTAAAGAATGGTAACGAATCTCACCTTAACTTGAACACATTTGTTTCTAACAGGTGATTCGTGAGATAAGGTCATAAAAATTTTTAAATTATTTGCAAATAATTTTTGTAGAAACACTCTCTATTAAAATATATAAATGTACTAGTAAATGATTAATGTATTTACAGCGTGCCTTTTAAGTAAATAACTGGTAATAAAGACACCAATAATAAAAATATTAAAATTTATATATGTATATACTAAATACAAATGTCATATTGATAACTATATATAAAAAAGTTATTTAACTGCTGTTAAACGAGTTCCTAACTTTTAAGTCTATGAGCTTTAAGTTTAAGGCCTGGAACAGAATAAGGACGTTGCAGTTTTAGCTGAAGCTGACAACGTAATAAGTAGCGTAGCAAGACAAAATGCAAACAAAGTGTTGAAGCTCAACATGCATATGTATATATCAGCTGGCAAATATAAATTGTATTGTATATTGATACAGCCGCCACTACAATTACCTATTCTGGTGGCACTACATTAAATTTGCTGTTTTTAACCTTTGACAGCTTGTAGCTCTCCTTTTAACGTTGTACTGCATCGACTATTCTGTTTCACCACTTTAATTGATCTTATTTAAACATGTGTCAAATTTTGTTTTCATTTTTGGTTAATTTTGAAGAAAAATTTTATATAAAAAATTTTTTGTTTTTTACGAAATTCTTGACTTTTACAATTTGTGAACTTTCGGGTTATAGGCAAAATCAAGGCACACTCAACTGGGTAATATCAATAGCACAGTTGATTATAAAAAATTTGACCTTTTCACTTTACAAATATTCAAACACAAACGTTAAAACACAAAAAGTAAATGCAGAGGGTGAATTTTTTTAATTCGTCTTGATACTACCTTGTTTAGTTCACCCTAGACAAAATCAAACATAACGAAATACATATAAACATATATTAAAAGAACAATACCCTACATCTATTTGTAAAGGGAATGTACATATAAAAAATACACCGATAATATTTGCATTCAGTATACTAGTTGAACCAATCAAGTTAGAAACATATGCAAATAAGTAATATTCGAGTCAGCTTTATCACAAAATGCTCACTCTGGCAGGGCGTTTTGTCAAAACGGGATGTTCGACTCAGTTATATTCTGAAAGGCCTTTTCGGGGGCGACATTTTTAAAGGGACATGAAGCTAAAGCTCCCGTTTGGAGGCTTAATACCTTGTTGTTATAGTAAAACTGAGGCTCAACTGGGAAAATATTATCACAGAAAGGGAAAAGAAGGGGCTCAGTGTTTAAAACTCGGTCAGTCCAGCTTATAACTTCCTGTTGCTGTTTGGTTTAGCAAGATGCTGCTTTAAAAGACTGTCACCGCAAGATGTTTATTAAAGTCCAGCAAAGTGCATAGAGTTGAAATACGGCAGCTCTTAGAGTACTCCACAAGCTACCCTTGATACAATACTGCGTCTTTGGGACTTAAAGAAAAGGTACAAGGTGCGATTCCCTTTGGGACATGCCAACATACTGACTCAAATGGATGCGATCAAACAACTGCGAAATATAGCCAGTGAGTCTGACTACTTGTTTTCATTTTTAGACTTCACACTGACTATGGAAAAACTTTTTCCGAACAGATCAACGAAGATAAATATTCAATTACCGCTTAACGGAACATCAATGCACACGGTGAATATAGTGAATTACTTTAAACAGCAGAGTTATTCAGACTAGGTGACCAATTCAGTGTATTCCCAGCGAAGATATTTGCGATAATGTGAGCCGCGTACTAACTTTAAGTGGGATAGCGATCTAAAATGCATTACTATGTATGTGGAAAGACAAGCTTCTCATAGGGCACTAGGTTCCAACTGTGGGGTGACTACAGATACAATTATTTCCCAGGGTGCGAATTCTATGGAAGGGACAAGGCGAGCAGGTGCTGGACTGAGACCACGGGCTGTAAGGTGCCCCAATCTCTATGGCGAGTACCGTCAGGCAAACGGATCAAGGTTCGCTTAACCGTGGGTGGAAAAGACCTGAGACTGCTCACTAGACACTGCAATAACAAGGCATTGTTGGTAAAATGGCCACCAGGTACGGTGAATACTGTCGCTTGTATGGGGACACATACATGGTCAAGACTATGGAAGGAACACCTACTCTGACAATGCCCTTGCGTTTATAAGGAAACGATGCCATGCAATACCCATGGAATGCATCAATGGCCTTTTGCCCACCTATCTACTTAGGGTCCTTACATGATTATTACTCTACCGCCAATGTAGATAAAGAGAATTATAATGAATATGATGTTCTTATAAAATAAATTAGTTTTTTATGGTTCCATGAAAATAACAAAAATTATTAAATCAAATACAATATTTATTTTCCCTTTACATTATAGATTTAAAAAAAAAATTAGAATTTTATTTACATTCTTAAATTGCAAATATGTATAAAGAATCTTTAACCAATCACACCAAATGTTAAAAAAAATAATAATCAATATCGAAAAATATTATAGTCAATATTAAAGTTACTTTTTTCATTGCTTTTTTACTTCCCATTTCGATTCCCTTAAAAATGTTTTCATTTTTTTTCTTTTCTTGTATATTTATGTATTTTGATATTTCTTATTATTATCACTTTAACTTTAGAAGACATTTAAGCATGTAAATGTGCTGTGCGATAAGCCAAATTGCTGCAAAAGCCGGCAGCACTATTCAAGGCAACAGCCAATATAATGGTATTTGAGTAAGAAATTCTGAATAAGCGACATTCGCTTAAGAGTTTAAGTAGCAGATGAAGGCGAAAAAATTCAAAATAAATAAAGAAAAAAAAATAAACTAAACATTTTCGATACTTGGAAATAATCTTTTCATTTTATTAAAGGAAAAAGTTTATTTTTTATGACACAAGACTTTTCGCTTAAATAAAATTGTACGATTATAACGATAATTTTTTTGTTGTTGGTGGGGCTGTTCTGTGCCGGCTATGATGATGACAATGATTGTGATAGTAGTGGTAGCGTATAAGTTTTATTGAACTGATAATGTGGTAAAATTAGAGCTTTACAAGTCAAAATGAGAAGAAAAAAAAGCATGCATAAGTATAATACTTTAGATTTATAGTTTTTTTTTATCATAAATCGATAAAGTATTTTATTGCAGAAATTTGTTCGTTTTTTTTTTGGTAGTTTTAAATTCAGAGAGAAATTTTTAATTTTTTAAAGTGTAGAACACTTAAAGCAAGCTTATTTTATAAAAGAAGATTTTATTAATTTTTTATAATAATTTTCAAATATTATTTAGGACTTGAGCCTATTTTTCTTAGTTTATTTATTTAGTTGCATATAGACAAACCTAACCTAAAACAAACACTATGAAAAGCTTTTTTCAGATTAAAATTATTTTTTTTAATTTTTTAAATAATTTGTAACAGAACATGATTTTGATTACCTATTTATAATATTAAATTATATTTACAAAATTTTTCCTTAAAATTTTATAAAAATTTTTTTTTAACTTTAATTTTATATGCTTTTTGCATGTTGTTGTGTCAACAGCAGTTTGGGATGATGATTTTTAGCCAGACATTATTTCATGCCTTGTTTTCTTAAATTTCAGACTATAATTTAGGTTTTTAAAAATAAAGTTAATCAGCTGCAATGGTTTTATTTGTGTGTGTGCCTTCCATATGAAAGATCGTTTTTCGAAAAGTCTCCTTGCTTAGTCTTCTTATAGTACTTTTGCTGATCAAAAACTGATTAGTCACTTCAACGTTCAAAAAAGGACTGAATTCCATATAAGGCGACGATCCAGGTGAATGCTAAGATATTTTGCCTTAAACTGTTAAAGCACCATCTGGTTATATAAGGATTTGAAGGAGGTTTTCTTTGGGCATAGTAAAAACTACCTTGGTAAATATTTGTTCATTTATTATTATTCCCCACAACTTTGCTTATTTCTCTACTTGAGTGATTAGTTGCTGTTGTTGATTCGAGGCCTCTTTAGGATCTTCATTAATACTGCTTCAGACTGCTAAAGCCATATTGGTGATTGGAAATTCAGTTGTTGTCTTTTAAAATCAGAGTCAAATTGTTTTTAAGCAATTTTTCCAACAGTTTCGTCATCTTCTTCAAAAAATCCTTCCAGGCTTAAGAATCATCTAAACAAAGGCATTTTATATTTTGACAGGCAGTATTCAAAGCGAAATACATATAATGTTAAAAAGCCAACTCTAAAGGCATTTTGTTGCTTATTTTCTAAATTTCGGGAGCTTTTTAAAATTCAAATTATTAGTATCCTCTATCCCATCTAAAAATTTTAATCATATTTTCATAAGACGTCTAGCGACAGCTGGTGGTAGGTAGTTCACTCTTGTCAGTACACATGCTAGCAGCGAACACTACATATTAAATTTACGCTTTTAGATAAAAAAAAACAAGTAGTTGTGATTTTTTGAGGATTATAAATAATAACTGTTGTAGGTAAGTGGTTTAAAGCTAGATCCAACGAACCTCTAGCTCTAAAAATTTCCAGGAATATACTTTTCGTTACCCCGAAATTGATAATGTCTGGAATTTATTGTGTTTAGTTGGGCAATAGCTGGGATATCCAGTTGAAATATAATTAAGTCCCTAATCAGACATTGCATTCCACAAAACGTGATTTGTAGAATTAACAAGACGGTTACCTTAGCGCCTATTTTTATTGTGAAATTCGCTAGCAGCTTTGATAAGGGGGGTTTTTATATAGTCGTATAACTTTGAAATATAATTTAACAAAGACAAATTTATTAAACACAATTTTTAAAAAATTATTAAGGATTTAATCCCAATTTTCAAAACAAGCGAATAGCGAATAATGGTTTGTTGGATTCTTAAAAAAACTTGAACGTTTTGGTTTTCTTATAGTAAATCTCATTTTGTTTAATGAGGTTATTATATAAAGACAGAAAATATTCATGAGTTTTTTAAGAATTTGGGTGGTTGAAGTCTACTGATGATTTGGTGTAAGAACCAATGAAATGCATATAGACAAACTTAACCAACAACAAACCCTATAAATAAATTTATTAAATTGACTGAACTTTAACTTTCAAACTTTTCAAAAGATTCTAAATCGACTGGCTTTAATTTTTTGCTGTTACAATCATCACCAAGCGCATAATACCACAACCAAGGCTGTAAGGTGGTAGCGTTTATACTACAAATACAACAACCATGTAGCACGCAGCTTTTAACATCTAGGTGTGGGACCAAAGAAAAGTAAGCAATAATCAGCTAACGCTATAAAACCACCTATGTTTACCTTGACCCTAACCATATATCTTTGTATGTATGTACATATGTTGTGTGAGTATAAAAAATAAATAAATTTCATGAAAATCTATAAGCAAAATGGTAAAAAAAAATTATAATAAAAATTAGCTTTAAATTAAAGCTAAATTTTATATCATTTCTATCTTATTAGAGACGCATTGAAATGATGTGTGAACAACATAAATATTCACAACAAATAATTATATGTACATTGAAGGTAACCATACAATTTTCTGTAGCTGCCGACAACTTGTACTGATTAGCTAGACAAGTATATGATTAGAAACATTTAAACATTTTTATGACAGTTGAAATTTAAATTTTTTTATTTGTTTTAAAAAACAACAAATGTAATTAGTGTGAGATAATAAATCTCTGTTCAAATCTATAAAAAAATTTAAAAACTTAACAAATTTGCGATAAGAATTGCTGTTAACAATGGCCTAAAATAATATTTTATTTTTAAAATTAATTACTTTATTTAAGGCGGAAGAGTTTGAAGTTCAATTTGCAAACTCAGTTTAGATGTTTTAAAACAAAATTTATTTACTTTTTTTGCCTCGATACCTATGAATAACATTAAAAATTATTTTAATTAATCATTCTTTAGCTGTAATAGTTCTAAGAATTTAAAAAAAAATTATTTGCCATTTTTTTTTTATAAGTAGAAGTAAGTTGTGTGGTTTTTTGCAACACTTTGTTCAATCAACAACATCTTGTATTTTTTTTTTTTTTGCAAACATTTTTAACATCTACCTTTAATTAAAAAATAATCAATAAAACTTAGTTGACTTATGTAGCCAGCAGCTCTATTAATGTTAATTTACTGGCTGAAATAGTAAGATTCAAGTTAACGTTAATATCTCTCATTTAATATAGTTTTAAATTAACCCTTTAAGAGATCCATTATGATTACTGAGATTTGTAATTAAATAAGTTTCATTAGTTAAGAAACCTGAATGCCTTTTTAATTTATCAAGATAGAATAGTGTCGTTTATTAGTTAGTAACATAAATGGGCCTCTTTTAACGAAAATTAAAAAATATTCAAGTTTAAGTATGTAAATTACTGTAATACGGGCTGTAATTATTGAGGCTTGTTTTAAATATAACGGTAGAATTCCTTTAACTTTTCTTTACACTTTGCAATTTTTTTTTGTTATCAATTTGCGATGGTCATTCTTTTTTTTATGAATGAACATATTGCGGTTAACTTCACAGGCAGTTTCTTAGTTTTTATAAAAATACAAATAAAAAAGGTGGTAACGATAACCTGAACAATACGTCTTAGAATTTGCTACGTCAATCAAGGGTGGTACTGTTCTCCTTTTAATATAAATTCCAACTAAAATTTAAAGTTTTTTTTTCTGTCCTAAAACAAACATAGTGGTACTAGGCACTAGGAAGAAACTGATACTTGAGAAAAAGGATAACTAAAAGAATTTAATTTTGCAAACAAAACTGACTTGAAGATTTTTATAAGTCAGTTAGGTAGAGTTCTGTAAAGGAAAATTTTCTACACAATAGAATTAATTTTTATTTGGTTTTATTTAACTGCCACTTCATTGATGTTTTTCCATTATAAGGAATTTTTTTAATTACGAATAAAATTTAGAAAAGGTATATGATGGAAAGGAGAGCAAATTTAATTCTTTCTAAATAGCAATTCTACCTTCTCTCAATCTCGGACTTTGCATCTTGTGTTCATCAGCTAACAAGGCCTTACCCACGATTGTAAGGTGATATATCATATCTCTGCCAGCCTGGCTGCATCAACATACATAATGTAGCAACATGCACAACATACGAAATGCCAAAATTTCCACTTGGCACTTTTTGCCTTAAAGGCCACTGTGGTTTGTGCCTTATTCGCGTAGATTTTCGGATTAAAAAATTCCCATAAGAAAAAGTCAAACCCGTTTAAATCACAAAATTTCGGTGTACATTTCGGGAGAGCATTTGTCTGAAAGATTTATAAACAAACAAACCAATCATGACCATCTTTAACAAAAATTTTGTCAAAACATGTTGAAAATATGATCTGTACATTGAATATAGGAATACATGGGAGCCGAGAGAGACAGACAAACTTAAATACTCAAAAAGTGATTATAAGTTTGTCGATATGATTGGCCTTATACCTCTTACCTCGTTAAAAATTTTAAATTATAAAAAACTTAAAGTCTCAAGCCTGCACCTGCCAGTGTTTTCAGCTGCATTGAGAGTTTTTGTGTCTCATATTCAAAATTTGACTCCTCCTTTTTTCCCCCTATTGTTATATTTTTTTTTAATTTTTGTTTTAAGATCTTTTACATGAAATAATCGGCTTAAACCCCAAAATATAATATCGTATATGCAGAAAATTTTCAGCAAAAAAGCACTATTGTTAATTTTTGTTGTTTTTATTTCCTTAACTAACGGATCTTAAAATATAAAACTGAAAGCGGATTAAAATTGGCAGTCAAATATTCACCTAGAACGCTATTATTGCTAAGCATGTTATGTTTCTAAATGTGGAATCATAATGGCCACTAGAAGGATGTGAAAGGTGTTGTTTTACAAATTTAAATTTTAAAAAATATTGACTTTAAGATTGTGTTGTGTAAAATACTCTTGAGGGTGGACTTAGTTATTTTAATTTGCTTGGCGTTTTTGAGGATTTTCGCTCATATTCAATACTTGTTTTGGCCAAAAAACATTTCTTTCTAAGAGAAATATATTTTAAAAAATGTGTGTTATGTGCAGATGTTTATAACTCCGAAAAACATATGTACATTAGTAAATTATTTTATTGAATCAATAATTTGTTTGTCTAAAATCGGTTCTATAAGCAAAATTGTAAAATCAGATACGCATTTTTTATTAGAATTTTGAAAAAATTATCAGGGAGAAAATGCCTACTTTTTTCAGTAAAAAAATTATTGCTAATAAACAAAAAATTTTTATAATTTTTCGTTTATTTTGTTTGACATTTTAATCAGATAACAAATTTCTTAGGATCTAATAAAATATTGTCTAAAAAAATTAAAATTTTGAAAAAACTTTTGTTTGAATAAAAATTTGTTAAGTTTTTTCTGTGTAAGAAGGATGATAACGATGTACTAAAAAATAGAGATTTATAAACTGAATTTGATTAGGTAAAACATATGCCATCAAGAAAAAATATATATAACAAAGTTTTAAAAAAAAAGTTAAAAATCGGTAAAAAACCCTGCTTTTTTCAACAAAAAAATGTTTCGTTTAACATTAGCGAAAAAATAGTAATTTCTTCTAATAAAAGATATTATATAATGAACTTAAGCCAAAATAAGAAGCAAAAATTTGTGTTAATACACAAAAATTCTTAAGAGTTTTAATTTACCGCATTACAAATAATTAAAGGGTTAATTGTTCCTTTTAATAATGTTAAATTGTTAAATTTATTAATTGAAAAGAGCGAAACAAAATTAAATGAGCAGCAAAGTAAACTGCTTCTGATGTTGCGGAGTGCGATATTGCGTTGCCGGTGCTGCTTGCGCACACTTTGTTTAATATTTTTTATTATACCCTTAACGTAGTGATAAGGAAATTTTTAGTTTGTCATTCCGTTTGTTCTTTAATATTTATTTACTATCCCAAAAAGTATATATATTCTGGATCCGTCTGTCCATCTGTATGTCTGTTCAAATCAAGTTCCCGGATCGAACTTAAATACATACAACGAGCTGGTATTGGTTTCAAAATATAAGAAATATCGCTGTTTAAAATCAGCAAAATCGGTTCACCACGGACCGAGACATGACAAATACTGCGATTCCCAAAGTTTTTTAAGATAAATTCCCTATGTATATACAAATGTATGTATGTTAATATGTATAAATATTTAATGTATTAATTAAAGAAAATTTTTGGTATATAGGGTTTT